>JAEIFV010000553.1:0-213402 GCA_018904265.1 Lordiphosa collinella | reverse complement strand
ATGTGGATTCAAATTTTATTCATATTTAAAAGTAGCTTATTAATTAAAACATTTGGTGGTTATTCGTAACTTTAAACTTTAAATTATATGTTAGCAACTTCACTTTACATGCGTTTCAACTTCTGCCTACGACGACTCTCTCACTTCTTCTTCCACCTTTCAAGTGTGACCTGCTTGATCAAATACGACTGCTTCTGGTTCTTTTTGCTACTGGCTCCTCATAACTGGTTCGTTTTGCTACTGGCTCCTCATAACCGGTTCCCACAATCGGCCTTCCTGATGTATCATTCGTCCCGAATGGATCTCCCCACGGTTTCATGAATTCAGTTACCGTAGTAGTTTTACAAGGACCTTCAGAATCTCCCAGTTTTTCGACATCATACCTGCCATGTTTCTTAATATTGACAATCTTATACGGCCCTAAGTACTTGCCTTTTAGTTTAAGACCAACTCCGTATTGTGTGCGTTTGATAGCTACAAGATCGTTTAACCTGTACTTCCTATCTGGCTTTCTCCTAGAATCAAACTCTTTCTTATTTTCTTCCTGCAGAGTGATTATATTCTCTTTGGCCTTCTCTCGAATTTCATCACGCTCTTCGTCCAACTCTTCTATTAAAGATGTCCTCAAAAGTTCTCTTAGATCAACGTCATCCGAAATTCTCATATCAATGCCTGTTAATATTTTGAATGGAGTAACTTTAGTGCTTCTTGGTTCTGTATTGTTAATAATCTGCTGAACTTTTCCTACATGCCTGTACCAAGAGTTTGGATGTTCATGGCTCAGCTTAGACAGCATTGGCACTACAATTTTGTGCATTCTTTCCACCTGTCCATTTCCACGAGGCACCCCAGTTGCTATTAACAAATGCTGAATACCCTGTTCGTCACAATAGTTCTTAAATACCAGTGAGGTGAACGCTGCTCCCCTATCCGTAATAATTCTTAAAGGATTACCAAATATGATAGCTTGTTTTTGCAAACTATTGATCACTTCCTCAACACCGGTACTTCGAGTGGGATACAACCAGACGTATTTACTGAATCCATCAACTACCACTAGCAAATGATTATATCGTTTGTTTGTAAGCTCCATGGGTCCTACGTGATCGATGTGATAAGTCAACAATGGCTTATCTCCCTTATCAATCGTTGCCAAATAACCATCTTTTCTGCCAGTCTTTGCATTGACAATTATGCATTCAACACAACTGTTTACCAATTTATTTACCTTTTCTTTGAGCTTGGGAATGAAATATGACTTCTCTACCAAAGTCTTCGTTTTCTTTCCGGAAAAATGTCCCTGCTTATGTGCCAAAAGTATGATTTCACTTTCCATTAGGGACGGAACTACAATCAACTGTTGATTGGGGTCCTTGAACAAGATTTGATTTTCGATATAGAAATCTTCATATCCCCCTTTTTCCACCAAACTTCGAATTACTTTGACCCAATCATCAAGCAACTGTGCTTCTTTTAAGCGATGTACAACAGAATCAGTTAACATATAACAATATACTCGACTCAGAGCGTCAACATGCCTCATTTTTGACCCGGAGCGATGTTCGATCTTCAAGTCGAAATCTTGCAAGTACATTGCCCAACGTGCTACTCTTAATGGGACTTCACTCTTTTTCATAGTCATTGCGAACGCATTGCAATCTGTCACGACAGTCACTCTAAGTCCTAGCACATACACTCGCCATTTTCTCAATGCCTCAATTATCGCCAATACTTCTAGTTCGTATGAATGATAATTTTCCTCGCACGGCTTGGTTTTACGGCTCATATACTGAATAGGATGAAAGGAACCATCTTCAGAATCCTTCTGTAGTAAAACTGCTCCGTATCCGTATTTACTTGCATCTGTATGAATCTCTGTTTGTAATTTGGGATCATACATCCTCAACACAGACTTACTAGTCAAAGCTGATTTCAATTGCTGAAATGCGGCCTGCTGCAACTCGCCAAATTCAAACTTCGAATCTTTTCGCAACATGTCAGATAAAGGCTTTGCTATAACAGCGTATCCTTCAATGAATTTCCTAAAGTAAGAGGTCAAACCTAGAAATCTTTGAACCGCCTTTTTATCTAAAGGTCTTGGGAAATTCTTGACCGCCAAAATCTTCTCTTCACTTGGTTTAATTGTACCGCTCTCAATAATGTAGCCAAGGAATGAAACTTTCCTTTTCAGCCACTGACATTTCTTCCAATTTAGCTGTAAGCCATTCTTCTCTGCTACTTCTAGTACCATTTTCAATTTTTGGATACCTTCTTCAATATCTTTGCTCGGAATGATCAAATCATCCATGTACACAATGACGATATTCTTGCTGATCAAGTCTCTCAAAACTGATAATATAAACCTAGTGAATACCGCTGGTGAGTTTGAAATGCCAAACGGTACAAACAAGAACTCATATTGCCCGTTTTGTGTTACGAACGAGGTATACTTCTGCGAATTTGGTTCTACTGGAACATGGAAATATCCATTTCTTAGATCCAAAGTGGTGAAGCAATTTGCACCCTGAAGCTTATCGATCACACCATCCATCAGAACTACCGGAAAATTGTCACGTATAATCTTTTCATTTAGTTTCCTGTAGTCTGGGCACAAACGTTTGTTTCCGTCTTTCTTAGGTGCTAAGACCACAGGTGAAGCGTACTCTGATGTACTTGGACGAATAATCTTTTCGGCCAACCACTCTTTTATTTGTTTGTCAACGATCTCTTGGTCACAATAAGCCATTCGTCTCGGGTGTTGATATACAGGTATTTCATCAGTAAGGACAATTTTCATTTCAACTTTGGCATCTGAATTTCTTTTAGGTGAATATTTTCCCACTACACTTTTAACCTCTTCAGCATGCGACTTTTCTAAATGTGAAAGATCAATATCCAGATTCTTTTCGCCTTCTTCTGAAAAAACCGCACATACACCTTTAAATTCTTCCAATAACTCAGCGCATTTATTGTTATCCTCACTTTCTTTCATGTTTGTGTTCTGTCTGACCAAGAACTGTGTACCACTTTTCGTTACTTTCATATCAATGTTTTCCAGTATTGTCCTACCAAGAATTGAATCATATCCCATATCTTCGTCAGGCACCACATGGAATTCTACATTCATTTCTATACCGTCTATGTTCACCAGTAAAGTAAAACTGCCAAATGTTAGAATTTGCGATCCTCCAATTCCTGTCAAGCATTTCTGTGGACCGTTTAGGTTTACGTTCCTCAACCTCAAGAAAATACTCCGACGCATTAAGCACAAATCTGCTCCCGTGTCAACTAGACCTTTAAAAACAATATACTGGTACCGAACGTTCTTTAACTCCAAACCAGATGCGGTGAATATACTGGACTGCTTCAACATTTCATCTTCCTGAATCATATTAGTGTTTTTCTCTTGCTTTACTTGAATCTCAACTTTGCACTGTGCAGCACGATGACCAGGTTGATCGCATCTAAAGCATTTATTATTCCGTTTGGTACAATCTTTTTTCAAATGAGATGACTCACCACAGTTAAAACATTTCTTATCCCTACTTGGCATAAGCTCCTTCTCTTTCTCAACAAAACTTTTCTCTGTTTCAAATTTGTTTGACGCCTTATAAGATTCACGAGACTTTTTGTAGACTTCGATTTGGAATTTCAGCTCTTTTATATCCCTAGCTTGAAACAACATTATCTTATTTGCTTTTGTATCTGGAATTCCTTTGACAAAATACTCTATCAGGCTCTCTTCATCAATATCAACAGGCTTAGCAATTTCCATCAATGAGTATAGATATTCATTTAGGGTTTCTCCCTTTCTCTGATGACGTTGACCTAACTTGCGATGAACAGCAGCTGAAGATATTTTCACACTAAACTCTTTTAACAACTCTGTCTTCAAGGATGTCCAATCCTTAATATTTCTCTGACTCCTCACAAAAGATTTAGCTGCCCCAGTCAAAAGTTGTTTTGAATAAATGAATAGCTGTAGTTGGCTCCACATAACGGTGAGTGCACACTCTTCTAGTTCTTCTATCCACTGCTTAACGTCAGGAACTTCTGAACCTGAAAACTGAGATACACTGCCTTCTACATCTTTCAAAGTAAACCAAGGTCTGTTCTCTTGTCTGACCACATTTTGCTGGCCATTCCCACCATTGTCGAACTCATTTGCAGTTCTTACCGATTCGTCTTCTGATTCCTCATCTTCATCTTGAATACCATAATGGGTTAGCAATCTATTCTGCAATTCAAGCTTCCTTCCAACCGTGTTAAGCCCTAGCTCGGATAACTTTGCACGTAAATCATTGACGCGAAGTGCCAGTATCTGATTGACTTCCATTCTTAACAATATCAGAATTTCGCTTACACTATATTAGTAAATATGCAAGTTTTACTTATTCTACTTTTTGGTTAAATTTGTTGATTTTACCCCAAAATGTAAATATTTTTCCCGCCAACTGTATTACCACTAACAAAATTGTTTTCGCAACCCTGGTTCTCTTTCCACGCTAGTTCCGCTCCCTCGTCGCTCAGTCTGCTCTCCACGCTCTTGTTTCGATGCTGCCAATTCATGTAACAGACAAGTCAGCCCTCGCTTTCAGCCTACCACGTAGTCGCCGCTAGCCCTCGCTCTTGCTGCTGATCCTGAATATTTGCCCACTGCTCTCAGCAATGCCGCCGCCGCAATCCGAAAATTCTCGTGCCACCAGACTTTTCCGCCTCTCTCAGAACGTATTGTCTTGCGTCTCTTTTACCAGGTTGTTTTACAAACCAACAACTGCGTTGTTTTCCTCGATTAGCTCTTATGCGCAATTTTGTAGTTGTTTCATTCCGTTATTGTCGTCTCCTTTTGCGATGAAGTTTCTTCTCCCGTACAGTCTGCCGCTTGTTATAAAGTGCTTCTCCATCCGTTGCTTTTGTCTTCCTTTTGTTTTATGCGTATTGTGTTGCCTCCATGTTTGCACACACACATACACAATGTTCTTGGAAACGTTTCTCGAAATTTGTCGACTAAAATTTCTGATCGTATACACACACACACCGTTGAAGTTTTTGCTTTGAAGCGTCACTCCCTGTCTCGCTCGCACTCAAAGGTTTTTATTGTTGTTCGCCGGCTGCTGTATTTCACCATACCACATTATGTGTGTAATTTGCCAATTGTTTAAACCAATGTCGTTTCCAGTTTAATATATTTGCTCATTCTCTTAGCACGCACACACTTTTATACACCAAGTCTTTTGTTTTAATTAAAAGGGCCATTAACTTTTAAAAATTCCTGGACGAGCCCCCAATTTGTGGATTCAAATTTTATTCATATTTAAAAGTAGCTTATTAATTAAAACATATGGTGGTTATCCGTAATTTTAAACTTTAAATGTATATGTTAGCAACTTCACTTTACATGCGTTTCAACTTCTGCCTACGACTCTCTCACTTCTTCTTCCACCTTTCAAGTGTGACCTGCTTGATCAAATGTATTTTTTTTTGCTTATCTTATAATTCAATATGCTTAGAATATTCTCTCAAAGTTTTAAAACGATCTGAGTAATATTCTAAGAGATATAACCTTCGGATGTTCTACCCATCAGGCTATGTCAGCGTGAATGTAAATCTTCAATCGCGTTTTTCTCGCAACTACGTTTTTGGGTAGTCGTTTTCTTCTCATGAACCGATTTCTTTCAAATTTTGCCACACTGCTTCAAAAAACCGTCCTAAGAAAAAGCATTTTTCTTTTTTTCCTTCGTCCAAGCACGAGCTTTAAGCATCTACTAACAGAAGATTTTTGGTTTTTGCATTTTTGATGAATCTGTCATGAGTTGAGGGGTCACAGGAGACGACGTGTCCACGCCTTAATTTTTAATATTTTTCAATGAAAATTTCACAATTTACTTATAAAATATATACCTTTTAAATGATAAATTGATGGAATGAAATAATTTGTTGGTTAAATAAAAAAAAATTCGTAAAAATGTACCTGTTTTGAACCTTTGAAACCCACCTAACCCCTTAATGCCATTTAAAATACGCTATGCTTCTGAAAAGATACAATTGAGAAAATTATTCATCTTATAATTGGCTTAACTCAAAACAATGTCATATACCTATCACTGGTCCGACAAAGCATGTGAACATACAAAGTGGATAATGTATGACGGTGCCATAACTGACTATTAATTTCTACGATCTAATAGGTAATAATAAAAACAAATAAAGTTTGCATACTTCGAAGGGCATTAGTCATGATAAATTTGGTGTTTATATAGTAAACGGTGACACGTCTGTTTAACACACATACAATTTCACCCAACACACAAATTCATCACAACACATTGTGGTCGGCAATATTAATTGTCCTATGATACTGGACAAGATTCCTTTCAATGTTCCGCCCAGATCTTTGCGTGACTTGGTCCCCTTTAGAGTAGCAACTCATAGGGTCAATTATGCCAATAATGAGCCTATATGTAGAGCCCTATTGATGTACGATCGTCTCCCAGTTGGCATGCGGTTTGACTTTAGCATCGACAATATTATTGTTAAGCGACTTCTTAGGGACTTCTTTTTGTAGTTAAATTGTTACTGTTAGTTTTAAGTTTTATTGTAGTAGCCAGTTAAGGTTATCCGTTGGCGAAATACTAAATAAATAAAAATCACAACACAAAATTAGCACAAGCAATTTCAACACATTATGCAACACTCTTCAATCTTAGCACCAAACAATTTTATCACATTCAACACATGTCAATTCAACACACGTAAAATATAACACAAAGAATTTCATCACAATTCAATTTTAACAAAAGTCAATTTAGCAGAGGGTCAAATTCATCAAATTACAATTTTAACACTAATAAAACATTATTTCAATCAGAGTTCTTTAATTTAAATAATGACCTTTTAGTACCCTTTATTGAGAATTTTTCATCTACTTGGATTGGACGTAAGCTAAGAAATGGGCACCCTCAAGATTCAAAATTTACAATTAATTTTTGGAATTTTTGGTTGTAAAATGTGATTTTTTAAGAGCTATAGGAAAGTTTTTCAAAAAAAAAACACATAAAATTCAGAAAAATGCATGAAATCTTTATTTGAATCGATAGTACGGTCCATATAATTTAATGTTTGAAGATTATTTCATGCAAATGTTGACCGTGACTGGTCCATCCGCTTAGTCCAATTTTGGCATACTCTTTCCAACATTTCGGCCGGTATCTCACGAATAAATGCTTCAATGTTGTCTTCCAATGCGTCAATTGAAGCGAGCTTGTCTGTATAGACATGAGCTTTGACATAGCCCTACAAAAAATAGTCTAAAGGCGTTAAATCGCACGATCTAGGCGGCCAATTGACCGGTCCCGAACCTGAAATAAAATGTTCACCGAACTCGCCTCTCAATAAGTCCATTGTTGCGCGTGCTGTGTTTCATGTGGCACCGTCTTGTTGAAACCACATGTCATGCAAGTCAAGCTCTTGCATTTTGGGCGAAAAAAAGTTGGATATCATCTCACGGTAGCGCTCACCATTCACACTTACGTTACGATTCGCATCATCTTTGAAGAAGTACGGTCCAATGATGCCACCAGCCCATAAACCGCACCAAACTGTGACTTTTTCTGGATGCATTGGTAGCTCTTGCAATGCTTCTGGCTGATATTCACTCCAAAATCGACAATTCTTCTTATTTACGTACCCATTGAGCCAAAAATGAGCTTCGTCGCTGAACACAATTTTTCGGTAAAAAAGTGGATCTTCGGCCAACTTTCCAAGAGCCCATTCACCAAAAATTCTACGTTGCGGTAGGTCGTTCGGCTTCAATTCTTGTACCAGCTGTATTTTGAAAGGCTTCACACCTAAATCCTTCCGCAAAATTTTCCACGTTGTTGAGTAACAGAGGCCCAATTGCTGCAAACGGCGACGAATCGATAATTGATGGTCATCACTAACACTGGCCGATACAGCTGCGATATTTTCTTCAGTTCGCACTCTATGTAAGCGTGTTGGTGGTATAATGTCCAACAATGTAAATTTGGTGCGAAATTAAGTCACAATAGCCCGAATAGCCGCTTCAGTGGGTGGATTAAACTGACCATAAAATGGAAGAAGCGCGCGATGAACTTTCTTAAGAGAGCACGCATTTTGATAATAAAATTCAATAATTTGCAAGCGTTGTTCGTTTGTAAGACGATTCATGGTTAAATTATAGACCAAACTGAAATTTGATAGTCAGTGCGTGAGTGTTTAAACCAGTGTTGCCAAAAAGATAATAGTTAAAAAATGACCCTTTAATACATGACACGCCTCGGACCAACAACTGCGTTGAAGGCTGGCACAATTCCTTCAATGGAAATCCAAATCCAAATCCAAAATTCATTGAGTCTCTCAAAAAGGAATAAACACCAGTGATGCATTTCTGAATCAGCATTCAGCAAGTCGCGAGATTGAAGTAAAAACGAAAGAAATGTCTTGACTACAATGCCTTGAAAAAAAATTTTTCCTGATGCGCATCTTGAACAAAGACGCATAATAACACCACGATTTCAAAAGTACACCTTTGAGTACACCTTAGTTTTTTCTTTGCAGTTTGCAGCTATGGAGATTCACAGCTGGCATAAACGTTGGTTCCGATTATTAAAAATGGAGCGATAAGTTCACAAGTCAATAGCGCATTATCAACCGCCAAAGTTGTGATCTTAAACACGCTCTCGCATTGGGTTATCATTGATGGGTGTTAAATTTGTAAATGATGAATTTTTGTGATGAAATGACGTGTGTTGAATTAACGCGCTGATATTGTTTCGTCTTATATAGACATGGAACTCTTCTACACTTCTATTTTGAACCGAAGTGAAATTGAGTTGCGCTGACAACAAAAATATGTTTTTAAATATTCGCTTAGTTTCATCCATATTTGCCGTTAGGCATTGTGAACGAATAAGGGGTCCACGATAAAAAAAAATCGTAATTTGAAGTAAACACTTTCACTTATATTATGGCAAATAGCTTCCAACTTTATTTTAAAGTATTCGATTCCCGTCTTGAAGGTCATAAGTTCACTCTTAATCAATTTGTTAGAGTTGAAGTTGTTGTGTGTTAAATTGACGAATAATTAAATTGAACTGTGTTAAAATTGGTTGTGTAAGACTTGTATTGTGTTAAGATTGCAATGTATTAAAGTTAATAGTGTTAAATTTGTGTTGTGTTGAATTGACGTGTGTGTAATTGACGTGTGTTGAAATTGTTTTGTGTTGAAATAACTTGTGTTGAAATGACTTGTGTTGAATCGACGTGTTAAAATTGTTTTTTGTTAAACAGACATGGAACCTTTAAAAACATAGTAATAAAAAAGTAAGATCCGAAAAGTAGTCTTATTTAGAAGAATCAAACTGCAAGGGTATACAAAACTTCGGCCGAGCCGAAGTTAACTTTCACCTATTTTTTTGTGTGTACTTTTGCACAAACTTTATATACTCTTTGTACCTCTGGTATAGAGTATTGAAACTTTTCAATGAGTTAAAAAACTAAAAAAATAATTAAAATGAGGTTTGCCAACCGCTCAGGAGTCAGATTGTACATGTTCTTTGAGACCCCGAGTTCAGTTCTAAACAAGTGATAGTTGATTTCTGACCTACAGTTATACCATCTAGTTCTTTGGTAAATTCAAAGCCCAAGTATATATCCAGCATTCTTTGATTCAATACAGAGACCTCATTTCAAGAATCATTTGAGAATAACTTTAGCATTTGTAAGGGTTAAACCATAAACGCTTTGTGCTTGTTTAATATTCTCTTATTTTGGGTCAAGAACTTATGGAGGTTAACTTTTGAATTTACAAGACTTCTTGAAAGAATATATTGTATTTTGGGAGTTAATCTGGTTTAGTTTGAGTCCAAAAGACAATAAAATAATTTGACACGTACTTTATATATCCCGAACAGACTTTAGTCGTACTTAAAATAAGAATTTTTTAATTGAATCAATAACACTAGACAGCAAGGTCCAGTATATTGAGGGGTTGGTTGTGATTTTAGATGATTTTCGTGTGCTGAGCACCTCTGGTACAGAGTATAAAAAGCGCTGATTCTTAGAAACTAACTAGCCTTGTGAGGTATTTATTACAATTTTTTTGCTGGTTCAATACAAATAATTTTAAGAAACGAAAACATATTAGAGCCCCTAGCACCCATTGCATTCATTGGGGAACCAGCAATATATAGGATATTTTTGGATTCAAACACAAGTGCTAAAAGAGGTATATCTCCATTGCAAAAAAAATCGCAGAATTAATTGGGATAGTTTATTTCAAAGCTAAGGAGTGGTACTTTCCGATGTTATCAAAGAGATTCCAAACAATAGAATGGATTCCCCGAAAAAAGCGCATAAATTGGGTAAAAATTGGCACTTTTAGCAACTTTAAGCTCAAATTACTAAAAATCTCGACATGATGATCAATTTCTGAAAACGCAGTCTTGCTTAGCACACGAAAATCACTACCAACCCTTCAATATACTGGAAAAAGTCTTATTTTGATGACTTGTGTATTTATTGTACTTAACGTTCTATTTAAGCTATTTGGCGGTGTTCCAGAAATCTCTAGAGGTTTTTGTATAAAAGATTTCATTTCGAACTGCAACTGCCTTTACCTTTACCTTTACATGTGAAGCGTCTCGAAAATGCCAGGCTACTAGATTAGATGACTAAAGTTGAGAGATTTGAAACTGACTGCTCAGCACCTAGTACATTTCAAACGTACAGTTTTCCTTTCCTATAATCTAGTAGGCGACATTATTCTTGACACTTTACATATAAAGTCCTGACAGTTTAGTTCAAAATCCCATCGTTTATACGAATATCTCTAGAGGTTTCTGGAACACACCCGAATATTAATTTTAAGTACAAACTTCTTAATTTTATTTTCTGCTTGTATAAAAATGCTTATGCTTATGTACTAAGTCATTTTTTTAATCGATACTCAGTTATCGTTTCGGTTCGAGTGTTCTAAGAATCGGACCGGTTGGCAGACACTCAAGATAATTTAAGAAAATGAAGGGATTTTTGGTTCCAATGGACTTCTGCAGCCTGTGAGGTTCAAAATATATTTTTAAACGTAAGTATATGACTAATCCTTTCAAAATGTCGACATGCTAGGTCGCTTCTTCAACATTCTAGACGTTTCCGCCTTAGAAATTCCATTTTGTTTACAAAATTTAAAGCAACTTTTTGGCTCCATAATCTGTTTGTTTTCAAATATACTCTATACGAAAGATTAGTTAGGACGAGAACTGACAAGGGTATAAAAACTTCAGCTACAACAAAGTTGTTTTTGCTCTCTCTATTTCTCCCAAAAATTCTGCAAGTTTATTTGAAATTCACTATGAAAGCTTTTTGCCAAAGCCTAAGCCCTATCGAACTTTGCGTTAGTCTGGCAATGCCGTCAGCATTGGTTGCCAACGTAACGTTAAAAGCGTTAATGGCTTAATTCACCGGCTAGAATATCGTGGGGACACTAACACAAAGGCGGATAAACAAACAAAACGACACACATAAAACCAAAAGCCGGTCACCATATGGGAACTACTACTGCACCACACACACTCACACACATTTGTTTTTTTTTCCTTTAGGTGGCGCTTTGCATTTAAAGCTTTTACTCTTCTTTAGGTGTTTATTTTTTCTTTTAGTTTTCACTTTTGCAGCGACTCCGAGAGACAAAACAGCGACCGGAATGAGATAACCTTTAAAAGCTGCTCGTATGCTAAAACTAAATAACGACATTAGGAGCCAAATGCGAAACTCCAGGACTAAACAAAATTCTAGCTATCTCTTTCAGGCACTCTCTCCAAGTCGTTGCCAGGACAACTTGCAACCCGAAACAAATGCAAATTGCGGTAAGTTCTCGCTCTCGTTTGCCTTTCCCCTCTCTCCTTAGCGTACAAATGAGAGCGCAATTGTTTTCATGTGCAACAAATTTTTTATGATTATCCTTTTCCCTTTTTTTCCTTCTAAGACCAAGCTTAAAGTTTTGTTTTTAGTTTTTTGGGTCTTTTTGAAGCAGGATTAACACCTGTTTTGTGTGCATGCTTTCTGTGCACATTTTTGCCAAGCCTCAAATTTATTGTATTTGTTTACAAGGTTTTTACGTGCTGAACCATTTTTGTTGCGCATTGGTCCAAGCTATGAGAGCTTTTCCCACGGGGACTTAACGGGAAATTATGTGTTTTTGTGGAGATAATGTGAAATGGAAAGTGTCAGAGCATTTCATTTGCATTAACTGTGGCATTCTAATATGGCAAATGGAAAGTTGAAGTGGGAAAACTAGCTTATGAAGATGAAAAGCGGGAGCGCAAATGACCAAAAATGTATCATCTGTTGCGAGAAATAAACTTTACAGCAGTTAAGTCCAAACCTTTTGACTGCTGGCATTTTGTTGCTAGTGTCTTCTATCCTGCTAATTATTTCTCTAATTTAGGTCAATTCCCACTTTAACGGTGCTGCCCATAATTGTTTTTTTCCTTAAACCTCGAATATCGTTCATCCGATCTTTAAAATTCCTTTAGCGGATCGATAAAGAATCCCGAATACTAAATATGTCCAGAAGGTTCGAACCTTCTATCTATAAAACTGTGGGAGATTTGACGTTTTTTCGATAATGCGGGGGCGGGAGGGGGCGTGGCCAAAATTGAAAATAAACTCAATCTGCCTGCAAGTATAAGGAACATATGTTCCATACATGTCAAACCTCTATCTCTTACCATCTCTGAGATCTGTTTGTTCATACGGAAAGACGGACGGACACTTTTGCACAAACTTAATATACTCTGACCTCTGGTATACACCTCTGGTGTATGCCAATAAAAAGGACGTTTTCATTAAAAACAAAAAAGTTTTCCTCCATTGAAAACAAAAAAGTTTTTCTAAGACTACTTTTTGGACATTACTTTTCTATGGGATCTATACTATAAAGATGTCTGATTTCGATTAAATTTGGTCATGGAAAAGCAAAATACACTAGTTAATGCCGAAATTTGGAGGCGTTTCCCATTAAAAACAAAAAAATTTTTCTCACTAGAACTTCTTTTTCGACCGATCATTCATACTGCAGCTATATGCTATAGTCATCCGATTTTGATAAAACTTTGTAGAAATGTGTCCAAAGTATATAAAATAAGTGTATGCCAATAAAAACAAAAAAGTTTTCTTCACTCGAACTAGTTTTTCGACCGATCGTTCATATGGGAGCTATATGCTATAGTCATCCGATTTCGACCAAACTTTGAAGAATTGTGTAAAAGTATATAAATTAAGTGTAAGCCAATGATAAGGACGTTTTCATTAAAAACAAAAAAAATTTCTCTTTAGAACTAGTTTTTCGACCGATCGTTCCTATGGGGAGCTATATGCTATAGTCATCCGATTTCGACCAAACTTAGTGAAATCATGGAAAGGGATAGTAAACTAAGAAATACGTACTTTGGAGGCATTTCCATTAAAAACCAAAAAGTTTTTCTCTTTAAGACTAGTTTTTCAACCGATCGTTCCTATGGCAGCTATATGCTATAGTCATCCGATCCGGCCGGTTCCGACAAATGTGCAGCGTATTTGTACCAAAAGACTTCGTGCAAACTTTGGTGAGGATAGCTTTAAAACTGACGGAGGAGATAGCATAGAAACAGACGGACAGACGGACAGGGCTAAATCAACTCAGCTCGTCGTGCTGATCAAGAATATATATAGTTTATGTGGTCGGAGATGCTTCCTTCTATGCGTTACAAACATCCGGACAATTTTATAATCACCTTGGAAGGCGTTATAAAAATACAAAAAAATTTTTTGTAAAACCAAAGAAGGAAGCATCTCCGAATATTTTGATTAGCACGACTAGCTGAGTTGAATTTGGCCCTGTCCGTCTGTCCGTCTTTTGTGGATCGGATCTATAGCATAAGCTCCAGTAGATGCTTGACACATTTCTATCAAAGTTTTGATCTAAATGTTCTAATGCGTTACAAACATTCGGACAATTTTATAATACCCTCTGCCTCATTCCCCATTATTATATATTCGTAAATTCAATTTCTTCAATTACATAAAATTTGTATTTACCATATTTCGCAAATATACTTTTCCTAATTTTGGATCTCCGAGTTTATGATTTCCGATGTTTGTTTTCTATTTTTTTTGCTTCCTTAATAATAATTCCTAATTATAGCTTCCTTTTTTAGATTTCTTAATAATTTTTTGCCTAATTCACATAGGGAACCAAATTTTAAAGTACTAAACGGATATTTTATTGGACGAGATTGGGCCTTTTAGTTTTCATAAAAATTACTCGTACGACACTTTCACAACATCATTATTGTTTCAAGAAATTTAAGTACATTTAAATTGTTGCCATCTTTTAAAATTCTTAGCATACAGCCTTGTTCTTCCTTCGACTTTCTCAAAAATTTCGTATTTAAAACTCGTTTATGGGCAAGATTTGGTATGTGAATCACAAAACTTTTGTGTTAGTGGAATTGAGAACTGGTCTGATTTTTAATTCTAAAACTCAAACAATTTTTCATTCAAATTAACGTTGCCTATTTATAAACGAAACAAATATTTAAAATTAGGCAGCACTGCGTATGAGTGATACTGAACAACACCACGCGCCACTTAAAACTGCCTTTTTTCGTTTTTTGTTTTTGTTTATGCTTATTATAAAGCAATCATCAACAGATAGGGGACAAAACATGATCCATAAAAATTCCATACTCAAGAGGTCAGCTCTTGGTTAAACAACACAAAAAAGGGGCAATACCACCATTATTTGTGCATTTGATTGTAAAAGTCAACCATAAACTTTCAAAGAAAAAATCTCTCTGATATCCTATTATTGATAAAAAGAAAGCTTAACTTCCCCAAAACAAAATGTACACAACAGCATTTTAAATATTTGTTGTACCAACTTTTGTCAACTTCCAAATTCATCTTACCAATTTACACAAATACCAAAAGCTTTGTTGTACCAAAAGCTTTGTGCCAGTGTGTACACAATAAATACCTTTCGAAAAACCACGAAAATGTTGTCAAAAGTCAAATACCTAAAACATATACATAAAATATTTACTATGCCAGTATCAATGCCATTATCAAGCAGCATAACTTTACGCAAATATATACACACACACACCCACCCACACACACAAAAAAGTTATTAGCATAAATTCTTATAGAACCCACAGCAGTGAAAAACTTTCCTCGCCGCAAAAGTCAAAAGTGTTTACCACCCACCCAATACCTCAACCCGTTGCTGAAGTGGGGAGTTTATTTTTTTGCTTTTGCAGCCATTTAAACTTTGCCACGTTTACCTTGGCGATCGTCTGAGAGCCGTAACTTGAGTATTTAGAAATTTATTTAAAAGTTGCACCAGCATGGAAAGTTGCCTTTGAACGCCGTGTTTTCCTTTTACCACGCCCAGTTACACGCATAAATTCTGTTATGGAACTTTTTCGCAAGGTTGTTATTGTTGTTGTCGGTGGGTTATGAGGAGAAAGGTAGTGAAAGTTTCCACACTATTTCTGTTGGTTGTTCCGGTTATTTTTTTTTTTTTTTTGTTTTTGTTTGGTTTCCTTCAGTTGCTTGAACAATGAAGATACGCAAAGTTTACATAGATTATGTTTAGCTACTTGAACAGGAAAAGAGAAAGAGAACCTTGCGAGAAGTTGTTAAGCTTTTGATGTTACTTAATTCAATACATTCAATCATGAATGAAGCAGAAGTGTACTTAGTGTCTAGAGTGATCACTTGATTGAAAGGAAATCGAAAAGTGAAACAAAGCGGAATATGCAGCAATAAAATCTTTATATTAGGCACTTAGCAATACATTTTTGATGAAGGAATTTAAGTTTAGTTACAATTATTAAAAACTTTTCTATAATAAATAATTAATTTACCAATTTAAATCATCAAATCCAACTAAGCTGCCTCTTAATTAGCCAACTAACTAACTCCACCCAAAAAACCCCAAAGCCAATTGCACTTGAATTTGCCCAGCTTGATCCCTCTATGCCTCTGGTAATCTGCACAGTTCAACAATCTCTTTTGTTTATGGGCGGAAATTACATGGCTATCAAAACATAAGCGCCAGTTGACTGCTGTTTTGAGGCTATATGCCTATGCAAATGTCTGCGGTCAATGTGCATGAGAATGCCCCGAGGCTGCACAGCATTGAATGCAAAGTGAGATTTTGACTCCATGTGGTTGGGGGGCCACATTTTGCATTAATTGCTTCGACCCTGCATTGCCTGCAGACTGAACGTTTGAGTCCAGTTTCAAGTGTTTACCATGAAGCTATGGTGTATGGCGGCATTTGAGCCAGCATTTAACCTATATCAATACAATTTAAACATATTTTGTTTTACGAATTTTTGTTAAAGATTCTGGTCATGTATAGAAATAATCTGTTTATACTTATAGCTTATTAAACTTAAATTTATCAAAGTAAACAATGGAAAGATAATTAATAAAGAGTGAGAAGGCTTAGCTGGATTAAGCATAATAGAAGTATAACCACCAGTTCTTGATCCAGCCAATTATAGATTAAATTGAATTTCAGAGCGTAAATCAAAACATACTAATCGTAACAAGAAAGAAAGTCGGTCAAGCCCGACTTTAACATACTCTGTACCGATCTTTACCATTCCTTTGGCGGATCGATAAATAATCCTGATTACTAAATATGTCCAGAAAGAACGAACCTTCTATCTATAAAACTGTGGGAGATATTACGTTTTTTTCAATTTGCGGGGGCTGGAGGGGCGCGGAAAAAATTGAAAATAAAATTGATCTGCCTGCAAGTATAAGAAGCATACGAGGTGTGTTCAAAAAGTATCGCGAATTTTGAATTTTCGCGGGCTACGTATATTCGAATTTCGATTTTTTTGTGGCGTTATGTTGGCACTCATGTCTCTCACTTATGCCGACAAGCTCGGCCATTTTGAATGTTCACTTAATTGTTGACAGCTGCTTTGCTTGCACGTGTTTTGGATCGTCTTCGATTTTTACCTATTCAAAAAAATGGATGAAAGAACCTGTATCAAATTTTGTGTGCATTCCGAATCTTGACTGTGGCATACGGAGAAGCTACCTTGGACCGAAGCAACGTTTATCGGTGGTACAAAATGTTCTCAGAAGGCCGAGAAGATGTGAACGACGAAGAGCGTGCCGGACGCCCCGAGCACTTCAACAACAGACGAAAAAATTAATGAAGTGGAGAAAATGGTATTGGCCAATCGTCGAATCACCGTTAGAGAAGTTGCTGAGGACCTAAACATATCGATTGGCTCGTGCCATTCGATTTTTATCAATGATTTGGGCATGAGACGGGTCGCCGCGAAATTCGTACCAAAATTGCTCAATTGCGACCAAAAACAGCATCGCATGAACATTGCTAATGAGATGTTAAACTCTGTCCGCGACGACCCAAATTTGCTCCAGAGGGTCATAACTGGTGACGAATCGTGGGTTTATGGTTATGACGTGGAAACCAAAGCTCAATCATCTCAATGGAAGCTGCCGCACGAACCAAGACCGAAAAAAGCGCGCCAAGTTCGGTCGAATGTGAAAGTTTTTCTGACAGTTTTCTTCGATTGCAGGGGCGTGGTGCATCATGAGTTCTTGCCACAGGGAAGAACGGTCAATAAGGAATATTACCTGCAAGTTATGCGCAATTTGCGCGAAGCAATCCGCCAGAAACGCCCGGATTTGTGGAAGAACAAAAATTGGCTTTTGCACCACGATAACGCCCCTGCTCACACATCGTTGCTTGTGCGCGACTTTTGGCCAAAAACAACACACTAATGATGCCGCAGCCACCGTATTCCCCAGATCTGGCCCCCTGTGACTTTTTCTTGTTCCCTAAACTGAAGAGGCCCATGAAAGGACGACGTTACGCTGCGCTTGACGAGATAAAGACGGCATCGAAGGAGGAGCTGAACAAGATAAAAAAAATGATTTTTTGAAGTGCTTCGAAGATTGGAAAAACCGTTGGCACAAGTGTATAATATCTCATGGGGATTACTTTGAAGGGGACAAAATAGATATTCATGAATAAATAATTTTTGAAAAAACACAAAATTCGCGATACTTTTTGAACACACCTCGTATGACAGACCCTAGACTGCAAAATATGAGCTTGATAGTTTTATACTCTGTACCAGAGGTAAGTTTGTGCAAAAGTATGTAACAGGCAAAAGGAAGCATTTATATATTCTTGATCAGCATCAACAGCCGAGTCGATCTAGCCATGTCCGTCTGTCCGTCCGTCTATCTGTCTGTCTGTCTGCCCGTATGAAAAAACACATCTCAGAGATGGTAAAAGATAGAGGTTTGACGGCACAAAGGGGCACAAAGAGGGTAGAGTCTTCCTTTTATTTTTCAATTACCTTGTCTGGGACTCGAACTCACAACTTACTTACCTTGTCTCGGGAACTTAGACACAATTGCCGGCAGCTTAGCCCATACGACTATATAAGCACTCGCGCGGCAGTGCCAAAAATCACTGTTATAAAGGAAAGCGACGATGAGCTACACGTTTCGTTTAGATTTTCTAAATGTAGCATTTAACATTTGAAATCCTTAACGTTTGTTTAAAAAACCTACACGGCACGTGTGGAAAACGGTTTTCTAGATGAAAAATGTAACATTCTGAGCTACATTTTCGTTTAGAATTTCTACAAGCGCGCGTAGGTTTTCAATATCTAAACGTTAATGCAGAAAATCCACATTTCCGTGTGGAATTCAGAAAACGTAATAAAAAAATTTGAAATACTTTGGAAAAAACGGTGATGTACTCTTGTCATGGTGCCTTTGCATTTGTCGACGTAGCATTTAACTTTTCTGCATGCCTCGTCTACCTTTTTTATTTCTACACGTTCGTGAAGTTTTTTCTAAACGCCACGTGTAGCTTTCTGTTTTCTACATTTTCGTGTTTGATTTTGCAGGGTGAACTACGTTTCGTTTAGGATTGTCGTTTCTACACGTGGCGTGAAATTTGAACAGAAGTTTCCAGTTTGGAAAATTCGACCCCGAGGGTCTGAAAAGCGCAGAAAAATAAGGTTTGTTCGGGAGGGTTTTCTTTTCATCCGATTAACTTGGAACTCATCATTAGACATGATAATGTCTTTTATACTGATGTCCAAACAAGTGTCAAATGTTTTATTAAGGAGTTTCTCTTAAATTGCTGTTTTTACAAATCCAGGTGGACTTTACGCATTTGCATAGCTCTTGCTCAAAATGAGCATTGGAAATTCACCAAATCCACCTAGATTTGCAAAAACTGAAACATAAGAAAATGGCCCTAAGGCGCAACGCTGCGAGCAGAGCTGGAAAATGTCCGGAAACACTGAATAAGTGTTCAGTATCACGAGAGTCTTAATTAAATGGAAATGGAAAATGAAAGCGGGCAAAAATATCTCACCATAAGTTTGGTAAAACTTCTTAGTACATTAATGCTTCGAAAACTAACTAAAGTTAAATAGTTGGGTTCTATAAATGAATCAAACCAGAGGTTTGCAATAGCCACGATATAGAATCCAAGGTTTAAAAAGACATACTTTATGGCAAGACTTTACAATGCCCGCAATAACTTTCGAAACTGGGAATACAACACAAACAATACCAACCAAGTCAGTAAAAGGTATGTGCTTCTTTTAGATCTTGAAAGAAGAGTCTGACAGTTCAAATGTTTTTACAGACTATGCTGGTGAGGTATCAGTGTGGAAGGGCACTAAAGATGTCGCACTACCTCATAATTCACCGAATAAACCTACCTCTAAAGAGCTGATCGAGTATTTTGAGAAAGCCAACATGGCGAAATACTTATTGGCGAGCTAGTATCGATGTATGGCCCAAGCTGTCTGAAATGGCATTTCGATACTTAATTGCGCCGGGATGTTCAGTTCCATCTGAACGGATTACATTCGCAATCAGAGTAGTGGATTCCGACCCCCGCAGCAGAATGACTGGGAAACACATTGGAGTTTCTTAAAATCATTGTCAAACCACTTATTTGGTGAAGAGCAACCAACAATCTATATGCAGAATTAACCTGTCACTTGATATTTTTTTTATAAGCTAGGGACAGATTTCACACCTCCTACATAGCACTATCTAACATATAACACAATAAATTGCAGAGACAAAAACCAATGTTTCCTGGGCTGGCAAGTCTAATTCAATGTAGAAAACATCAAAATTGCTACGAATAAAAACTGTTATCAATTCTTTGCGAGAGACGCAGCCCTGTTTTTGTAGTTCGACCATTATCTTATACAAACCGTCCAACTAGAGTTTCAAGACACCCACGATTTTGTTACTTGTTAGTTTATAACACAGATTGCTTTATCTCGGAGATGTGAAAATGGCCCTAAGTGATTTATATCTTAAAGTTATGCTATTGGATACTTAGCCTTTCTCTGGTCCAAACCAAAGAGAATTAAATACCAGAGTGGAATTCGCTCTCACTGTTAACTTAACAGAAAAAAAACCATGCGGCTATCGAGGCGGTGGCAGTTTTCGGAGTCCGCAAAGACGAACAGCTGATTTGAAAAGAAATGAGAAAAACAAAACACAAAAATAGTTATGGCTGCCTGGTAGAATGCGTGGTTGCCAAATTGCTTATTTTGCTTTGCTTGATTTGTCTACGCATTCATTGATGGTTTTGTGTGCTCATCCAAATACCTGGCCTCAAATTTGTTTGTTATAATATGAATGGAATTTTTTTTGTCGCGTGCATGTATCCAGCGAAAGAAGTATATGAGCATAGATGTTTTTAAGAAATTTATTATGTTAAAGGAATATAATGCATTTTTATTTATTTTTAGTTAATAGGTCTTATGAAAAGAATACAAAATATGCCAATAACAATTCCAATTGTTTTATGCTTTTAAATATATTAAACAAAAATTAAATTAAATAATAAATAAATAAAAATCAAATTAATTAAGTATATGTGTGATTCCATGATGACGAACGTGACCGTCGTACGCATTTAAAGCAGAATAAAAGTCAAAATAAACAATTTTATTTTAGAGCGCCAAAGTCAATACATTCTATAGTTCCTTTAAAAAAAAAAAACCTGTAAATTAAGTACCCAAATGGGAAAAATGAGTCTTGGGCGAGTTTGCTTTTGGAAATCTCGAAATGGCTAATGAATTATTGTAAGATTGGCTAACATCAGTTAAGTTTGATTGATTCCCTATGAAAATTTGATAAAAATAGGGTTTTTGAGTACTATTAATTTTTTGGTATCAGTGGACCTTTCTGTGGAAATACCCATATGTGCATTTTGCATTTGTCTGCATTTTTCGCCAATGTTATTTAACTTAGTAGGAATTTTACACTTTTGTTTATTATTTATAAGCGAATGTGCATTCCATTTGCCTCTATAACCTTCTTAAGGTGATCCTTGTTCCCACTTTGCAATCAAATCGTGTTTAAGTTGCGTGAGTGTTTCAAACAGTCGACCATTCTTAAAATTTCTGTCAGACAGGTTTCCCTAGAGGTGCCTTATGGGGTTTAAGCCCGGGCTAATCGCTGGCCACTCCAAAATCGGAATGTTTCAGGATCAAGGAAGAGAAACCTTTGTAACCAAGGGTAAATTGTGAACCAAGGCGTTTTTTTGTTATAAAATCTAACTATTTCAAAAAGGTCATCTCCAAATTTAACAAGTTCGCTTTCCAAAAACTGCCCATTGAGCTCGGCATTAGGTTTAATTAAAATGCAGCACGTACGAGTACTGTGCCGTCTACATAAAGCTGTTTCTCTTCGGAAAAAACCACATTGTACAAATCTGTTAACCAAAATTTGTATATTTCAGCAAAGGCAGAGCAAGGTGACAAGAAAGTAGTTTTAGTATAGGCACTCTGTAAGTCTATGAAACGTAACTGTTTTCATCGAAGACTTGATAATCACTTCTTATAGTTGCAATAAGGCATTTGGACCTTAATGCAACTGTACTCGAGTCTCTTTACAAGTTTAGTTTCCACGAAACCTCCCGCCCCCGTAATTTAGAAATAACTTCATACCTCCGTCAGTTTTATAGATACATAGATGGTTCGAACCTTCTGGGCATATTTTGAAATCAAGATTATTTATCGATCCGTCAAAGGAATGGTAAAGATCTGATGAGTGGTTGTCGAGTTGTCGGTCGTAACGGTGATGGGCAGCACTTCACAGGTGCAGAGTATGTTATAGTCGGGCTTGACCGACTTTCTTGTTTTAAACAATATTTTATTTTATATTTTTCAGACCGCAAAAATTAAGAAAAAACTAAGAACAAGGCCGGAAGGCCTAGGATTTGCATTTCTTATTACCTTGGACCTTTCAGAAAGCCACTAATCATATTTCGTAGTCATATTATGTCCTAAGCTGAGGAAAAACATTTTTTTTAATGTTCTTATAATTTTTAAGTTACAATTATCAAAAAGCCAAACGGAAGATGGGAAGTTGGTTAGTATGAATGCCTTTATCGTCCGTAGCCGAATTGTGAAAATAAAATTGAATTTACAAAAAATGGCGGCCTTTTAAAAACGAAAAATCGATTTTTGACCATTTTTTTTGCAGTCCAAAGTCGGTTCGGTAGAACGTGAGAAAATAGCGTTTTAGGTTTGCAGTTGCTAGGAAATTTGGGTCTCCTTGGGTCACTAAAATGGCTATAACTCCGAAAGAATTTCGAATTTTGAAAAATCATTTTGGGATAATATTTTTGAATATCTAAGCTAAAAAATAAACAAACAAAAATTTTTAAAATCATTTTCTAGACGAGAAGAGGGCCTTAGTGAAAATCGGGCAGACAGTAAGTCTTCACATAAGACCATAGTGTACCAAACATTTGCCAAATCTGACTATTTCTTGAAGTTCCCATATGGAATTTTTTTGTGGAAAATTGTACGAAACCCCCACTCTTCTCTCTCTTGGGTTTCTCTTCGAAAAACATTGTCAACTTATAAAACAATATCCCATTTGACTTTATTATATTTTATCCCCACCGATTGAAAATAAGCTGTCAGAAATTCAATCAAAGCACACAAAAACCAATAAAACGACACTTTATTTAATTTTTGGTTTAATTTTCCGCCTTCCCTCCCCCCTCCTATATTGGAAAAATATTGCCAGAAATGAAATCAGAGCACCCAAAACCCTTGAGTACTGATTTTGTATTAAAAATAGTTTTCCGCCCGGAGCCAGCGCCCGCCTGCAAAATTCAGGTTACTTCAAATTTTCAGGAACTCTTAAACTTTTGGCTCTACTAACACAGCCTAGAACCATGAACTACTTATTTGACATTTTGTGTTAACTTTTTTATCGTCGACGACTGTGCAACAAACCAAGCGGCAATGCGCTTCAGCAACCAATTGAAAGCGAAAATGCGGTGTTGACGATTTTCTTTCTTTCAGTGTCAAGCGACACAAGCGCACAAGCAAATTACAAAAACAAATATCCACCGCTGATGTACACATCCATTCACAGGCAAGATGCGCGAGTGGATATGTTCAAATAAAATGGGAATAGTCTTCATATTGTTAGTTGCCAAGTCAGTTTACCGATTGCGATTCAGTTAAAAATAAAATGGGATAGAGATTGGGAAATATTTTTTTCTTATTAATAAAAACCAATTACAACTTAAAATTTCATTCATATTCTGATTTATATGAGTAATGTTTTTCATGTGTGCGCAAACTTACAACCAGGCGCACAGCAAATGAAAAAGGGAGGAACAGAAGCAGAAGAAACAAAAATGCTTGTGCAAAGACAATGACCGAAGCGCTCGAGTCCGAAATGCCAATGCTTTCGTCTCCGAAAACTGTTAACGCCTCGATAGCCGCATGGTTTTTTTCGGACTAAATTTAAGAGAGCGCAAAAATTCACTGAGATTAAGAATTTTTGCAAATATTGCGGTTTTTGGACCATTTTCCACCTCCAAGCCCACCTACAGGTCCACCTTAGGTCCACCTCATGGACACCCTCCATGGCCACCTCCATGGCCACCTCCATGGCCCCCCCCCACCTCCATCCCACCTCCATGGCCACCTCCATGGCCCCTCAACGGCCACCTCCATGGTCACTCCATGGCCACCTCAATGGCCATTTTCAGGTCCACGTCCATTTCCACGTCCAGGTCCAGTGCCAGCTCCAGGTCGAGTTCCCGCACACTGCCAGTACAATGAAAAACAGCAGCCCGAGTTACTGTTATTTCGTTATTTCTTATACTATCCTTACAAACCAAGTTAAAAGCCAATCGTATGAAAATAGGTTTTAGTCTGCTGAGTTTTCCGAGCCTAAGGTTGAATTTTCCAGCTTCAGAAAATAACATTACAAATTATTTCACTTACTATCCTTCAAACACACTACTATCCTACAAACCGAAATTCAAGTCAATCGGATGAAAAATAGATTTTTGCATATCGAATTTCCTGAAAATTTTCCTGTGGGCGGATTTTTCGAAATCGGGAAACACGTGTCCAATTATTTCTCATACTATGCTTACAAACCAATTTCAAGTCAATCGGATGAAAAATGAAATTTTCCCCATTCAAACTTTTCCGACGCTTTCTCCGGGAATTTCCCGACCCTACGGTCAAATTTTCCAGCATCGGAAAATCACATTTCAATTTTCTTCACTTACTGTCCTTTGCAAACCGAATTTCAAGTCAAAATAAACCTTGGGGCGGATTTTTCGAAACGTAAACACGTGTCTTATTTTCCTATAACAAACCGAATTTCAGCCGGATGAAAAATGAAATTTTCCCCATTCAAACTTTTTCCCGACGTTTTTTCCGGCTTTCCGGGTGGAATTTTCCAAAACCCAGTCTTAGTACGCACTTTCACCACATAAGGGAAACTCCTGTCCAAATTTCCAGCCCTCTAGCTCTTACCGTTTAGGCTGTGCGACGGTCACCAGTCAGTCATGTTAAACAGTTTTATATATATAGATTGTTCCGAAGATTCAACGACATCATCTTAATGATCTTTCGCACTTGAAGACACACTTAAATTAAGGGCCATAAATTTTGGCCGAATGTCCAGCTAAAACGCCTAAAAAAAGTTATATAGGCAAATGGAACACTCATATGTAAGTTTTTAATAACAAGACCAAAAAATTAAAAAAATTTCACATCAATTCAAATTAAAAATGAAAGAAATTTATTTTTGTTTTCAAATATCAACATTTAAATTTTTTACCCTTGCAGAGGTATTATAAAATCCGCCGGATGTTTGTAACTAGCATAGAAGGAAGCATCTCCGACCACATAAAGTATATATATTCTTGATCAGCACGACGAGCTGAGTTGATTTAGCCTTGTCCGTCTGTCCGTCTGTTTCTATGCTATCTCCTCCGTCAGTTTTAAAGCTATTCTCACAAACCTTGCACAAAGTCTTTTGGTACAAATACGCTGCAATTTGTCGGAACCGGCCGGATCGGATGACTATAGCATATAGCTGCCATAGGAACGATCGGTTGAAAAACTAGTCTTAAAAGAGAAAAACTTTTTGTTTTTGATGGAAACGCCTCTAAAGTCCGTATTTCTTAGTTTACTATCCCTTCCCATGATTTCACTAAGTTTGGTCGAAATGGGATGACTATAGCTTATAAAATAGCTGCCATAGGAACGATCGGTCGAAAAACTTAGTTCTAGTGAGAAAAACTTTTTGTTTTTAATGAAAACGTCCTTATCATTGGCATACACTTAATTATATACTTTTACACAATTCTACAAAGCTTGGCCGAAATCGGATGACTATAGAATATAGCTCCTTAGGAACGATCGGTCGAAAAACTAGTTCTAGTGAGAAAAACTTTTTGTTTATAATGAAAACGTCCCTTATCATTGGCATACACTTAATCTATATACTTTACACAATTCCAAAGATTGGTTGGAAATCGGATGACCATTGCTATAGCTCCCATAGGAACGATCGGTCAAAACTAGTTCTAGGGAGGAAAAAATTTTTTTTTTTTTGTAAAAACGTCCTTTTGCATCACACTTATTTTATTTACTTTGGACACATTTCCACAAAGTTTTATCAAAAGTGAATACTAGCTATAAGATCGGTCGAAAAAGAAGTTGGAAGAAAAACTTTTTGAAATGACATCGCCTCCAATTACAAGAGCGTTTGCCTTTTCCATGATTTCAGCAAGTTTAATAGAAATCAGACATTTTATAGTAACCCCAAAAAAGTATGTCCAAAAAGTAGTCTTAGGAAAACTTTTTTTGTTATCAATAAAGCTGCAAGGGGGATACAAAACTTTGGCCGGCTCATTAACTTACCCCTATTTTTTTTATATTCTGTTTGAAACGTCCAGTTACTTGTCGTTTGTAAAGCTATCTCAAAATAGTCTGCACTCGTAATATAAGTAAATTTAAGTAAAAGCGTTTGGTTGTGGTAAAAACTAAGACAATATTTCAACCAAAATAGGAACATTTGTGGCGTTCACCAGCATAAATCGATGACCAAAAATCGACTAATTTTGTTAGATTGTGCTGGTGAACGGGCGTGATGTGCAATCATGATTGATAATTTTCGTGATTGTGTTAGATTTTAATCCATCAAAGTATTTCTTTGTTAGATTGATATGATTTCTGATTGTTATCGATAGCAAACAGCTGACCGCAGTAAAAAAAGAATTAATTTTGTAAAAATTAAAACAAAATCGGCTGGCCCTGATAATGTCCCAAGCTGTATTATTAGGAACTGTGCTGAATCTTTATGCTCACCTATTACATATCTTTATAACCTGTCTTTAAAACAGTCTTGTCTTCCACTGATTTGGAACGAATCATATATTATCCCACTTCACAAAAAAGGGTCTAGATCGGATGTTGAGAATTATCGAGGCATTGCTAAGCTTTCTGCCATTCCAAAATTGTTCGAGGAGCTGGTCACCTTGCAGTTGCAGCATCTCTGTAGCAACCTCATATCTCCTTCGCAGCATGGCTTTGTTAAACGTCGATCGACAACGACGAATCTTCTCGAGTTTTCATCACTGATAAATCGTAGTTTTCAGGCCGGCTCTCAAACCGATGTTGTCTTTACTGATTTTAGTAAGGCCTTCGATTCTGTTAATCATGCTCTTCTTATCCACAAACTGTCGCTATACGGCTTCCCTCCTAACTTATTATATTGGATCTCGTCGTACTTATCTAATCGAACTCAACGAGTGCTGTTTAATAATGTTCTGTCAACATTTGTGAACGTAACTTCAGGTGTCCCGCAGGGTAGTCATCTAGGCCCGTTGCTTTTTGTACTTTTTGTAAATGACCTCCCTCAAGTTATATCGCACTCAACAGTATTTATGTACGCAGATGACGTTAAAATCTGCCTTCCTTACTCGGAGTGGTTCTTGCATACTCACCTACAGTTAGACCTAAACGAACTTCAGAATTGGTGTTTAAATAACCTTCTTTTCCTTAACCATTCTAAATGCCAAATGATGACTTTTTACCGTAGCTCTCCCCATATTGTCTCATATTCAATAGGAAATCAAGTCTTAGACCGAATATCTCATGTAAAGGATCTTGGTGTACTGTTTGACCAGAAATTGTGTTTTAACACTCACATCGCCGCCACAGTAAATAAAGCCAAAGGAGTATTGGCATTTATTAAGCGCTGGTCTAAAGAGTTTGACGACCCCTACACAACGAAAACTTTGTACATATCCTTAGTACGTCTTATTTTGGAATACTGCTCTAGTGTATGGGGCCCTCAGTACAAAGAACAGCAATCGCTTATCGAATCCGTTCAGAAACAATTTTTAATTTTCGCTCTTCGCAATCTGAATTGGGACTCTAGCAGGCTTTTACCTTCATATCGATCAAGGTTAAAATTAATCGATCTTCAATCTTTGCATCACCGCAGAATATGCAATGGTGTCCTATTTGTGCACAAGCTTCTTCTCGGATTGGTTGATTCTCAAGCGCTTCTCTCTTCAATAAACTTAACGGTTCCCTCGAGGTTTACTCGCACATTTCGGCCACTACGCTTGTCAGTCTGCAGGTCCAACTACGCCCTACATGAACCTTTTCGGGTCTTATGCTCTAATTATAATTCCCTTCACTTCATTTTTTCATTTGAAAAGTCACTTATGTTTATATTAAATGAAATTTACCATCACCTTGAATCATCCAACTTGTAATCCAATTACTTTTCGTATTATGTTTATATAAATTTAGCCTAAGTTAGCAGATCATTGTTAACCAAATAAATAAATAAATAAAAAATAAATAAATAAAAATCGTCTTTGCTTTTTGCAGTTTGGATGTTGGCAAAACGAGAGTCCATCTCATCAGTAGGTGACCCTTTCAACAAACCAAAAAGCCCTTAATGGAGCAGCCAATGTTCTTATTCCAGGTGCCCACACCCACGCACACCGCGTCCCAGTCACAGCGTCCCATTTGCAGCTTTAAATACATCTGTCATGTCTGCCACACCACCGGCACCCGCTTGCCCAGCTCTGCCCTAAAGATGACTCGCTTCACCGAGGTGTGTATGACTTGTGCCTCCTCCGGTATGGCCTGCAGCACCTCCAGCATGATCCAGAGCTGCACATCTTCACAGACATTTGGTATACGCTGCTGCTGGAACGTATTGATCACCTCAATGGCACACCGCTAATCCAGCTGCAGCATGTGCACTATATAAGCTCTCAGTGCAAAGCATAGACGATGCAGCACAATCTTGGGTCCTCCTGCAAACTGTACAATGGTCTCGAAAGTTCGTGCTCTGCATCTCATCTAAATATTTTGAGAGACAGCTTTCCTCCGAGTCTATAATGGAGCTGCAAGAAGGCCCCCCAGTTGATTCCTCAAACCTGGCCGCATGAAACTC
Organism: Lordiphosa collinella; assembly: GCA_018904265.1. Classification (NCBI taxonomy): domain Eukaryota; kingdom Metazoa; phylum Arthropoda; class Insecta; order Diptera; family Drosophilidae; genus Lordiphosa; species Lordiphosa collinella. The sequence continues at coordinate 184,542 of JAEIFV010000553.1, read as the reverse complement.
CTCAATGGAGAGCATCTGGAAGGCGCTCTTCGCTAACAAGTAGCCAATCTGGAACAACCAGAAACAACTAAGTCGCCACAGAAGAGGTCGAAATTTCGCCATATCGGAGTTTTTGACGACAGTCACATCCAATGTAATGGATTATACTTGATGTTATTCATATTTTATTATTTGTTTATTTACGGTCAAAAGTTTAAAACTTCCGCCAATAAAAAATTTCGATAATTTTGTTGGCTGAAAATTCCATCAAAGACCGTTCACCAGCCGCCAAACACTTTTTTTTTGACTGTTGATTTATGTTAGATGATTGGTTTGTGCTGGTGAACACGCTCATTATTTCATAAGACAGCAAATCTTGTCATTTAGTTTTTTGCTTTAAAATTAATTATCAAAACCAAGTAATATGTGGACTCTGCATTATTATATTCAATGGTTATAGAGTAGTTCTCTGAATTAAACATCAAACTCTTCAGTTTTTGTTTGCAGAATAACATATTTTACATAAGAAGTCACTGAATTATAAAATTGCAATCGATTTTTTAGGTTCTTCTAAAAAAACACAAGAAAAAAATCGGCCAAGCCCGACTATAACATACTCTGTAACTGTGAAGTGCTGCCCATCACCGTTGCGACCGCTGCTGCCCATAATTGATTGTTTTCCTAATAACTCGATAACCGTTTATCCAATCTTTACCATTCCTTTTGCGGATCGATAAATAATCCTGATTACTAAATATGTCCAGAAGGAAGGAACCGTCAATCTATAAAACTGTGGGAAATATGAAAATAAACTTGATCTACCTGCAAGTATAAGAAGTTTTTGTCCAATACACGTCGAACCTGTATCTCTTACCATCTCTGAGATCTGTTTGTGCATATGGACAGACGGACAGGCAGACAGACAGCAGACGGACGGACAGACGGACATGGCTAGATCGACTCGGCTGTTGATGCTGATCAAGAATATATATACACTTAATTTATAGGGTCGAAGATGCTTCCTTCTGGCTGTTACATACTTTTGCACCAACTTAATATACTCTGTGTACCTCTGGTACAGAGTGTAAAAAATAGGGAGAAAGTTGACTTCGGTTCGGCCGAAGTTTTGTATACCCTTGCGGCCTCCATTGAAAACAAAAAACTTCTTTTTGGACTTTACTTTTCTATGGGAGCTATACTATATAGACATCGAATTTCGACCAAGCTTAATGGAATCATGGAAAAGCATAGCAAACTAAGAAATACGAAGTTTGGAGGCGTTCCCATTGAAAGCAAAAAAGTTTATCTCGCTAATACTAGTTTTTCGACCGATCGTTCCTATGACAGCTATATGCTATAGTCATCCGATCCGGCCGGTTCCGACAAATGTGCAGCGTATTTGTACCAAAAGACTTCGTGCAGTGTTTGGTGAAGATAGCTTTCAAACTGACGGAGGAGTTAGCATAGAAACAGACAGACAGACGGACGGACAGACGGAAATGGTTAAATCAACTCAGCTCGTCGTGCTGATCAAGAATATATATGTATACTTTATGTGGTTGGAGATGCTTCCTTCAATGCGTTACAAACAACCCGAAAATTTTATAATACCCTCTGCAAGGGTATTACATGTCTGACTTACGCCTTAGTGTACGGGCTATATAAATGTGAGACATGTGCATTAGGATTTGACCCGATTCTTGAGTGATTTTTATTCTGTTTCAGTACCAGCCATAAGTTCAGTAACGTATTTTATGGTTAATAGAAGCTAACGACTTCAAATACTACGCCACACTTGATTATTTTCAATATCAAATCATGACTGATTTCAGTTTTTACTCATTTAAAGAACTATTTGTTAAAATGTCCATGCTTAAGTTGATGAAAGAACCCATAAATATGTTTAATTCTCTGATTTTAGTAATTGAGCCATCTCTGTTTTCAAAAATTGGAGATAGGGAGGCATCTTTCTTCGCTTAAGTGTATTCAACTCTTTTGTCTAATATAATGAAAGGGTTCAGGATGATATACGTCCCATTATATATTCTTAATCTATCTTTAATTATACTAAATACGAACCGATTCACTTAAAGGGTATTAACCTCTACTAGCATTAAATTGTCCATTGCAATTGTCATCGATTCAACTTATCAACTATCAACACGTTTATCAAGCAGAGCATTTGCTGCCCTCAGTTGTCTACTTTATATCTCCTTATCTCCCTTCCTTCAATCCCTTCAATTTCCCACTGCATTTTTATGTCCTTCACACATCATTCAGCAACAAATTGCTGCAGGCGAAGACTGTTCACATAGCTGAAGTTTCTTGAAATCTATCTGCAAAAGCCAAGAGACAAAAAAATAGAAGAAGTCAGCGGAGTGGAATGTCAACAGGACCAGCAATGCGTGTCTTCAGACATGGTTCGTGTCCAGGCTGCGTGTCCATTTCATTCAGCACGTGCCACGACTTTTATTATCAACATGAGCGAGGAGCAACGGCAACTTTTTATTATCTTTTTGGAAAAGGACTTTAACACTTTTTCGAACTTGTGCCGTAAATATGAAGCTAATGGAGTTTAAAGTAGTCGACCAGGTCATTGGGCCATGGACAGGGATTTTAACGATCTTGACCCAAGTTAAGTTTTCTCCTACATTATCGTAAAAATCAACTTACAATATGAAGGGAGGGAGGGAGGAGAGGAGGAGTAAGAGGCAACTGCTTTTAACACAAATTGCAACACGTTTGATAAAGTGCAGCCTGCTCAGATGCGTGTCCTGGTGGCGTTACAGTTACAGGAATGAACGCAAGTAGCGAAAGCATAAAAGCCTGTTAAGTTGGAGATAATGTGATGTGTCGTAGTGTTAAGTGTAGGAGTCAGTGGGGAATTAAATCAAGTAGTTTTATATCTAAGCTTCATACTAGTGTTTTTAAATGCTTCTTACCTCGTACTAATTTTTAACTTTGATGTTATTTCTCACTTGGTTGTACTTCAATGCGAAACTTATTCCCACTTTTACCGATCCTTCCGATTACATTACACTTAACCATTTTCCCTGCTTGTTTATAAATAATTTTGGTTTTGGCATGCGCCTAAGCAAAAATAAATTGCAAAACAAAATTCAATTACTAAATGCAAATACGCGTCGGCGCCTGCCCTTCGTCCTCAACTCACACTTCTTGGTTCATATGTATGTCAAAAAGCCGCAGCAACAAAAAAAAAACACATTTGCCATATTTTGTTTCGCATTTTTCTGCTTATCGAGGCCAAGAGTGGGGCGTGTCGTCATCTTATTTATATTTATTTCTTAAAATTATTGAAAAGAGTTCAAGGGGCTCTTGTGCAAGTGTGAGTGTAAAAAGCAAACTTGGCAAACTCTGACGGAAATTTGTTTCTTTTGGGAAACAGGAAAAACAACGAAACGACCACCCAGAAGTTTGGGATAGATTCCAGAAAATAAAATGCATAAATTTCTATTAAAACTCGATATTTTTTATGCATTTCTTTAATTGCTTAAGAACCATATAGTAAAACTATCTGCCTGATACAAATCATATTTTAATGGCTCTTGATGCTTTGTTTTTTTAGCCACAAGCCCATAAAATGCCCAAAAGAAAATAAATGAAAACTCAAAAAACTAAATCGCAAATGCAAAAACTATGCTGAGAGCAAAGTTGGGAACAAACGGCTGCGAAAAGAGACCAATGAATATTTACAAACTACAATAAATAACAAATATGAAAAAAAACAAAATATTTTGCAAATGAACGAATTTTTTTTACTCTAGAAAAATGTTGGAAAGTTGGGCTAATTAATACAAAGAATGAAAAATTCAAAATACTAATTGCTTCACCAACTGGTGGTACTAGTAATTAGGATTACATCAAGAATTGCCATTCATTACAAAAGTCCCCAAGTAAATTTAAGTACAAGGTCCGAAACTTGACTTGACCCTAAAAGAATGCAGTAGATCGTTGAGCTTAAACTAAACCAAGATATATACTACCTCAATACTCGGCGTCGACCGGTACCATTGCATTTTATAAGACTATGTTTCAAGTTTCAACTGGCTGCAAATCGACATTAACATTTGAACTCGTCCTACCTTTTTCGAACCGAGTATTAAATAGGGAAAATATCAAACTTCATTTTTCCAACCCACACAACAAAATTTCCAGTTTATAGCTTAACTTAATTTTGAAAATAGGTTAACGTCTTATTCTCACATTATAACAGCTAAGACCACTTTTCAAATCAAAAGGTGTGGCCCTGAACCACCTTTGTAGTGGTTCAATTGAATTTTTTTGAAGCTGGGAGAATGTCTAACTTTATTGTACCACGCTACACAGCTAATTTTAGCGTCTTAGCTTAAAAAACTTCTAAGATATGCCTCAAAACCACTTTTGAACCGGTTCCATTTTTGAACAGCTTCGAAACCCGTTCCGAACCAGCAAAATATCCGTTTCACATTTTCATTCCACAGACCAAATATTTATCAAGTTCCCATCTTGAAAAGCTATTAAGATATGGCTCTAAGCCATTGGTGAACCGGTTTTAAACCGGTTTTAAAGTATTCAACTCCACATTTCCAACCTACAGATCAAATTTCAAGATTGTTAAATAACTTCTGAGATATGGCTCTGAGCCACTTTTGTTGCAATTCAAAACCGGTTCTGAAAATTTAAATTTCTTTGCTTGAATAGCTTCTGTGATCTTGCTCTGAACCTTTCTTGTACCGGTTCGAAAACGGTTCTAGTCCATTAAAATATCCAACTTAATAACACCAGCCTTTATACCAAACTTCAAGTTCGTAGCATCAATGTCTTCTGAGATATGGCTCTGAATCACATTTGAACCGGTTCCAAATTACAAGTTTTTTTCTTAAAAAGCTTTTGAGATATGCATCCGAACCACTATTTAATCGGTTCAAAATCCGGTTCTGAACCAGTAAAATATCCAACGCCTTGTTACCAACCGACAGACCAAATTTCAAGTTCTTAACTTAGATTACTTCTGAGATATGGCTCCGGTTCACAGACATGACAGATTGCCTATGATTTTTCCAAAATCGAAATGAAAATACTGTGAAAATTTCGTGAAGATCGGTTCAGCGGCTTAGACGCCTATAAGGAACAAACATACCAATATACAAACATACATGCTTTCACATTTATATATACGATGTAACTATGTTGCTATAATTGAAAAAAAAACATCACTTAGTGCTAGAGGAATTTCATTCGTTAACTTGAGTTTGGGAGCAATCGAACAACAACAACAGAAAAACCCCTTATTAGCGAGTGTCGAGTCGAGCTGTGATTCGCATACTGCTTATGGCTGCCATAGGAACGATAGGTCGAAAAACAAGTTCTTGTGAAAAAACCTTTTTTGTTTTCAATGGAAACGTCCTTATCATTTTCATGTACTTATCATATATACTTTTACACAATTCTATACAGTTTTGTCAACATCGGATGACTATAGCATATATGTAGCTGCAATACGAATGATCGGTCGAAAAATAAGTTCTAGTGAGAAAAACTTTTTTGTTTTAAGGGGGTCTTCTCATTCAAAACCCGTTTTTTGGACCGTTTTTAAAAAATTCTTATTTGAAAACGCAAAGAATAATTGAAAACTTTTTTTTATTTATTGTATTACAAAAGGTTCAAAGTAAATAAAAAATTTTTTTGCCTCGATACGAGGGCTGTTCAAAAGTAATGAGACTTCAAAGTTGGTGGTGAAAAAAAGGTGTCGTCACGGCGGCCACGATTCCGGGTCTCCGGATCGTCCGAAATGAAAAAAAAAACGGGGTTATAATCAGTATAGATGTAATTCTCGGGTGAACCTCAAACTTAATTTTGTGATTTTTTTTGACAAATGGCGGCCATTCAAAAAAAAATTTCAATTTCGGGCTTTTTTTTTGTAGTTTAGTGTAAAAAAAAAAAATAGTAAAAAATTTTTTAAAATTATGGTCGAGGTTCACCCGAGAATGGTGACAATTCTGCGTCGATTCCACTTTGTTTCATGAAAATCGGTTCAGTTGAACTGGAGATATCATGGCCGCCAGTTCGAAAAACGTGGTTTCGAGATAAACGTGCTTTAAGTTTGCAGTTGCTTGGAAATTTAGGTCACATTGGGTCACTAAAAGGACTATATCTCCTAAACTAATTCGAGTTTTGAAAATCTTTTGGGGGATATTTTTGAATATCCAAGCTATAAATAAATGCAAAAAAAGTCGAAAAAAGTTGCTCAATGAGAAGACCCCTTAAATGGAATCGCCTTCAAATTTTGTAATTTGTTAGTTTGTTATGCTTTTCCATGATTCCACTTTGTTTGGTCGAAATCGGACATCTATTTAGTTTTGCTCACTTTATAAAGTAAGGTCCGAAAAGAAGTCTTAGTTTAAAAAGCTTTTTTTTTCAATGCAGACTGCAAGGGTATACAAAACTTCGGCCGAGCCAAAGTTAAATTAGCCCTGTTTTTTAGCTCTTAAATACAATTCAATATTTTTTCGGAAAATTACAATTATGTCAACCAAATGTACTGGCCATGATACAATTAATACAGGTACGGCGGATATGTCAGAGTGCTCTCAATTTAGTCCACATTATTTCAGTTTGTTGCTGTCATTCCAAGTGAAAGGTTGTCACACTCTCCTCTCTCCGATTGCCGACGGCAAATTTAGGGGAGGGTTTGCTGAAGTGGATTTACATCAATTTTGTGAGCGCACTGCGGTAATTCATTATAAAATTGTGCTTGTGTAAATTTATGCATAGATAGTGAAAATGTCAAGCCATTATTGTTGCGTATGTCCAGGCAAAGTCTCAAACATTGCCTTGTTACGTGCTCCGCAAGATGACGAAAGAAGAAAAGCGTGGTCGAAGTCAATAGAAGTTTCACTCTATAAGTTTAGTAAAAGTTTAAGTCTATAAGTTTAGTGAAAAGCATTTTAAAGATAGTGACTTTTATTTGCCAAAATGTGGAGTAACTAAACGCAGGCGCCTTTTAAATGTGCCATTCCGAGAGGTGGGTTCGAGTTCTCGAAACAAACTGCGTCAGAAACAAAGCCCAACATAAATGACTTCAATTCGCAAAATGAGTAAGTGCCACCTACCCATCTACTTTGATATATTATTTGGTTAATGTGATTGCAATTTCAGGAAAGAAGTCGTGGATTGTGACATAGCATTAGATACGGAAACGGTAGACTTTATCAAGCTGGTGAATGATTGGTTCGATATTTTTAATTCCACTTTTTCGAACAGCAACTCAGTGATACAAACCAAGCGTCCGTTTGGGAAGCGTAGAAGCGCAACGGTCTGTGCTTGAAAAAATGAGCTCAATGATGTTTGTCCCTATAGTGCCCAATGTTAAACGGCGCGCGGCGTCTGCCATTTCAAAAAGGGATTTGTTTCAGTAACAATTCGTTTGTCCAGCTCCATGCCTTTTTGTTACAGCGCTATGAAATGGAATACATTTTAACATATCAAAAAGGTGGTTGCAGGATCTAACAAATTTATAGAAGTACCTCTTAGAAAAATTTTTTTTAGCATTAGCCACAGATGCACCGGTGGCATTAATAACAAATGCAGCGGTGGCATTAATAACAAATGCACCGGTGGCATCAGCTACAGATGCACCGGTGGCATCAGCCACAGAGTCAGTGGATGTAAGCGACCAACTTACTGATGACGCAATAACATAAAACGCCGGCTATATTGAAAAAGCCGACCGTAAGTTTTACGAACTGTATTAAAATGCTGTAAAGTATTTTTTATACTCTGTACCAAAGGTGCATAGAGTATAATTAGTTTGTGCAAAAGTATGTAACGGCCAGAAGGAAGCATCTCCGACCCCATAAAGTATATATATTCTTGATCAGCATCAACAGCCGAGTCGATATAGCCATGTCCGTCTGTCCGTATGAACGCACAGATCTCAGAGATGATAAGAGATAGAGGTTTGACATGTATGGGACTTATGCTTCTTATACTTGCAGGCAGATCAAGTTTATTTTCAACTTTTGCCACGCCCCCTCCCGCCCCCGCAAATCGGAAAAAACGTAATATCTCCCATAGTTTTAGAGATAGAAGGTTCGTTCCTTCTGGACATATTTAGTTATCAGGATTATCGATCCGCCAAAGGAATGGTAAAGATCGGATGAACGGTTGTCGAGTTATAAGGAAAACAAACAATTATGGGCAGCACAGGTCGCAGCGGTGATGGGCAGCACTTCACAGGTACAGAGTATGTTATACTCAGGCTTGACCGACTTTTTTTCTTGATTTGTTATGTAATAATAACAACATATCAAGAAACCCACATTTAATAGACCAAATGGTCCAGAGAGCTGGATGCATAAATTTAAAAAAAAAACAAAAACTGAGAAATTTTTCAAAATGCGCACCATGTTTCGTATAAAGCAACTGAATCAGAGGTTGGAAAGCACTGCGCATGGGCCGATTCGTAATTGCGAACAGCTCGGTTTCATTTCGATCGTTTTTGCTTTCGTCTATATGCAATTTCTGAGGAACAAATTTAAAAAAATGATTTAACATCAAATTGAACGCTCAATCTATCAATGCAGACTTCAAAATCTCGACAAAATTTGAAAATAAAAATACTTCCAAGGAGGAAAAGAATTTCCGTGGCCAAGAAAATAGCTGAATGAAACCGAATAACTTCATCGTTTTTTGGAAACGGGATCACCTACCGATTCTGATTTCGCAGGATCTGATGGAAATCGAAAACGGGAACCGGCCTGGTAAAAACCATTTTTGAATAATTTCGCGGAAAAAGAAACAGAAGCTTATAAATTAAAATTCTACCAAACCGAAACGGTACGGCTATAAAATTTCTTAAAATTTTTTATGTTTTTGGCGTTTAACGACCTGATTCTTTATTAAAAGCTTAGTTTGATTTCTTAATTTTTAAAACAAAAGATTCTTTGAATAGCAGCATGACATAATGGATTTGCAGGCGACATGCATCATTACCGTTCGTTATTAAATTCGCCAGCTAATGTTAATTATTGGATATTTGCTATTTATTAAAAGCATACTCTTTAACAGTTTAACATACTTATATTCCATTTTACCCTGCGGTTGCTTTTCTGTTTCAATATTCTCTATTAAAGCCAACACTTTCCGTCAGCCTTCCCGCCAATCTAACTCACTAATTCACCTCAACTTAACCGCAATTTTGCTTTGGTTGTTGACCGCATATAAACAACAACAGCAACTTCAAACAACAACCAACAAACACCAACGCTGTTTAAAAACTTTTACCAGCCAGTTAAAAAAATAGCAGTACAAGCAACTTTAGTTGAGTTTGAGTTTTTTTTTATCCGGCATCCACTGGCCTCAATGTGCATTTCAATTGCTTGGCTGAAGTGTGGAAGGATTTTTTTCTATTTTAGAAGTTAATCAAGTGCTAAATTTACCAAAAATTGCACTGAGTGTGAAAAGGGCAGAATACAAATTGCTTGGTGGTGGCGTATAAGTAATGTACTACTTAATATTATATATACGGAGATGAATTTCGAAGTGTAAATTAAATGGAAAATTTAACTAACTTACATAAGTAGTTTAATACTTAAAGTTAATAGAACAAGTGCAACTGTCTGCTTGAGTTTGGACACTAGCGCAGAGATCATTAGGATAACGAACTCCCAAACGGGAGGGTGACAGTTGTTAGCATTTTAGAAGACCCATGCATTGCGTTTATTGTATGGGCTTATTTATAAATCAAAAAATAATTGTGTAGATTTTTAGCTGTCACCCCTTATTATAATAAGCTCATTTTTAATTACTGCAAATTTTTCATATAAAATTTGTTCTAACGAGGGAATGGGTCATTTTCTTTTAAGAGGTTGTCAAGGTACATATTCACATCATTAGCACTTAAGGCCTACAATTTTGTAATTCTTGTATTTAGATTATTGGGACTCTTCTGACCACTCTCCCATTGATTAAAGTGGTCGCTGTATTAGCTGCTCAACAGGATCCAAAATTTTATGTACAGTATGGGTTAGTTTTTCTCAGGATACTTTGCACATAAAAGAGCTCTTGGCTCCTTGGCATATTTTCAATATTTACATACATCAACATTTTCGCCGCAGCTTAAGATTCTGAGAATGATCTTAAGCCGTTTGATGGCATCCAGATGAATTCCAGTAATCTGAGCTGTTGCAGTTGTCTCGAACTCCTAAAAGACCTTTTGTTTCCTCTTGCGGATGGCACATTTTATAGTTGTTTTGGTGTTTATGATGTCGTTCAAGACAATGCTATCCTAACAAATGGAAATCGCGATAGCATTTTAGAGCCCAAAATTATTTCAATTATTTATTCTGCACATTTGTTCCGGTCCAAAGCTTTTCGGACTCTTTGGTGTTCCTTTTCTTGATTTAAAATATAGTGGTCAAGAAATCGACCATCAATATTTTATATTCCAGTTGACTTACTGCTACTTTGACATGGAGAAGTATGCGCCCAGATTTTGGCAGTATTATCGACGACTATAATCAGTTTTTGTCTACCCAAATCAGCTTCAACGCCATCTACATTTATCCCATGACCCATGTAAACAGGTAAGCCATTCAAAAACATCTACTATTCGAATGACCTTTGCCTGAGCCGATTTCTGTTTCTCAGCTCCAGTTCGACAACACCTGCCCTATCGTGATTTGTTTCAGGAGCATATGTTGGGTTAACGGAGTTTTGGACTAAATGTGAATGCTTTGAAATGGTTCGATACAAAAAAACGACACTTAAAGTGTAAAAAAGAGTGAAAGAGTAAGTAATCCGGAATCTGATCCCGAAGCCATTACTTTGGATGAACTCTTCCGGATATTGAAACTGTTTATATTTGCTTTGATGATCAGCTGCGAGCTCTTGAGATGGAAAATAATACGTTGCCTGTTTAATCGTTAAAGCCCAGGATATTTTAATGGCCTAACAGAATAACATACGTTGCATATCTGATTTATCCTGCTAGTAATATTACTTTTTTTTAACCAGCTCTCAGCCTGTTGTTTCCAGATCTTGTTACCTTCTTAAGTTTTCCGTACAGACAAAAAAAGAATGTAAATGTAACATTTTTCATTGGTAAAATAACCAATGTTCGTATTTGTTTTTGATCCATATGATTTTCCATTTAAAAACAAAAGGTCTGCACTTTTGATTTTAAGGTTTTCCATTTTTGATTTTAAAATTTTTTCACTTTTGACTTCAACATTTTTGCACTTTTGATTTTAAAGTGATACACTTTTGAAATTAATACTTTTCACTTTTGAATTTAAATTCTGACCATTTGCAAACAAATTGCCAACCAATCACCTCTATGCAGAATTCCATCCGCCTCCCTCGGATTTGAAAAGCTATGACCCACCTCCATACGTTAGGTACTAAAAACCAACGAATTATATAAATTTATTTAATTTCAACCTTCTTACTTACCTCTGCTGGGGTTTGAACACGGGGCCTTTGAACTTGACACGATTGGGATGACAATTGGGATGTTGATTTTACTATGTTAAAAAACAAAGGTGTCTGCACTTTGAAATCAAAGACCCGCACTGTTGATTTTAAAAGTCCATCTTTTTGTTTTTACGTATAAATTGTTAAAATCAAATGTAAAAGTGATTGATTAAACAAAAGTGTCAGCATTTTGAAACCAAAGGCTCGCACTTTTGACTTAAAAGGCCAACATTTTTGAATTTACTACGATGTCAGAAGCGGCATTGCTGATTTTACTACTTTTTAAGACAAAAGTGTCCACACTTTAAAATCAAAGATAAAAATGGTTTATTTGAAATGACTGTAACTTTGAAAATATAAATAGATAATTCCAAGAATTTTTATTCAAAGACGAAAAATGTAGATTTTACCACTTTTTTTCGTATATCTTAATTATATTATTAGGTAAATGAGACTATACCTTATATGTATTTGAGCTTTTCTAGTTGCTAAATATCCACCCCGTAGATAACCTTTTGTTTAAATCTATCAAAATTAGTTTAAAATTGAATAGCTTAAACACTAACTTATATCCATTAGCTTTTTATTCAGATATGCTGAGCTCTATGAAGAAAACATAAGTTTCAGGCAAGCTAAAATTCAGAAGTATCTGAGCCATATTAGCCAAAACAAAGATAAAACAAAAAGTTGCTTTCTTAAAAACTCATTTTTATTAGTCACAAAAAGACAGTGTCTAATTTAATTCAAAGAAAATTAAAAAAATACAAATACTAATAAAATATATGTAAAAAAAACAGTTATTTCAACCCACAATTTTTCGATCAAATTTTTACCTTCATGAACAAAACATAAAGCGCTAATTTAATTCCATTCCAAAACACTTAAATCAAATTATCTGCCAAATTCCTTCAAAACTTCCGCCCCGTTAACACCTCAAAAATCAACGGAGCGCATTAAGAATAACAACAACAATTGTCATAATTAGTCGCTTGACCAGCTTTAGCTATCCCGAATGACAAGCGAAAAAGGAAACAAGAAAACACCCCGACACTGGCTTTACATACACTTAAGCTTCCCTCTCTGTTCCCCTCTGATTGCTGGTGCCATGTTCCACCCCAAAAGTTGTTTACATTATTAGCTACTTTTACGCTTGTCGAGATTTCTTGGTCTCTTCCAGCACCTCTCAAGCAGCTAACAACTTTATTCGACAAGCAGCTTATCTGAACAGAACCAAATGGGGGAGAAACATTCTCGCCCTTGGTGCGTGCTAATTATTGCATAATGATTATGTTTCATTAGTTGCCGCCACCGCCAAATGGGAAAACTTGGCTGTGGAGAAGAAAAAATATAAATATAAAAAACAAAAACTTTAAACAATGCAAAAATCTGCAAGTAATAGCTAGAAGAGCATATGTTTTGCTGGGTAGGAGGACGCCACCTCTTGTGACACGTTTTAATAAAAACCTTTAAAATTTTATGCCACATCGCAAGCTCCAAGGCAGTTGGCAGTCGCATAAAAATGAAGTCAGGCAACCAAAGAACGGAAGTAGTAATAAGAGCATATGCGATGAAGACGAAGAAGCAAAGTGCAAGCCTCATGGTATACACTGAAAAAAAATTTAGAACAAATTAAAACATCCATATAGATGTCCGACTACGACCAAACTAAGTGGAATCATGGAAAAGCATAACAAACTAACAATTACAAAATTTGGAGTCGATTTCATTAAAAACAATAAAGTTTTTCTCACTAGAACTTTTTTTCGATTCGATTTTGAGAAAACTTTGCAGAATCATGTGAAAGCATACCATTGAAAACACATGTGGCGCAGAAAAGTATGCCCCGTTTTTTGTAACCTTTATAACTCTGCCATTTATTATCTGATCTTTATGATAATATACAGAGCATATCTATTATCCAAAATCATAAGTAATACGAATTTTCCCGGTAGAAATTTTTCATATTTTTAGCTTGTTCCTATCACTTAATAATTTCTTAAAAACAAAATCCTAAAAATGTTGGCATAGCAAATAGTTATAAATATACCTCGGATTTTGCTTATTTTTGAAGGATTTTTTTTTTAATGGCTTGACACAGCCACAAGGGGCCAAAGCCGAGCTCCTCTACATCGAATCCTAAATGCAGTTTGAGAAGCTTTTTGAAGGATTAAGATAAGTGAATTCTGCTGAAGTCAAAGTTTGTTTCATTGAAAAATGTGTTAAAGACGATGTGGATATTTTATTTTTTTTTTTGCATTTTTGCATGAAATGCATATTTGCATAATATATGCAAAAAATGTTCTATGTTAAACAAATCAAAACATAATATAAAAGCGATTCATAGGTTGGTATATTGTCAAATAGAGCAAATGATACTTCTAATTTTATAAACAAGCTAGAAAACGGATAATAATAGTGCTAACCTGTCAAACCCGACATCAGAAGTGGGATCTGTTCCTATGTTCTAACGAATAGTTGGAGAGAAATGCAGTGCCGGCCGTGAGGATAGGACTGAATATAATCACAATAAACCAAAACCTTCAACCATTCTGTGCCCTTTCTGTGGGAATCCAGGACACAAAATGTTGGAATGCAGTGTCACGAAGTGAGAAAGTTTGGAGCCGAGACCCTAACACAAGAAGCACAAAGTGACCTGTTTTCGGTGTGGCCTGCCGGGACACTTAAAGGAATTTATGAAATAAGAAGGCGGTGAATTAGTGCTTCGTGTAAGATTTAAAGCGCCAAATGAATCAATGGGGTGTGATCTATCCGATTTGTTTTGACTCTTAAATTATTTATTAGAGAAATCCCTTCTAGTAAGAAGTTATCGGTCTTAATAATGTTGGTATGTTAAAGGGCATTGGCGATGCTGGTATACACATACAGCACATTGCAAATTCTAGGTAGCATTGCCATTAATGAAATGATAATGGAAGTCTTATTTTACGTAGTACAGAACGTCTGAGCAATCAGGCAGCCTGACCGATCTTGACACTAAGATGATTGGTAATGACTAAGATGCGCCATCTGTTTTCCCACGTATTGGGAGATCTTACTCACTCGTATTTAATTGTTCATATGGACGAAATTGTGGTGGTACTACCGAAAAAAGAGCTGGGTTTTGAAGATTAGAAATTGTTCTAAACGTAATTACTGATGCTGGGCTTAAGACTCTGAAAAGTGGTGTTCAGCACGCATAATTCTTTTTTTGAGCTACTTGCTAGACAGTTTGTTAGCCTAGCTTCATATTTCCTTTTTGTCCATGGCTATTCCCCAATAATGACACCATTATATTCGCTCACTTCAGAGAGGAGTAGTTTTGTTTGATCGCGCAGCATGAGAAAGTTCGAAAGAAAGTTGAAGCCATTCTTATCGATGAACCAGTGTTAGTGGTCTTTGTCGAACAGCAAAGACCTGGGGAATTAAATTTTTCTATGATATTAGTTAGTAATTAGTTAGTATTTAGCATATTTTGCATATAATTTGCATATATTTTGCATATTTTTGGCATATGTTTTGCATGTCTTTTGCATGTTTTGCATATTTTTGATATGCATTAAAATTGGTTATATTTGAACGATAAAACGCCTAAACACTATGGTATCAATCTGATGAAAAATATGGAAATATGCAAAATCCGAGGCCTAGTTATAAAGCATTTCAACTCATGATTTGCCTGTAACTCAGGAGAAGAATTGTTAAACGGACTTCCCCTCTGTTAATTAACAGTGCATTAACATTAGCGGCCGGAGTGGCTCAGCGGTTAGTGTGCGCGACTGCTAAGCATGAGGTCGTGGGTTCGATCCCGCCTCGGAACATCTGATGAAAAAGTTTTTTTCTTTGAATAAAACTTTACACCCGGCCACACCTCTTGCTGTTGGCGCCAGCATTGCAGTAATTTGCCATGAAAAGCCTCTCAAAAACTGCCGTTCGGACTGTAGGTCCCTTTCTCTTGTGCTAAAATTAGAAGCGCACAAGATTGAGAGAGGCTCGGCTTTGGCCCCTCGGGGCTGTTGTCATCTTGACAAGCCGATTACTTTTTACTAATATAAATATATCGCCATTATCAGGCATGTTCTCAATGTACAAATGAAATTTAAATTACATAAATAAGTTCTAAATTAATCACTGAATTAAGGAAAATTAACTTTAACATTTGATATCTGAACGACTGCGTAATTTGCCAATTACTTTTCATTGTACCGGCTAGAAAGCATAACTTTTTAAAACGAAAAACGCTTTCGTTTTTGTGTTGCGAGAAACTGATTCAATTCCGTTTCCGAAAAGTTTCAGTGGAAGTGGAACTGAGAACATGTCTGTATGTAAGCAAAAGTGCATGCTGCTCCAAAAAGTATGCTTTGTATAACTTTAATAACTCTGCTTTTTATTATACGATCTTTATAAAAATTAGATATTATAGAGTTAGGGCACATACACTCAGGGAAAAAAACACTGATATTTTAATATTTACACTTTGAGTTTACTATTTTCACCATTGATTTAGCGTTAAATATGGAATTCGTATATCTAAAGATTGAACAATTCAAATTTAATATTGGAAACAGTTAAATTTAATATTGGAAGTTGTTAAAAAATTTTGTTTATTGAACATTTTTTCCAGCCAATCTAGATTCAATTTATTTTTAATGAATCCAGCCAAGAGCAGAAAAATTCCATTAGATTTGGTTCTGAAAAACTAAGAATTATATAAATTAAATGAATGTTTAGAAATGTTTACTTACTCTGGTGGGGGACTCGAACTCGGGACCTTTGCACTTGAACACGATTGGCATGCCGACTTAACCAGTTGCACTATCGCATATGATGGTTGTCACACGGCTAAAATTCTACTTATATCGAATTGCCTTAAAGTATACTACAGTATATTTCTGTCATGTCATGGCCGCTTGTAATTCTCAAGTTGGAATTCCATGTCTTGGGAATAAAAAAGGGGTAACTGAATTTCGGCGGTTAAATATGTTTTTAGTCAATTCAACATGCTTTTTAACCAATTTTAATACGAAATATACGTTTTTTCCCTGAGTGTACTGTTTAGTGCAATATGACCTCGATATATCGATAAATCTCAAAATTTGTGGAAGTTATTGAACATTTTTAATTGCGGGACGGGAGGAGGCGCGGCAAAATTTGAAACAAACTTGATCCGCGAGCAGACAATACTAGTCTACATACCTCATTGGGTTGCTCTAGCTTTATTAGAAAATTTTTTTTATGAATCGTATCAGGCTATCACCCAAGATGAATGTGTTGACTTTGCCTCTGATAGGTGTAATTCTCGATCTAGGAAATACTTTTAGGGGTCGGTGTTATCCCAATACCCAGGTATCCATTTTAAAAATGGTTCTTTCCTTGCATGTTATCCCTAATACTTCACCAATGCTTACTCATTACTTCCATATTCTTGGTCTAGTTAGACTTTTCCATATTTGTAGCGAATTACAAAAATCGCTCTGAGTTTGTATGACAATTGTACCTGCTAAATGCCTTCAGTAACTGAACGAAGTTGGTTAGCTCTAACAATTTTATTTTTATTGGAGATATTTTAAATTTAAATCAAAAGCTTAAAACTTCAAAATGCCATTTAAAGAAAACGGCAGCTAACCAGTCCAAGCCCATCCAAGGTATACTACCCTTTCCAATTTTTTTGGTCTTGACAAGATTAGCAAGAGTTCACATGAGTTCACAAATGTGTCACAGTGTTATTGATGGTGGTTGAACCAAAACCGTAGAACAACCATATTAGTAACGACAATACAAATGAATGCCAGGGAAATTTCAATGTGGGTTTCGATTTTACAATAGCTTGCTGTCTGTTTGTAAAATTTGTTCGGCAGACCTCTAAAATACACAGCACACTAATGTAAAATCAAAACTCCACATTGAAATTTCCCCTTGCCATTCACTTGTACTTATGGCCGTAACTAAAATTGTTGTTCCATGGCTTTGGTTGGACCAATGATTTCGTTTGAAAAAGTTCTCAGCTGAGCTTTGAGATCAACTGGAAAATGATGTTAAAGACGACAAGAGTTTTTATTGTCTCAACTCACAAACAGGAAAGCCTAATTTATACGAAGTATTGGGACAAAATATTATCTAATGCATTAAGTGAACTACCAACTGCATTGTGAGTCGATTATATCGTTTTTATATCTGCTCCTATTTGAACATACGTCTTTAATTAAATTCTATAATTATTTAAAATGTATTGCTTTTAATGAATCACACTTAACCACATCAGCACGTTTAACCATTGATTTCGCCCATTTCCGCATCACTAACTTCTCTCACTGCATTTTACCAACCAAAAAATAAAACCAAAAATTTATAACAAAAACAGCAGGAAACAAGTGCAACTCATGCCTTACTCCGTAAGCAATTTTCGCTGTGCATTGAGCTGCAAATAAAACGCCACGCTGCACATAAATGTCACTAAATGCGCTAGCGACCCAAACACTAACACTCGTACGACATGAGAGCATGACAAAATGGCGGTCATAGAAAAAACAGGTGTCACATTGTTTTTCCTCCCGTCTGTTGTGCTGTTTTTATATCATTTTAACATTTCCTAATGCATGTGGATGGCCACAAAAGTTTTTGCAAGGCATAGTTATAGCATTACAAAGCACTTGCTCACACACACACACAGCGTGTGCTCTTAGGAGACATCTTAACTAAGTGGATAAAAAAATTATTGAGCTATTTGATGACTTGGCACAATACCAGAAAAAAGATGAGACAAGGAAATAAGTAGCATTAAAACAAAAACTTTTGTTCATGCTTGAGTGATATAAACTTTGCTAGAACTTGCTTAAAACTAAGAACCCAAATATTGAGAGGAGAAAATAAAAATTTTGTTGTGGGATTGAGGAAATCAAGCAACTTATATAAAGAAGGATAAGTTTATAGAATACCAGATGATAAGTACTTATAGAAAAGTTAACAAATCAAAAGATGCACTTATTAAAAGATTTATGATTGAGGCTTTTGGTTTCTAAAATGTATCTTATGATAAATATGTAAAAAGCCTTAGTTACTTAAATCAGTTACTATTTGGTAATTATTAAACCTATATACCCAGTATCTAAAGACTCATTCAAGCTCTATCAAAATTTAATACAACGTTCTTCAAATGTCCCACAAAGTCAATCACAGTTCGTTATTTCCGCACAATGCTCAAGACCACTCAATTAACCCAATAAATATCTCTGATGAAAGCTCAATTCAAAAAGTCAACTTCTTCTAGGCAATTGTGAATGTCAACAAGTGAATCAAAGAAAAGCCCCAACTTTACTAGTTCAGTGAGTGGGAAAGAGAAAGAGCTGTGTGTCTAACAAAATTCAATTTCAAACAATAAGAACGATTCTATTCCACACACACACACACACACACACATAGTCACATAATGCAATTTAAGTCAAATTTAATCAATGCACAGTACGAGTACATATAAGCATTATTATTCCCACCCAACTCCAACGAAAACTTTTGCCATGTCTGAAGCTATCGAATTGCAAGTGAGGGCTGCGGCTGCAGTCAATAGAGTAAAAGTTATGCCTGACTGCCTGCAATGAGTGAAGTTGTTGTTGCACTTTACTTGCAGCAGTAATCAAAAGTAGTTTGAGGACTAAGCTGGAAAGACGAGGAGCGTTGGAATTTGCAAAACTAAAAAACCCCAACCTAGTTTAGGGTTTAAGCCCCAATCTCCCCATTCTCTTCGCCCGTTACTGGCTGTTGAAACTTTTCTAGCAAATACCAAATTTCGGCGCTTATGTGTAGAAAATTTTTGTAATTTATAAATTGACATAGGAGAAGGTATTGTTCTGTAGTTAAGGTCGTTACTGGAAAAGGGTAAAGCAAAAAATTGATTTAAATTACGCAAAAGAAATAATATATGTTTGTGAATTGAGAATGGAGGATGTGCATGTTATATGAAAAGGTGTTTAAACAAAAGGATGCGGATTGGCTAAATGCACCAACATGTGTAATCGTTTTAAAAACCGTTAAGTCAATAGGACGTCCTGCATTAGCGGATCAACAAAAAGTCGATAAGCTCGAAGAGGGCAAGCTGCAGATCTTGTCGTATCCGAGTTAGAAAACCTTAATTTATAGCTTCAAGCGGCAAGCATGGCCCCCCGAAAACAACACAAAAAGGATCTCGCTTATGTTCTGAAACTGTTATCTTTCTGCACAGAATTAATAATTTAATTCGTAAGGCAGTACAGAACCCATTAGCAACTTAAGAACTCTGCTGATATGTCTCTCATGCCACTTGCCAATTAATGCTGACAAATTTGAAAAATTCTGTAATAAAACTGCTGAATTAATTATTCAATATTCATGGTTATCAATGACTGAAACAGTGCACAAGATTCTGGCACATTCACGTGATATTATAGAAAGCACTGTTCTTCCTGTAGGATATTTTGGAGAGGAGGAAGCCTAATCCAGAAATAAACTCTACCACGCACGGAAGTGCAGCCGATTATATAATTTTACAGACGTGTTCCACCGAGCAATGGATACATCAGATCCCATTATTTCATCGGTAAATCTTGTTAGACTTATTCAAAGCCAAAAGAAAATAAATCTTTCAACTGGTAATGTTATCGTGGGAAGGTGCCCCTTTAGAAGAGCACTGCTTGAATGAAGATAATAATGATGATGATCATTTTGGATTGCAATGAAGTATGGAGCTGGAAAACGAAGAGCATGATGCTTAAAAACATTCTATAGGTGTGGAATATAATGAACTAGTTCCAGTACCTTCATGACACATTGAAATATTTTATATTTCAGAGCACCTTTGCACAGCGTTTTCCTCTTTGCGGCATCATTACAAATTTAAAATTTAGTCTTGTCACGCCCTTATTATACCCTTGCAGAGGGTGTTATAAAATTGTGCGGATGTTTGTAACGCATTGAAGGAAGCATCTCCGACCACATAAAGTATTTATATTCTTGATCAGCACGACGAGCTGAGATTTAGCCCTGTCCGTCTGTCCGTCCGTCCGTCTGTCCGTCTGTCCTTCTGTCCGTCTGTCTGTTTCTATGCTATCTCTTTGAAAGCTATCTTCACCAAACTTTGCACAAAGTCTTTTGGTACATATACGCTGCACATTTGTCGGAACCGGCCGGATCGGATGACCATAGCATATAGCTGCCATAGGAACGATCGGTTGAAAACTTGTCTTAGTGAGAAAAACTTTTTTGTTTTAAACGGAAACGCCTCCTAAGTACGTATTTCTTAGTTTACTATCCTTTCCCATGATTTCATTAAGTTTGTTCAAAATCGGATGACTATAGCATATAGCTGCCATAGGAATGATCGGTCAAAAAACTAGTTCTAGTGAGAAAAACTTTTTTTGTTTGTGATGAAAACGTCCTGTTTATTGGCATACACTTATTTTATATACTTTTACACAACTCTACAAAGTTTGGTCGAAATCGGATGACTATAGCATATAGCTCCCATAGGAACGATCGGTCGAAAAACTAGTTCGAGTGAAGAAAACTTTTTTTTTTTTAATGAAAACGTCCTTTTTATTGGCATACACTTATTTTATATACTTTTGACACATTTCTACAAAGTTTTATCAAAATCGGATGACTATAGCATATAGCTGCAGTATGAATGATCGGTCGAAAAAGAAGTTCTAGTGAGAAAAACTTTTTGTTTTAAATGGGATCGCCTCCAAATTTCGCAATTAACAGTGCTTTTCCATGATTTCATCAAGTTTAATCGAAATCAGACATCTATATAGTATAGATCCCATAGAAGAGTAATGTCTAAAAAGTAGTCATGGAAAAACTTTTTTGTTTTCAATGGAAGCTGCAAGGGTATACAAAACTTCGGCCGAGCCGAAGTTTACTTTCCCCTATTTTTTTTTAAAGAAAAATGTAAAAAAAAACAAGAAAGCTAGTCGGTCAAGCCCAACGTTAACATACTCTGTACTCTGTTCAAACCTTCTATCTATAAAACGTTGGTGTACGAAGATAAATGTTAAAATTAAATCAATATTTCACTATTTTTGGTCTTGTTTTATATAAAACTAAGTATCTGGCAGCTAATAACCGGTATATCCGCCATTATTTTGCAAGACTTTCTCCGTTCGTCTTGGCATGGAGGATATTAACTTGCGACAAGTTCCAATTGGAACGTTGTACCATGCTCTTTTGACAATATCCCAAATTTGATTTTTATTTTGACAAAAAGTCTTTCCGATCTCTCTTTTGAGTTCACCCCAGAGATTCTCGATGGGATTGAGGTCCGGGGATTGACTTGGCCACTCAAGAACATCCACATTTTGCTCTCGGAACCAATCCTTTACTACTCGTGAGGCGAGCTTCCGGTCGTTATCTTGCTGGAACTTCCATAAAAGTGGCATATTATCCTCGGCAAATGGTAGCATAACCGTCTCCAATAGAGCTTTGTGTACGAATCTGTCCATTATTCCGTCAATACGATGAATCGGACCAACATCATACCATGAAAAGCAGCCCCATACCATTAGGCTACCACCTCCATGTTTCACATTTTTATATGTGTACTTGGTATCAAGTTCTTTGACTTTCGGACGACGAACATTCATTTTGGCATAATTTTCAAATAAATTTATTTAGGTTTCGTCACTCCAGAGGATATTACGCCATTTATTCTCACCCTCCGGTCCGCAATCAGGTTCTACGATCTAATGCAAATTTGTTCCTCATATGTAAATTTGCCGACCGAAGCAAAGAAACCCTGCGAGCAATCCTACCTATTAGGTTTGCTATTGCCAATCGTCGCCGAACGGTCCGTGATGACACAATATTACCAATTTCATTGGCAATCGTCCTGGAAGACTTGAACGGGTCGCGTTTAACCAACTGAACCATGCTATCGTCGGTTTTAGATGATGATTTTCTAGGTGCTGTCCGAGTTTCACCTATTTTTTCCGGTTTTAAGGCATTGGTTACGAAGTTTTGCGAACGTTTCATTAACATGGCAATGGATTTATACGTTTTTCCTTTATCTCGGAGTCGTCAAATAGGCCTGCTCTCCTCCGCACTCCAGTGACGCCCACGGCCCACAATTTTAAGCTTTGAGAATTTTAATGGTTATGGGGACTTCCATTTACTTATATTTTCCTAATACCTTACCTTCTGCAACCAAATAATTGTATTTATAAACTACAGGTTAATGTTTTGCTTCAAACGCCTATTTTATTGACCAGCCGAGTTTGCAGTGTAACCAATAAAACAATCCACATTTTTTCCCAGAAAGCTAATTAATTCCAGAAATTCACCCAATTCGTACCGAAACAGTGTGACCATATTAAAAAAAGTATTGCTTCCACATTAAATGATTTGTATACAGCGATTAAAATCGATATTTAAAATTAAAAAATTTCACACCTATTATTTTGTCCATGAGTGTATCGAATACTAAAAACCAAATCAAAATATCTTGTTTCGTTCGCGAGTTATTAATTTTGGCCAACCAAAGTAGTCGTCTGGACCACAGTGTAATGTACTGATTTCGCATTGCATACTGTAGACAATTTTGTTATCCCAAGCACAAATATTCAAATTGGTTTATATTCGTTTAAAACAATCTTTTGCCAAGACCATTCCATTCTCATACCAATTAGACGAAGCTTAGTTTCTAAAACTTTATTAACTAATACGAAGTGGTTCTTCTTTATCTACACTTATGTACAAATTGTATATCTAATTCTGTCAATTCCGGCATAAAACTTTATAATTGAGTTTAAAGTCTTGCAAAACCTTTTTTGTTTTTTGGTCAAAAGTCAAAGTTTTTATTATTTTCCAAAAACTGGCTTGTTATGGCATAAATATGGTCCACTAATTGGCCTTGGCAGTCGTTTTGGAGCTTCTACTAAAAATAGCAGGCAATTGAATTGAGAATTTATAAGGATGCCGAATGCTTTTGTTTTGTGTTATTATTGTATTAAAGTTGAATTTATTTCCAAAAAAAACTTTTCAAGCAACTCATTAAAATTGGTGACAAATTGCCATCAAGATGAAATGAAATGGGGAAATGCAAATGTTGAATTAATGATAAAAATAAAGCCCTGGGGGCAGTGGCAAGCATTAAGACAAAAAGTAGTTGAGAGTTTCTTCGTAAACAAAGTGCAGCCTCAAGGATATGTGCACATCCCGGGCTCTCTGTCTTCTGTGTGTGTGTGTGCATATTTAATTATTCAGACGCAGAAATACATGAGAGATGCAGGCAGAAGGCAAAAGTTTACCATAGTCTGGTCTTAAAGTTCTAGTAAACAAGATGCGTAGGCATGTGGGAAAACTTACTACCAGCAAAATTGGTGTGCAAGCAGGAGCTCAAAGTCGTAATGAAATTAGCTTTGGTTTTGACATTTTCGGGTATGTCAAAAATGTCAACAAATAATTGAAAATCTCGTTAAGAAAATAATTGGAAAATTTAACACATTTTTCCTTAGATAAAAATATCACCAAAGTGAGTAAGCCACAAATCCTCAAGTTACCAACTGGCTTTTGTCCTAACAAGAGCTTTCAAATTGTCAGTTAACTTTCTCACTTATCTCTTTCATCGCCCAACTTACCTTAATTGTTCATTCTTCTTCAATTTAGTCCACAATCCCTCAACCCTTTTTCCATTGCCTTATGACTTTCACTGATTTGGTTTTGTATGCCAAACGTGGCATTCAAAAATTTGCACAACAAAATATGCTTAAATCATAAGAAAATGCTTTCCTAACAAGATTTCGTCAACCCAAGCAAAGGGCAAACGGAACCAAAAGAAAGCTACGTGTTTGGCCTGAAAATGGCCCCGGAACAAGAAAGTGCGAGCCAAAGAAAAAAAAATTAAGTCAAAATGCGTCGCGCCCTGCGTTAATATTAACTTTTTCTGCTCAGTTTCCCTTTTTTCTCGATTTTTGTGTTTTTTTGTTTTAGAAAAGTTTTGTGCCAAAGTTAGGCGTCGCCATTTTTTATGCTTTTACCCCCCCAAACCAAAATAAACTAAGTACAAAAGACAATGGACAAATATTACAAAAAAGAAGGAATTTTTGTTGCTGTTTATTCTGCAAGTCATGCATAAAATATTAAATTATTAGTTGTGGAAAAGTAAATAAGCGGGAAAATATGTTTAGAGAAAATAAGTGAATTTGACATATTTTAAAGATTCCCCACCATTTGCCAATTAACTCTTTCCCCAAATACATATATTAAGCCATTAATGTCGGCACTTTATTGAGTAGCAAACCGAGACCGAAAGACTTGCAAAGATTTCCGCTTCTTGCCGCAAACGTGCGGCCACAAGGCGAACCGCCTGCTTATTCTTATCTCTTTGTACGCCTTCGGCATGCCAAAAGGAGGAGAAAATGAAAAATGACGCCAAATGAAAACTAAAACTCAGCACAACTAATGGCATTAAAAATCTACTAGAATGGAGCAGCAGAAGCGGCAGCAGCTAAATCCAATGCCAAAAGCGAGGCGAGCAGCCAGACAATTTGATTAAGTGCCAGAGGAGTGTGGAGTCAAAGTCTTCTTCGGGGATCTCACGGTTTATTGCGCTCAATATTATTGTATTAGACGGTTGGAGGCCAAAGTGTGAGCGAGTTAAATTTGATTAGTTCTTGGATATGGGTCCGTTTCTGAGCTGCGGGTGCTGCTCTATAAATGCTTGGGCGATTTTCTTCCCAAACGGCGGCACGTCTTTGAATAAGGAAGGTACCATCCAGGACAATGAAATCGAAACCCAAACCAACGAGTACTTTGAGCTGGTGGAATGGAAGAGAAGGAAAAGTATAATGAGAAAGGTAATACTGAAAAAGCTTAAGCCCCTTAATCAGAACGACAAAAATATTTGTGAGTGGTTGGAAAGTGTTGCTATTTGTATGAAATACTCTCGCTATGAGGAAAAGTAACTAAAAATAAAAATCGTAAATGCAAATCGATGTCCAAAAAAAGGAAAGTCCGATCCAATATTTAAAAATGCATACCAAAATCTGTCAAAATTCAACAGCTCATAGCTTTTATAGGATTGTAACAAATTTTTCGAAATTCCGGTTTGCGGGTTCGAACCAAAATTTAACAACGGTTAAGGTTCGGAAATTTGAGGTTCAAGATTTTTGGAGGAAGGTTTTGATTCGAACCTTGTTTCAGCCCATGCTTTATACAATATTAAAAATAAAAGTAAATTTATAATGTAATCAGTTTTATCCCATGGATTCTTAATCGCTTTTAACCTAAAAACAACAGAATCGTGTGAAAACCATGGACCTAAGAACGACCCAATCGTGTGGAAATCGGGTGAGAATATTCAATAAATAATTCAGGGATGCAAACCGTTTCTGAACCGAACCGAACCGCTTATACCAGCCGGTGAACCGAACCGCAAACAGAACCGCCTTCCTTTCAGAAATGCTGAACCGAACCAAAAACCACAAAGAACAAGTAAGGGAGCTGTAGTCGAGTGCCCCGACTACAAAATACCCTGTTCCCTTGACTTCTTGTGTTTTCATACACATATACACACACTCACACATACACTCTAACACACGCACGCGCAAACGCGGTAACTGACAATGCAAGGCCCCCCTCTCTCCCACAAGCGAAATGGATTCGTATATAACTTAGGTGTTTTTCGTCCGATCTTATTGATCTTTTCAGAATAGATAGATATTGGGCCTTACTTGATATGTGTAAAGTTTGGTTGGTCTATCTTGTGGTTGTGACAGTTTTTTGCGCTTAAAGGGGGGAGGGGGAGGAATTTTCCAAATCTGAAACAAACTCGTATTGAATCGGGTATACACCTACCTACATTCAAAAACTTGTGGCTCTAGCTCTTATAGTCTCTGAGAAACACGCGTTCATACGGACAGACGGACAGACGGACGGACAGACGGACGGACAGGCTAAATCGACTCGGCTGTTGATGCTGATCAAGAATATATATACTTTATTGGGTCGCAAATGTTTCCTTCTCCCTGTTCCATACTTTTGCACAACTTCATGATCTCCCTTTTCCCATTTTCAATGGGAACAGGGTATAAAAATAGGGGAAAGTTAACTTCGGCTCGGCCGAAGTTTTGTATACCCTTGCAGTTTGTTTTTCTAAATAAGAGCACTTTTCGTTCCTTACTTTTCTATGGGAGCTATAATAAATAGATGTCCGATTTCGACAAACTTAGTGCAAGCATGGAAAAGCATAACAAACTGTTGATTACGAAATTTGGAGGCGATCCCAATTATAACAAAAAAAATTTTCTCACTAGAAGTCTTAGTTAGAAAAACTTTTTTGTTTTCAATGGAAGCTGCAAGGGTATACAAAACTTCGGCCGAGCCGAAGTTAACTTTTTCATATTTTTTTTTATGACATTCCAATTGAACCTCTACAAGGGAGATCGCTGGTAGACCGAATTGATTCTTATAGACTTTTAATATAGTTTTAAAGAATGACGACACAAATTTAACAACATGTAATCCTGTAAGTCATCTGAAATTGCCCGCCGATCTCATAACTTACATTCTATCATTAATCTGCATTCTTTTCTTAAAAGTTGATAATAGATTTGTAGTCCTCTAGTGGATAATATTCTCAATTTTCTGCACAATTTCCCTAGCTTAATTTAATCTTCGGCAGCAGTGCTTTTTCTCATCTAATACGATAAATAGGGTGTGTAAGATGAACCTATTTCTAGTCGATTACCTCTGTTTTCGAAATGCATTCATTTAGGAACTTATAAACGAATCCTGCGAATCCGACTTCATAAATTGTGGAAATTATTTAAAGGATTTTAACGATATTCAAATGATCACAATACGACAGTAATCACAATATTTCATAATGTGTAAACCACTGAACCGAAACCGCTGTTCAGTTAGCTCTAAAAACCATGTACTGACATAGTCTACATAGTTGAAGCTTGCTTTCTCGCTCTTTAACGTAAAGCAAGATCTTTAAGATCTTAATCCTAAACTGATGAAGTTGCATTCACAGACTTCGGTGGGTACAACCAAAAAAAAAGTCAAACCATTCGTAATCAACTAAAGCCAAAGCGGTGTCAATAATGGGTTGACCCCGGAATTGCTTAAGCTAAGCCCGAAGCGACCCAACACAGTGTTCTTGAGATACTTAGATCTAAGATTATAAAACTAACTCCTAAAATATATTCAAAAAGGAGCTCCATTTGAACCAAAGAATGTGTATGAATCAACGAAACTCCAACTTTAGAGCTTTTAAAAACCCCTTAACAAATTTTCATAAGTGAAACATGACATTTTGTTTTTGGGACGAGGTTTTCTGAATATCCGGCTCGAAGGACCATGTCGTTTTTTCAAATTTCGCTTTGTAACATTTGTAAAGAAATGGTTAGGCATACCTCTCTTAGCCACCCGGCTTACTTTTAAAATCTAATTGAATTCCTATTGCAGGGCAGAAGCATAGTTTGTAATAACTAAATTTAAATTGACATTTGAGGCAATTTAAAAGTTAGCTAGGAATAAAAATTCAATTAAATGCCAAAAGTCGATATCCTACTAGTAAAAATTTTGGAAATTCGGGAACAGAAGCAGGCCATGTAATATTTTATGTGTGAACTACTGAAACGAACAAAACAACAGTTTGCCTAACTATAAGAACGATGTAGTCAACCGACCCGGGGGCTTAATATGACTGTATACAACTGAAATTGACATTTACGAGTGGTTTGCATCCCTGGCATTAAAATAACTTGATTTTATAATTCACCCTTGGTAAAGTAGATTACTGACTGCAAAAGGAAGTTCGAAATTTGGTTAATGTACGAATTTAGTTCGCGAGCGTTCAAAAAAATTTCAGTAAAGAAAGCGAAATAAAAAATGAAAGTGTTGGGGGCAACCAAAATAAAAACTATCTAAATCAGTCAGGCATTTAGAAGTTTCAAATTCTGTCCCGATCGGTTCGATTCAAAAGTTTAAGAAATTATAGTCTAAGCAAAGAGTTTTCTCTTGCTGTGCATCAACAAAAGAATATTTTTTTTGCTTGGGCGGAGTGGGACATGACGAAAATCATTTCAGAAAGATTTCGAAGGTCAAGCCCAGTCGAGCCCTCAATCACCCTTAAAATAGCCACTCACATCGATCCCCCTCCCCCTTCTTTTTTTACTCAAGAATTTTGTACTCGATTTGGATCAAGAATTGAAGCTCTTGGATCAAGAAAAACGGGATCAAACATTCATACTTGGATCAAGAATTTCGTAAGTGGATCGAGAATTTACACTCTTATCGAGGTATTGAGTACGAAAATTCTTCATCCAAGTATGAAATTCTCAATTTTTTCTCTGAGTGTGGGCGCACTTTTCCCGTTTTCAAAACTTACCCTAGTGCTATTAGTCACATATGGTGACTCTGCATATCGCTGATCATAAAGCGGCTCATAGGCATTTATGCTGACATAAGCGGCACAGTGTTCAGGTGATTTGCTCACTTGATACACAACCATATCACCATCCAAAACCGAAGTATTTAGCCAAGGTCCCAGCTGTTTCAATTGCTCCCATTCTGCGGGACTTATGGAGAATGAAAGGTGAGAAGGCTCTAAATACGGAGACATCAAACCGACCAGCTCCGATTTGTATTTTGGTATATTAAGATCGTCTACAATTTGTGGAAAAATCGGTATACAAAAGACACTGAAAAATAAATAAAAACCATTTTAGTTTTTGCTAAAAATAGTATAACTTCTACAACTTACCTTTGCAAGGGCTTTGATGGCTGATATGTTTCCACAAACTGCATAAAACATCGGATAAAGTGACGTGTGGGTAAAATATTCAATTCCGTGGCGAAAACAAAATATGTATTGGCATTCAGTCGAGCCACATTTTTTAGCAAATGAAGGGGATATTTCTTATCCTGCTGATGCCAGAAACTTTCATTTTCCGGTGGACTCTCATATGGTGCCTTACACTGAAAGCCACGCGGTCGACCGGGCCCCATGCCGCGCACATTGCTGGGCATATCTTTGTCCATGAATATCAATTGTACCGACACCCAATGATTGAAAGCGAAGCCATATATGGTACAGTACTTGATGTGATGAAAACTTTTAAGCGTTTCTTCAAAATCATCTCCATTCACATAAACTGCCAGACTAATGGGACCATTCCAACGCGCTAGCAACCATTCCAGTTTCTTCAGATCCAAATAGCTTGCATGGGTGGCAAAGGTTATGGTTTGATTTCCATATAAATCACGACTTCGGGCTCTTATAAAATCGCTATAGATCCAGTATTCCCCATTTTGTTGCAGGCGAAAATTTGATTGGTGAAAAGAATTGCTGTAATCGTTATAAAACGCAGCTCGCGAAGACTTTCCCCACTTAAAGAGCACAATGTAGAGTACAATGAATAGAAATATAGCGGATATGGCAAGTTTTGAGATGAATATGCGACGCCAAGAAGAGGGACGCATTTTGGTATAAGCGAACTATCCGATTTGTCGACTGAAATTATAAATTAGAGTTATAGTCTTGGAAAAGACAAGTTTTGCAAGGCGGACTAGATCGAAAGTAAGGGCAGAATAATAGATAAAAATGTTAGATATAATTATAAAACGTGTGAACAAAGAAAGCATATAGTTGCAGTAGAGTTTGGCTTCCAGTTCATTTTGAAGATTAATAGATCACTATTTCTTACTAGATTATTATTAAATTTTACCAGAGGAAAACCAACATAAATTGTAATTTCCCTTCATTATAAACTAAATGTTCACTTAAACACACTTTCTAGCTATCATTAGATCAAACTATAGAAAAAAATATGAATAATTTCTCCACCCACAACTCCCATTGGCATTTTGCATGCCTCTCCGTCATCGTTCGTGCCATAAATCATGCGCTCACAAGCTTTCCATTAGCCAAGCCATTGCTTCAACGCCTAAATAGCTGCCACATTTTATTTTTAACGCTTTGTGCTCGAGACTGCATAGCAAAACGCGAGGAGAAAAAAATGTAAATGGGTAATTGCCATATCTCGTGAAATTTTATCACCAGTCGCCTTCAGGATTCCAGGAGTTGCTGCTGCATACTGGCATCTTTTTAATTAGAGCAATATGCAGGGTCAACATAAATTCCAAGTGGGGGAATGCCGGGAATTCGGTTGCTATTCCCGATTTAATTTTTCTTCTTTCGGTATGTTGGCATAACTCATTATGTGTGCCCCCTTCACACAATTCTTCGACCATTTTATGATTAACATTGGACAAACATGCAAAGCTCGCTGTAACGGCGTTTGTCATTAGGGCCCGCGCTCCGTTTTGCAGAGGAAGCCCTGTCAGCTCGGTTACAGGCTTTCCCGGCCTGCCTGTCTAACGAACATTTGTCATTTCTGCCACTGACAAGCCAGAGCCTTGCACATTGGCAAATAGTTAGCCTATTTTTTTCTTTCCAGCTCGTTATGTTGGTCGTGGTCGTGTTAGTAGTAGTTGTAGGTGTGAAATTATAAATTGTAGAGAATTTATGAGCCTATTTCGCTATGTTACCACTAGGCAGGTGATTATTACCTTTTGCCGGGCTAGCAGGTGGTACGGTTAAGTTGGCTTTAAGCTGAGAGCAATCTGGGATTAATTGGGCCTAGTTAGGGCAATAAAAAATCATATTTAATTTTAAAGGCCTGTATCCAGATGTGAATTAATTCGATGTAATGTAAAACATGACGGAAGAAAAGTAGAAATAAAATTTTGCTTCAAAATTTGTATGAAAATTTTACTTTTCATCGAATTAATTCACATTTGGATACAGGCCTTGAGGGTATTGGACACCTAAGGCCAAATTTTTTCCTTAAATTATGTGTTATGGTGTTAAAAACATCTGAAAATTTCAAGTAAAACAAGTAAGGGAGCTGCAGTCGAGTGCCCCGACAACAAAATACCCTGTTCCCTTGATTTTGTGTGTTTTTTCTTTACATACACACACGCTCACACATACACACACTCCAACATACACACAAACGCATGGCATGCGGCCGCGCGCGATAACTGACAATGCAAGACCCCCCTTTCTCTCACATGCAAAATTGATTCGTATATAACTTCGGTGTTTTTCGTCCGATCTTATTGATCATTACAGAATAGATAGATATTGGGCCTTACTTGATATATATATAGATTGGAAGGACTATCTTAAAAATTGTGGCTCTGACAGTTTTTTGCGCTTAAAGGGGGGAGGGGGAGGAATTTTCCAAATCTGAAACAAACTCATATTGAATCGGGTATACACCTACCTACATTCAAAAATTTGTGGCACACGCGTTCATAGGGACAGACGGACGGACAGACGGACAGACGGACGGACAGACGGACAGGGCTAAATCGACTCGGCTGTTGATGCTGATCAAGAATATATATACTTTATAGGGTCGCAAATGTTTCCTTCTACCTGTTACATACTTTTGCACAACTTCATGATCCCCATTTTCCCATTTTCAATGGGAACAGGGTATAAAAAGGTATCGAAGCTATTCAACATCGCTGGGAAAAGTGTATCGACCTAAAAGGATCCTATGTTGAAAAATAAAAATAAAAAAATGATAAATTTTTGTGTTTTAGTAGTTAGGTCGGCTATTTCTGGGACCGCCCTCGTACATACACATAGTATTCCAAGTCCATCCAATGGAGAAAGAAAGACAATAACAATGCTACAATTTAATGTACCCGCCATACTGTAACGAGTACACATTTATCGACTTCGTATAACTAATCGATAATTTTCAGCTGGTAACGAGCTGTTATCGTAACGAGTCTAATCAAAGGCGTAGCTGTCAAGTCTGGGGTATAAATAGCAGCCGCATGACTGTACAATTTTATTTGTGCTTTGCATTTTGGAGCAATTGCACCAACTTTTTTTTTTATTAGTTTCTTCTTATATTTCGTTTTGTGAAAGTACAGTGCTGGCCATCCTTGGAACCTGGATTCTGGCCGAAGTCCAATCTATCACAGAGTGTCAGAGAGAGGCGGACATATTTTTGTCGTGTCATAAGCCTTCGCGCAAGCCATCAACACCTGCGCCTCATGCACATATAGCGCGGGCACCCCTGCTTTAGAGCTCCTCTTCGACCATATCGAGTGGCGTAGCGTGAGGTTCTGCCGCCCGAGCGGAATATCAATGAATCGGAGACGTCTTAAATTATGCGCTACGCCTCTCCTAGCATTCTTTCTATTAATTATCTTTTTTTCTTTATTGATCATCCTTGGTATTACTCGCGGTTTAGTATTGTCATAGCTAAGTCTTTATGAAACTGTTACAAAATGAGTTATATTATAAAACTCTTTTTTTTAAAACAGTTATTTTTAAGTAATAATATAAAAGTATTGAACAACTGTTATTCTCCGTGTGAAAAATAAAACTCTTTAATAATAATTATTTACTAAGTAATAAAATAAAAAATAACTGTTTAATTTGACCAATACAAAAAAACTCTGGCAATAAAACTTTATTGTGAATATCGACGACGGAAGGATAAACAAAAAATGTTGGTGTATTTAAAATTATTTTAGCGATTGTGTTTCATAGTATGAAAATAAGAGTTATTTTCCGTCTCTGCGTTTATCAAGACCTTCTGCATTCGACTTTACTTTAAGAATATTTTCTAGGACATCAAAAGAACTTACACACATAACACTAAAACTATTATCACATAGGGGAACAGAATTGACATACATATTATGGGTAGCAAAAGTTGTATTCTGTATTCTGATTAACTGAGCAGTAAGATTTTTTTTAAATTTAAAAATTTCATTGTTAGCCCCCTAAAAAAAAAATAGAGGAAAGTTAACTTCGGTATTCTGTAGTCGGGGCACTCGACTACAGCTATCTTACTTGTCTTTGAATTAAAAAATGCTAAATTCCACAAAAATGTTTGGCATTTCAAAAGCTTCATTGTTGAATAAGTAAAAAAAAAGGCGAAAATGGGAAATTGTATGTAGAAACTTTAAAGCCTTTGCGGAACCTTTTAGACTTAATAAATCGAATTTTGGTTTTCCATTACGGGAACTTGAATTTATTACGATTTTTTTGAGCTTTGAGCACCAAAACATTTCCAATTTTGAAATTCCCAAATGTTTGATGCTCAGTCTAATATAATATCCTGTAAGTGGTAGGTTGGAACTAATACGTCATGTTCAATTATCTTGGATGGATATGAAATGTAAAATATATTTATTTCGATTGTGACTATCGAGCAGTTCCCAACAAAAAACCCGAGGCACTATTTTTTTTTATTTACTTTTTTTTTTATTTAAAAATGTTCTTTACAAAAATATGGTCACAATCCATATCGTAGCTACGATAATCATTTTGAGCGGCTGCTTCTCTGAATCGCTCCATATCATGGCAGCTTAACTGCTCCTTCCAGCATATGACGGCTTCTGTGGTGCAGCTATACGTGCCCAAACTTGCGTTGCGTTTGCGAAATTCTCGCAAAAACGAGGAAAATCCTTCATTCGAAAAAGATCCCATCCGTTTGTCTTCTATTGCGTGTAAAATTAAGAAGAGAGTTGTTTACTGCTAAACAATTCGGACCTTACTTTTCTAATGGAGCTATACTATATAGATGTCCGATTTCGACCAAATTTAGGGAATCATGGTACAGCATGATAAAAGCATAACAAACGATTCCATTTAAAACAAAAGTTTTTCTCAGTTTTTATACCCCGTGCAGAGGGTATTATAAAATTGTGCGGATGTTTGTAACGCATTGAAGGAAGCAACTCCGGCCACAAAGTATATATATTCTTTATCAGCATGAGCTGAGCGTATCAACGCGTCGATCTCAGAGACTATGAGAGATAGAGCATGTAGGTAGGTGTATACCAGATTCAAATCGAGTTTGTTTCAGATTTGGAAAATTCCTCCCCCTTCCTCCTTTAAGCGCAAAAAACTGTCAGAGCCACAATTTTTAAGTTAGACCCTCGAGGCTGTATATGTAAATAGGATAAATACTATTTGTGTTTATTCAAAATAATTGTGTGATTGAAATTTGGTTTTCAACTTATTTGGTTATTTCTCTTCCGCTTTTCCCAGCTGCTTGATTACGACTCCCTTTACGCATCAGCCTACTGTTGTACATTCGGCCATCCTGAAGTCTCCTCTTCTTCGTTTTCATCTCCATCATCGACGCATGCATATCGCCATAATTTCATATAATCCGCACTTGTAGAGGTTTGCAAAGGTCCTTCAAAATCTGCTTCTTTTTTAACATCATATCTACCATTACGTTTTATCTTGATGACTTCTTATGGCCCTATGTATTTACTGGCCAATTTTTTCTCTGTTATAAACTGTGTCACCTTGATAGCTACGAGATCTCCTAACTGGTAGCCCTTATGTTCCTTCCTCTTCTTGTCGTATTTTCTTTTGTACGTCTCCAGCGCCTTTTGAATTTGAAGCCTAGCTTTCTGTCGAATGTCATTGCGTTCTTTTTTTGATGTTTTAACAGCATCTCCTCTTTAAGAATATTTATAAGATCAGTATTTGCCAAATGCCTCATTCGTACACCAAACAATACCTCGAATGGCGTAAAACTGGTTGAAGCGTGTACATGTGCGTTTATTGCCTGCTGTACTTGTCCTTTGTATTAACTCGTACTTTCTGTAAAATAATACGAAATGTGAAAATCGATTTTAATTTTACTTTGGTAAATGTCTAGTATAGCGGCCTACTCTCAGAAAATTCCAAAAAAATTTTCCTCGATGGACCGCGAATTATGAAGAATTTTCATGCAGAAAAAACGCGGGGGTCATCCATGGATTCTTTTTAAACGAATTTTGAAAATTTGATTTTTTACCTAATAAAACATATTGTGTTTTGAGAAATGTGTCAAATTTAATTAAAATTTAATTGGATTTTTATTGTTCATTCAATAATTCTAATCAAAATGGAGTGCACGAATTGCAATTTTACGGTGTCGAAATTTTTGTCTTTGACGAATATGGAGGTTATTGAATATTTAAAGCGTCACAAATGTTTACTACAAGAAAAAAAATGTGGAAATTGTTCTGCTGACTGTAAGATAGCAGTAAAAGATGACGGCAAACTATTCTTTCGGTGCCGTAAACAGTTGACTGCTACAACCATGGGCAATAAAAAGAAAGTCAAGAAACAGTGCAATTTCAATGAAAGTATCCGCAAAAATACCTTTTTTTGCTGATTCAAAAGTATCCATACAGGAGATTGCCAATTTTGTCGTTTGGGATACAGTTCGCTTAAAAGGTAAAATTAACTTTCTTGAATTGTAGCCTTTGTTTTTCTTCTATTTGTTTACAATTTTTACTTTAAAAGGTGAAATTCAGTTTTTGGAAGACGAATTGGGATGGGCCAGGCAAACAATTATAGACTGGAAAAACTTCGTAAGGGAGGTTTATATAGATTGGTCTATCCGTGAGAGCAGTGGAAAACTTGGTGGCCACGGCAAAATCGTGGAAATTGACGAGTCCAAAATCGGAAGGCGGAAATATAATTGTGGTCGGGTTGTGGAGGGTCAGTGGATTTTTGGTGGATTGGAACGAGAGTCCGGTAAATTTTTCGTAATTCCGGTTGAAGACCGCGGAAAGGAAACACTCTTAAAAATAATGAAGGAAAATATAGCCGACGGATCCACGGTCATTTCGGATTGCTGGAAAGCTTACAATTGCCTGGAAGATGAGGGGTTTCTACACCAAACGGTGAACCATTCCAAAAATTTTGTGGATCCCTCTACACAAGCACACACACAAAACATAGAAAGGTTGTGGCGGGACGTGAAGGCCGAGTTGCCTCATTTTGGGCGAAAAAAATGCACTATCCAGGATATTTGGCCAAGTTTATGTTTTATAAACGATTCCCAAGTCACAAGGATAGGATCCACAACATCTTCCTGGCTATTGGTCAGTTATATAATCCCGAAAAAGAAAACATCGTTAATGAAATTCATTTTGCTGAGGTGAGTAATGGGAAATGTGCGCCGCAGGCGAACATTTTTTTTCAAAAAATCGCGCGATTTTTTGAAAAAAAATTTGTACTTAATTGAGTACAATAAAATATTCATCGATGGATCGCGAATTATGAACATAAAATACATATTAATTCATAGGAGGAAGAGGAAGTGCACGGGGAAGACGACAGTGGATTAGGCCCTTCCTTAGGGGACACCACTTAAAAAAAAAACGCCCTTCTCTGGCTTACGTGGAGTAGGCCTCATGGGGAAACCACGTTAAAAAAAAACGCGCCTTGAATTTTACCTCAATAGGTGGCGTGGAAAAGAGTTCAAAACAGATCAAATAGGTATAAAGATTTCCTCACTTTCGCATTGAAATTCAAGCAAATGTTCCCCTGAGTCATAGGAAAATAATATTTTTTATATATTTATTTGAAAACACAAACAGAACCCGAAAAGCATATGTGATCAAGCATGTATTTGTATGGGCAAAAATTACAACTTTAAAATTCGTTTAAAAAGAAACCACGGATGACCCCCGCGTTTTTTCTGCATGAAAATTCTTCATAATTCGCGATCTATCGAAGGGATTTTTTTTGGAATTTTCTGAGAGTAGGCCGCTATACTAGAGGTAATTTACTTTATATGTCAAACGACTGAAACTTTTATGTTGAATATTGTTTCTTTATATTACAAAGGAATAAAATGATTTGGACGTATCTCAGAATTAGCTTTTTACAATATTTAAAAAATTTTATTTTTACTGGTACGTACCGGTTTACCGAAATAAAAAATTGGGTACCGTATCGAAACCGAAATAGAACCTTTTACCGAAACATTCATTTCGGTTCGTACCGGTACCTGTACCGGAACCGAAAATCGTTTCGGTATTAATCCCCGACTAGAAACCATCTATTAGTTAGAGCTCCTTTAAGTTGTGTTTTTAATTGTCTTACATTTCATATGCGTTACCCATTTGAGATTTCAGACAAGTGTACTAGTCAATATGAGAAGCTGCATGAGGAGTAGGCTATGAGTTCTCATATATGTTTTTTGACAGCCATAAGATCTCATTTGAGATTTCAGAATTCAACTTCAATTTGAAAATTTATTTCCTCACAAATTGCTGGAAGCTAACATTTTCCCAGCTTTACTCCAGCTAATTGTTAAAATTATGCGCTCGCTGCCAGACAAGGATGAAAAAGAATGCAAATGAAAGTGCCCCGCCATGCCGACGATATCAAATTAACTTTGACGCGCGCCACAGGCGCAAACAGAAGCTGTGAAATTCTGCAAAAATAATTGCACAAAAAAATGTGAGCAAATTCCAAATGGATTTTTGCACAACCCATAAACATAAATGATAAATTTACCAAAACTAAATAGTGATTATTTTGCACATTGTCGCATTTATTGGCCCTGTTAACATTAGTTTTTAGCTCTGGTCTAATTAATGGCCAGCCAAATGGGCTTTATCATACGCAAATTAGTTGCCACTCACAGCCATAATGGCCAAACAAAACATTTACGAGAAAATTTCCGACTAAAAATGATTTTCATAATAATGGAGAAATTATCATAAATTTAATTGAGAGCCATAAGCATAATGTGGCGCTTATTTCTGCAATTAGTTTTCGAGACATTTATTTCGTTTTCAATTATACATAAACCCCTTTTACACGTACAAAACACTTGACATTGTGGACATAATTGCCATGTTAATTTGTCCAAAAAGCGGAAACATTCACCTGAGACACGTTCGGCCCCTCGAGACGGTCACTTAATTAATTAATGTTCATTAGCAAACTTGTTGGATACCAATCAAATGCGTGCGGCTTTGTCTGATTGCCCGAATAAGACAAGAAAATCAACAGGGAACAGGTCCCAACTTTCTGCCCAGAGAAATCTTTCTCAAACTCATTAGGTAACTGGCCTGGGCGCTCTAACTGAAATCAGACGTTGATAATAATGCTTAATTACGTGTTTAATTATGCATGAGACCTGCCTCACCCTGTTGGGGTCCTGTTCGGTGGTGGCGGCGGTGACCGGCGACGCAGGCCTTCGGTTAGCTCAACGGAAGTTGACGCTCAAACTCTCGTTAATAAATTATGTAAATTGT
Source organism: Lordiphosa collinella (assembly GCA_018904265.1). NCBI lineage: Eukaryota > Metazoa > Arthropoda > Insecta > Diptera > Drosophilidae > Lordiphosa > Lordiphosa collinella. Next base: position 146,016 of record JAEIFV010000553.1, on the reverse strand, counting down.
AGGCGCAAAATTCCTCCTTCCCCCCCGCAACTGCCACACAGCTGGCAAATGAAAATTTATGCAAGGCAACTGCGTAGCTGGGAAAGAAAATAACTTGGCAAAGTGTCTTAAGCTCAAGCGGAAGTCAAGTCAACACATTTATGAGAGCAAAGGATCGTCCTTTTTTTGTGTTATTAAATTAAATGCAAATTAACATTCATTAGGCAGCTTAAAAATAGAAGAGAAGAGCTCACAAGTTGGAAAAATATCAAATATTTTAAGTTCTAGAGTTTTAGAAATCTCAGTTTCTAATTAGTAAGATTTAGTCTTCTCAGGGTGAAACAAATTCCTTGTTTTTAGTAACTATAACAAAGAGAGTAAGGCAAGTCATTTATATTCAGCTGCCAGCAAGAATCTTCTTTTTCCTGGCTGCCTAGAGTTGCTTTCCATTTTGAAAATGTCTATAAATCATTCAGTATTTACATATTTCGATTTAACCAAGCACCCCAACTTCAACTATTTACCTCTTGTTTTACAAGACTGTTGACTCCAAAAAGTATGCTAAACTCTGTTTGCTAATGACCTGCCTTTTTGCCCCCTTGCTCTTTTCTTAAATGTTTTCATTAACTTTTCTTTGAGATGCAGTTTCCTCAAGTGGACAAGTTTTCTTTTTATTCAACTAACTTATGATCTGACCTTCACATCTTCAGCAGCCTCAGGCGCCGCATCAGGCAAGTCACCCACTTCTACTTCTTCTTTACTTCTTCTTCAGTTCGAAGTTTTGTGGTCTACTTTCTTTGTTCCAGTTCTTTTTTGCCTTTCCTATTTTTTTTTTGATTTCATATTCATCGCCTGACCTCCGGCACCGTTTTGACTAAGAAAAAAAAAGACACTGCAAGTCCTTTGGTATTATATGGAATAACAAATCCAAATAATAATCAAAACTTCAGTGAAGGCGAAGTTTCTATTTAATTTTAATTAGAAAAGTTTTCAACTTAAATTCAACTTGTGTAAAGGCGTTTACTTGCGATTTTTCGGTTGCAAAATATATATATACATATAAATTAAAACAAAAGTTTCATGTAGCTTGGCGGGAGGTGGGAAGTGAAAGAAAAGGAGCAGCGAAAACGAAAGTGAATCTACAAAGTGCAAGAGACTTAATTGAATGCAAAGTCAGTGAAATAGGAAAATTGAGTGTCTTTGGAAATGCTTTAAATGTAACATGTAAATTGGAATAATTCTTAAGTTCTATAAATTAATGCATACCTTATAAATATGGTTCATTCTAGTAAAGAAAGTCATTGGCTAATAGGCCAATTGTGTTTTGGAAAGTAACAAAAACCAGAGAACATAAAGCGGTTATCGAAATTATTTGCTGCATGCATCCCAAATTACAACCACAAAATATAGTCGGTGCTTGTGTCCCCATTACCCTCCACCCGAAGAGGTGTGTCCTCTTCCACGCCACGGACCCAGACCAGCAAGTGTCGGTGGAAGAAGTGCTGGCGGGGAGCCTCGAGCAAACGCACTGGCGAAAGTCCCAAATAATGCCCTAGAGTCTGCGATCGCTAACGGACGAGTGCACTTGCTCGGGCTTTGATTATAGCCTGATCGACAGAGCATTCACAAAGGAATGGAAACACCAAAGAAGGCAATCCAACCCATGTCTCGTCAGGAAAGAGACAAAACTGTCTGCCAGATACAATGGATAAGATCATAGAAAGGATCGTATATACCCTGCATCTGGCCATAGTCAATTGAAACGGCCGGACCTGATTCCATAAGATCTACAGTCTACGGCAGTAAGGAATAATTTGCGGTAGTAACCAAGGCTGCAAGCCGGTTTTTAACAAGCCGGTTGGAGCACAGAATTCCTTCCTTTTATTAAACTGTGAACCGAACCAAATGTTGAAAAATAGCTGAGCATGAACCTCCCAGCGGCGAAAAAGCCCATTACAAGATCGATATTTTCTTAAACAATTTGTAGGCTGGCAGCCTTCAAATATCGATAAAATCCTGTTTACTTTTACATAAGCTTGGCTGTTTTCACGGAAAAGTGGGCGTGTAAGACGAAACGCCATAACACCATTTGGAAATTTGTCGACTAACTGTGCACGCATCTTCACACTTGCTGTATGGAGTTGTATAACAAATACTTTACAACCGTGGACACCTTAGTTTTAGGTGTATTGAAATTCCCTACACACAACTGTGTATTCAAAACTGTAACGCATCTTGTGGACCAACCTCATTCAGCTCAGCGCTGGGCTGGGCTGTCTCGAACAAAACCTTTTGGTTGGGCTTAAAAAATATTAAAGACATTCTAAGATCTGACACACTGTCTAGTATCAATAAATCTTGTCTTATTTTAATTTTGTTTTTTGTTAATGGCACAGGTGCGGCATTACCGAATCACCCAACTCTTAGTAGTGAGCACTTGCCACCAGACCAACCACCAGCCAAGTATTTGCTTAACGAATGTTGTATGGGAATGTCCGCAAAACCTACCGATCGGTTTATGTACTAGACTAGCGATGTGATGCATTATGACGGATTAACGCTCAGTGAGAGATCAGGTCGTTAGGCCTGGTAGTGTCTTGACAACAGCAAATCTACAGGGTTTTTTATATAAATAGAAACACTTTCGAACAGCTTATGAGCATCAAAGCCAAGCAAAAGTGTTTCTATTTAAGCTAGGTACGGAGATACCTGCGAAATAGTCTTGAAATCTTTGTTAATTATTTCGTCGATAGCAAGTGCGAAATAAGTCTCTAGTTTTATGGGCGCTCACCTCTAATTGTTTTGTTTACAAATTTAATCAAGTCAACAAAATGAACTTAAACAAACAGCGAAGAGTTTTGTTGGCTTGCAATGCAGCTATAATTGCAACAATGGCTCTACACCAGCGATGTCCAAAATTTGAAAAGACAGCCACGCGTGGTTGGCAAGCCAAATTCTGCCGGCGTCGCAGTGAAACATATATACGGCGGTGTCCCAGAAATCTCTTCCAACCAAATTCCAACCCAAAACCAACCGAAGCCAAAATCTCTAGAGATTTACAGGACACCCCCGATAGAAAGAGAGAATATGTGTATTCTATAAATTAGTGGTGTCCAAACACGTAGGCAAGGTGACGTTTTACTGCTTTACACTGAAAAAATAAAATGCGTGCGGCCGTGCAAACTAAATTTTAGTTTGTTTTATGTTTGAATCGCACGCATTTTATTTTTTCAGTGTAAAGCAGTAAAACTTCACCTTGCCTACGTGTTTGGACACCGCTGCTATTAGATCCATTGTGATCTTCTTTTAATTTTTTCAGCTTTTTTTTTTGGCATAGAATCTAGTAGTTTGTTCCAATAGCCAAATTCCGAAAGATGGTCTTTGGACACAACCAGAGAAGGTGCTGGTTCTACAACTTGTGTGATGGCATCCTGTTATTTCGACAAGAAGTCCACGATAGCATTAGACGCCTCTTGCAGCTGTTTAACACGATCTGGCTGCGTCTGCTCTAGGCGAGGTCGCTTTTCTTCTGGAAAAAAAGAACACCAATGCTTGGCGCGGCGATAACGTAAGCTGTCTTTCAGGGAAGACCAAGCCGCTTTGCATTGGCCTCCTAGCAAAAGAAAATACAAGCAATTGTGAATAACATAATTAAACTCAATAATAATTATATTTACCTTCCTTCCCGAGGGCAGAACCTATACCCTCCCAGATGCTTTTTGTGAAGCCGCTATCAAAATGCTGCTTATGGGTCAGCTCCCACAGCACAGGGTTCTCTTTAACCAATTTAATAAGGACCACCTTCTCCTCTTTTGAGAAGTTGCTCACCCTATCGTTATGCTTTTTTGTGGTTTTTGTACTCATTGCAAGGCACTTGTTTTACTTGTCAGGCGCCGCACACACTGACAGTTGATTACGAAATATATGATTTAGACATATTTCGAACCTTCGAAATACCTAAACAATCATCGATAGACAATCGCGTGACACGCTGTGCATCGGGTGGCAGCGCTTTGCTATCGATATGATATTTCAGACTTCGTATTTATACGTTTTCTATGCATTTTCATGACTGTATAGTACAGCTGCCATAGAAAAGTTAGGTTTGAATAACAGTCTTAGTGGGCGTCCTGAAAATTTGTATGAGCTGAAAGGGTATATATACTTTGGCCGAGCCGAAGTTAGCTTCCATCCTTTTTTAAACTCTGTACCAGAGGTACACAGAGTAAATTAAGTTTGTGTAAAAGTGTGTAACAGGCAGAAGGAAGCATCTCCGACCCTATAAAGTATATATATTCTTGATCAGCATCAACAGCTGAGTCGATCTAGACATGTCCGTCCGTCTGTCTGTCTGTCCGTCTGAACAAACAGATCTCCGAGATGGTAATAGATAGATGTTTGACATGTAACTAGGGGACAAAAACTTCTTAATCTTGCAGGCAGATCAAGTTTATTTTAAATTTTTGCCACGCCCCTCCCGCCCCCTGCAAATTGAAAAAACGTCATATCTCCAACAGTTTTATAGATAGAAGATTCAAACCTTCTGGACATATTTAGTAATCGGATGAACGGTTGTCGAGTTATAGGGAAAACAAACAATTATGGGCAGCACCGGTGGCAACGGTGATGGGCAGCACTTCACAGGTACAGAGTATGTTATAGTCGGGCTTGACCGCTTTCTTTCTTGTTTTTATTATTCACTTGAAAAGTGTATTATAATTTTGTTCGTCCGTCCGTCTGATTCTACGCAAGCTTCACCCTCAGATTCAAAACTATGGAGCTCTTCCATTGCACAAACTGACCAACAACAAGTTTGTGTGATTTTGTTGTTGCCTTATCCAATTTCAATGTTCTTTTCTGTGTGTCCCAGTCGGACTTGACTGCATGCCAGAAGCACATCTCGTATACAACTTTTGCCACTGAGAAATAGTTGCAAATCCCTGCAGGGTTGTTATTGTTAGTTTAACTTCGTAAAAACGCTCGGCTGCACACGTGCCTTTAGAAGGGACGTTTGCATCCTATGCAGATTTTATGCCTTCCAACATACGGCAAAAAAAACATGTCTGAAAAAAGCGAAAGGTTGTCAATCGTTCGGTCCTCATTTCGCATTTTGGTTTGCAAAAGCACGGGTGCTGCATGCGTGCCATTAGAAGGGACGATTGCATGTTGTACAGACTTCTTCGCTTCTAACCTACTGCCAAAAGGAACGTTCATTAGTTTTCATACAGATTATATGCCTTCTATCATACTGCAAAAGTTGGTAATGCATTCTTCCTAGTAAAAAACAGTGTGCCAGATGACATTCTTTTGGGAACGACGTTCCGACAAATCCGACTGGGGTGTAGTGATGAGTGTTCTGCCCTATGCTTGTTTTTGGCATGCCTGGTATAAAGAAACGCATGCTAATGAGTACTTTCAGAAAAAACTATTTTATGTGCAAATAAACCAACCTCTAAAGTACTTAGTAGGAGTGCTTAGAGAAAGACAACTTGGCCCACGACAAGAACCCAATAGCTTATTGGAGAGCTAATATGGATGCGACACTTATTTTGCAGGCCCTTACTCAGATGAAAAATAAATTTGTATAGTCTATATGATTTTTTATAACTTTTCAGTTTTGTATTGAAAATTGGAAACCTTCTTCTCACCTTCCCACTTCCACTTTGAATTCATGGCCTAATATTGACCCAATGTTTTGTTTCAAACTCAATCCATTTTACTTGCCAATCTTGCCTCAAGATTTCGAGTTGACCAACTACATAGATCAACCACTCATCAGCTTCATCAGTTCTAAATGTCTGTAGTGAGAGTTCATTTCTGTCCAAAGCCGTTAAATTTCCATGCCAAAAGGAACAATAGACGTTCCTCCTCACTAGAGCAAGTGCAAGTGTCCTTCAATCGCCTGGCCAATTGCAATGTTTGCATCCAAGTGAAAATCAAATAACAAATGAAAAGTGAATGCTGACGTTGATTCGAGTGAAGGATTAACTTTTTTCATTAATCAAATTTCAATAGCTTTCCAATTTAAATATATTTTTAGCTCAGCTTTTGCGGGGACCATGATTATTTGGTGAAAATGAAAAGAAAACTGACAAAAATATGGCAATTCACTATATTGGTTGTGGTTACATTTTTTCTTAAAATTTAAAATTTATACAGAAATATTTCAAAAATATGCGGCCCAGAAAATGCAAAGAAACAACGGCCTGAATAGCAGCCGTGCCAAAAACAAAAACCAAAAAGCCAGTTTATACACGTACATTGGTGTGGGGTTAAGGGGGCTGGAAAGGAGAGGCAGATAAAAATGCAATAAAATACCGACGGCGTCTGGGCCAAAGTTACAAATGTTCCCGCTGTGTATTGTAATCACTCAGTTAGCTTCGCTTTGGAATGGGAATATGTGGGTTGGGGGCCGCTCTAAGTCTACGGACTGTGTTTATCTAAAGTGTTCTGCGGAAGGGGTTTCGCGCTGCGGTTGAGTCAGACTTTTTGGCTAAGGCAAAGGAGAATGGAAGTTGGGTTTTAACATGAAACCTGCAAAATCGAAATTTAAATTCTTTTAAACAAAAACAGCTACGTTTTCTCTGTCTCCTTGAGTTTTTATGCTAAAATAGCCAAGTGTTAGACCATATAAGGAACGAATTGTGAAACGATATTGCTCATTTGAGAAGCTTTAAAATTCCTACATTTTAACCCTCATTTGCTCGATTGTTTGATTTTAATAGCTCTCTCTTAATTATGCCACCCATCATCTTGCTAATTAATTCTCAAAAACCAATCAAAAAAGCACTTAACACCCGCTCAGATGGAGTAAAACCCATCCGCAACATAACGGTCGCTTAATAAAATAGCAGCCGGCTAACTGGGACAGCTCACTTCTGGCTGCAGTAGCCAGGCTATCTACTGGAAACGCACACATAACCCCACCCACTTCTCTCAGAATTTAGCAGTCTGGTTGCCTGCCACTCTCATCCATATCACTGACATGTGTTGCGCTCTTTCTAATTTAATTAAAAACAACTTAAAGCAGTCCCTAGTTGTCTCGGCATGCAGCATGCAGCACAGCCTCCATCTGCTCAGACCCGCCCACCCCACTGGCCAATTTGTTACGCTTTTAATTTGTTAATTCATTTGCTAGGCTGCAGGAAGAGTAGGAGGAGACGGTGGAGAGAGGACTGTGAATTTTATTTGCTGGAAACATTTTTACGCTCAGCGTTTTGTGGCTGTGGGCTGCAACAAGTGCAACAAGCCGACGTCGACCTGCCACACATGGATGCACACACACGGACACGCACACATATGGGCATAGAACACATATTTGCCCTCGCTTATCCACTGTTTGATTTCGTTTGTTTTAACTGCTTTCACTTTTCTATTTACTCGTTTTTCCCCTGGCGTCTGAAATGAAAAATGGCAAAACGTTGTTTATTTGCTAAGCTAACTGCGTGTGTGTGTGTGTGCTTTTACAATTTTCCGTTGCCTACCTTTAGGCTGTAACTTAATAAAGTTGCATGAAATTCGTATGCCAACTTCATAAATATTTTATCACATCTTTCTTTTGGCTTCGTCTTGATGTATTAAATTCGCGAGAGGGCATGTCAGGGCCATATAATCGGCTGGTGTAATAAGATACAGCAATGTCGGGCTATCACTGTCTATCGCTTGTGTGAGCTCATAAATTGCTTCAAACAACCTCAGCACAATTTGTAAGCTTTGACTGCACTTCCTCTGCGTTTACCTTATTGTTTATCGACAGAGATTGGTTCGATTAGCTATGCTAGGAAGTTTAGCTTGTATCAAAGAACTCTACTGAAAAATTCTTAACAAATGCTTTAAATTGAAATCTAAGATTTTAAGGACATGCTATATGCGTTGCCAAATTGCATATAAAGTAGAATGACCAGTTTAGTAGCGTACGTCCCTGAAATGTATACATTTTTCCCCGAACTGACCATATTACACGGCTTGCTAGTCAAATATACGTTTTTGACTTTAAAACATTTATAATATACAGATGTCTCATTTTTCTGAATAAGGTAATATACTGGAGAACCATGATATTTCTATGACTAGTTAGGTTTTGCATAGGGATTAATACGGAAACGATTTTCGGTTCCGGTACTGGTACCGGTACGACCCGAAATGAATGATTCGGCAAAAGGTTCTGTTTCGGGTTTTAATTTATTTCGGTTTTCGGTTTCGATACGGTACCCAGTTTTTGATTTCGGTATACCGGTACATTCCGGTATAAGTAAAAATTTGTTAAATGTTGTAAAAAGTAAATTCTGAGATAAGTCCAAATCATTTTATTCCTTTGTAATATAAAGAAACAATATTCAACCTAAAAGTTTCAGTCGTTTGGAATTAAAAGTAAAATTATATAGCATCTCCGACCACATAAAGTATATAAGGTCCATAACAAAATTATCGGCGGTGTCCCAGAAATCTCTTCCAACCAAATTCCAACCCAAAACCAATTCTCGGTGTCTTAGAAATCTCTTTAGGTTGGTTTCAAATCTCTAGTGATTTGGTAAGAGATTTTGATAAATTCACCGCTAAAACTATTTTGAAAAGCAAAACTAGTTTTGGAAATCTAAACTACATTAGTTTACTGGATAGGCTGCATCAAATAAATAACATGATTTATTTGATTTAATATTGAAATTTGCTTATTAATAATTTTTCGCAAAACCAACCGAAGGCTGCCATATTGGCCAAAACCGTCGTACCAGTGGCGCCCTCTGCCTCCTCAGTAGCGCCGCATGGGAAATTTGTCAACAACAAACGAGCCAAGGGTTGGAAAGTGTTGCTTTATGATTGGCGCGAAAATATTTTTAATTTTTTCGTTTTAATTTTGGGTAACGCGACTTTAATTTAAGTTATAAAATTTGCATGAATCGTAACACTTATGCCACAGCTAACAGAGTTCCGTTTAACATTATTTTAATTCAAAACTAATAAGGGAAATTTATAAGGGAAATTTTTTTGTGCGTGATGCAGCCCTGTTTTGTGAGATGGACAATTATTATGAGCCCAATTGGACCAATTCTCTTTCCCACTAAGAAAATGAAATCTCTTGAAGTTCTGGGACACCGACGGATTTTTCGAGCGATTTTCAAACCAACCGAAGACAAAATCTCTAGAGATTTCCAGGACACCCCCGTATAAGACACTTTTATAACGTGCTTTCCCTAACTCGCAAAATTTTTCTGAACTGGAATTTAATAGAAACAAATATGACGAACGAAAGAAAAACACATACGTAATGAATTTTTATCACTGCTTGAAAAAGTGCCGTTAATTTTGCGTTCAAGTCATAGAAATTTGCTAGCTTGCAACTGTATCAGAATTATAAGACACATAACGAAAACTAAGGCCAGACTGTTAAAAACAACTCCACTTGTAATTTTTTTTTGTTCACGGTTGTAATTTAAGCAATTTGAAATAAAATGGGTTGATCAACACTGCTTTGCGAGAAAGAAAAGGGCTTAATTTTTGCCTTTTCAAAGTCCGGCCTGAATATAAGCCAAATATCACGTGAAATCGGTCGCAGTCGCACAGTTATTACCAATTTTTTGACGCATTATTAACAAAGCGATCAATTCAACCGCCTCATGCTCCCTACTTGCTGCACTCAGTGCAAAAAATGTGTCCACTATGACGGTCTGGAGAGTCTTAAATAAATCTGATCACATTATGAGAGGTGTACTTAAAAAAATTCCTCACTTGACAGATCTCCACAAAGCAGCTCGGATCGAATTTGCACTAGAAAACTTGTCAACAAACTGGGCCTCAGTAATTTATGTCGCATTGTTAGTTTGCATATTTCTAATCAATTTTATTTTGTTTAGGTAATTTTTTCGGATGAAAAAAAGTTTAATCTAGATGGTCCAGATGGATTTCGTCATTACTGGCGTGATTTAAGAAAGGAGCCCCTTTACTTTTCGAAAAGAAATTTGGGTGGCGGGTCAGCAATGGTATGGGGAGCATTCAATAAGTTTGGAAAGCTGGATTTGCAATTTACGAGCTCCAGAATGAATAGTGCAGACTACATTCGAGTCCTAGAAAATAGTTTGCTCCCCTTCTTAAATGAAAACCGGGAAGTTCACTATATTTTCATGCAAGACAATGCCCGAGTTCACACTAGTCGGGTCACAAAAGCTTTTTTACAAGAGTGTTCAGTCAAATTATTGAAATGGCCAGCATGCACTCCAGACTTAAATACAATTGAAAATATTTGGGGAGTTCTCGCAAGACGTGTCTACAAGGAAAACACAAGCTACGACAGTGTTAGCAACCTTAAAAGTGCGATTAGATTAGAAAAACTTTTTTGTTTTCAATGGAAATGTCCTCTAAATTGGCATGTATTTGTTTTGTATGCTCCCACACGATTCTACAAAGTTTGGTCAAAATCGGATGACTATAGCATATGCGATAGGAACGATCGCACGAAAAACTAGTTCTTGTGAGAAAAACTTTTCGTTTTTAATGGAAACGTCCCTTACGTTGGCATATATTTATTATATATACTTTTACACAATTCTACAAATTTTTTGGCAAAATCGGATGACTATAGCAAAAAGCTGCAGTATGAATGATCGGTCGAAAAAGAAGTTCTAGTGAGAAAAACTTTTTTGTTTTAATTGGGATCGCCTCCAAATATCGTAATTACAGTTTGTTATGGTTTTCCAAAACTGCACTAAGTTTGGTCCAAATCGGACATCTATATTTAATACCTCCCATAGAAAAGTAAGGTCCGAAAAGTAGTCTTATTTAGTAAAATAGGGGAAAGTTAACTTCGGCTCTGCCGAAGTTTTGTATACCTCCATTGCAGCTTCCATTGAAAACAAAAAAGTTTTTCTAAGACTACTTTTAGACCTTACTTTCTATGGGATCTATACTAAATAGATGTCTGATTTCGACCAAACTTGGTGAAATCATGGAAAAGCATAATACACTGTTAATTTCGAAATTTGGAGGCGATCGCATTTAAAACTAAAATGTTTTGCTCACTAGAGCTTCTTTTTCGACCGATCATTCATACTGCAGCTGTAAGCTATAGTCATCCCATTTTGATAAAACTTCGTAGAAATAAGAATATCCCAATAAAAAGTACGTTTTCATTAAAAGCAAACAAGTTTTTCTTACTCGAACTAGTTTTTCGACCGATCGTTCCTATGGGCGCTATATGTTATAGTCATCCGATCCGGCCGATTCCGACAAATGTGCAGCGTATTTGTACCAAAAGACTTCGTGTAAAGTTTGGTGAGGATAGCTTTAAAACTGACGGAGGAGATAGCATAGAAACAGATGGACAGGGCTAAATCAATTCAGCTCGTCATGCTGATCAAGAATATATATACTTTATGTGGTCGGAGATGCTTCCTTCTATGCTTTACAAACATCCAGACTATTTTATTTATATAATACCCTCTTCAAGGGTATAACAAATTTACTTTATATTCTTTTGCCAGTATTGTGATTTAAAGTTATCCCTCCTAAAGAGCTTCGTTCGTACCGGGTGTTCCAAACTTAATGTTCTACAATTTTTGAGAACGTTTTCCATGCAGGTTATAAATGAATTTCACATTTTGAGGTTTGAATAGGATGACCATATTTCATAAATCAGAGACATCGTTATACAAAAAGCTCCAGCGACGACACACCCCATCTGCCTTGGTTAATTTTAGTCTTTTAGAAAAACAAAGAAAAAACCTTTTGCACTCAACATAGCAGGTCACTGTAACATCGCACATTTTTAGCCGCACTTCCAAATGTCTACTTATACTTTTCTGTTCGGTGAGTGGAGTTAAATTGGGCTCATTTCAAGCACTTTTAGAACAATTGTTCTCAATATATTTAATAAAGTTTTATTCTTATTTTTAACTTATTTTCTGAACTAGACTTTTCCTTTTGTGAAGATATAAAAGTCCACGACCAAATTTAAAGCTTTAGATAATGATATGATTAGTCGATATATTAGGACTTGATATATCAAATATCCATTCGGGAAAAATTAGCTTCTTTGTTATCGAGTTTTTCTTGGAGTCAAGATAGGAGCTCCCTTGATTTTGAAAGAGCATTCACTTTTCCCCTATTTTACTTTTTTTATTCGCACCTTTCTTTTGTGCCTGTATTAAATTAAATTTATTTGCTTGCATATGCCAAGACGTTAGACGCCATGTGGTATGCAACATAATTTTTTATTTACTCACAGCAGGACTTTAATAAGAAAAGGAAAACAAAATCAACATGAACTGAGTGCTCCAACATCTTAACAAGAAATTTAAGCAGGTTACAATGAGGAAATCCCAGAGATGCATTTTCAACTGAAAATGCCACAAATGCCAAGCCCAACAAATCAGAATGGAACAAACAGAGAGTAGGAGAGAGAGAAGGAGAGGTAAGGCAATGGCATGGGCAGCCATGTGCACAAAATCCATGAACAATTGACTCACTGCAGACAATTTCTCAGATGGTCAAGCGAACTAAGTTAAATGTTTTATGCAGGGACGTCAACTTTTTCTCCTAATTTTGAAATTTTTCTTTATGTTTTTGTGACTATTGTTGAATGTTCTGCTGCTGGTTGAAGTTGGGTTTTGGTTGGCTAGAAAAAAACAGAGACAAATATTTTATTGAAATTTTTTTTGCAAATAAAAAATAAGAAGTAGAGTAGCAGAATTTGAGAAGAAGAATGTAATATTATTGTGCTAGTTTTGTTTTACACGGAAAAGCCGTCAGCTGAGACAATCAATATGCATTGAAATCTTTATTTTACAGAGTTAATAAAAAGAAAGAAATTTAAAATTTTGGCTCGGATTAATTATACTTTTTACTAATTAATATTCGGAATAAGTTTAGTCTCGGCCCACTGTGCCATGCAGCGTATAAATTCTGCTTATTAATTGCTATTAAAAATATGCACAACAATATTTACTACATAAACACACTCACACACTGGCGGCCTTGTATATTAAGCCGCATTAACGCCACATTTAATTAGTCAACGCCAAAAGGGGGAATGACCAAATGCGTTGACACAGCCGATTATGTAAATAAAGTCAGGAAGGAGCCTCGTGGCATCGTGGAAGGAAGGGAATGACTTGACACGTACCGCAGCGTCATTCGTAATGTTATTTAATTGTTCATTGATGTTTATCGTGGCGTGTAAATTTGCCAACTCATTGGACAACCTTCGCTCCTTCCTCTGCTCCCTGCTTCAACTTTCAACTGTCAAGCGGGTTTTATTGCATTGATATGTGTATGTATGAGTGCAATTCATTGGTTTAAGTGCATTTATTTAATTGCACAACATTTGCGCTGCATTTAATACGCATTAATGAGACATGACATTTTAATTGGATTAATTGAGTTTTATTAAGTGGCGTTCCAGAAATGATTGAGGGGCGGCTACTCTTTGCTTTGGCTTGGTCATGCGGCTATAAAAAGTACAAAAAGGAAGGGAATGAAAGACTTCAATAGAATTTGTAATGACAAAGCGATTAGGAATGCAATTTGAATGAAAGGCAAAGTGGCAAAAAAATAAAAGTGAAACGCATAAAAGAACTTAATAGAAAAGTGAAACCTGAACCGAAAATAACTAAAGCTAATTAAACGATTTAAGTAAAAAGGGTGTGAAGTAAATAAAACTGTGTGAGAAAATTATAGTTACTTTGAAACACCATTAGATTGATTTTAAGTAAAGTTGCGTTTCGATTTTTTTATGTGGAGTTCCAAAAGTCTCCGAGGCCAAGTAAAAATAAACCGTGCTGAGGGGATGGAGTGTGGGAACTTTTGGGAAAAATAAAAAGCATTGTGTCTTAATTTATTCTGCAGACCCCTCGGACCTCGGCTCGTCGTCCTTCATCCGAGAAGGTAAAGTAAAATGATGTTTGACACAGGAAGGATTTTATAAAGACAAAAGTTTTTGGGGGGGGTGAAATTTTTCTGCGGCGCGCTCTGTTTCAGGAAGAAAAAAAAAGGACACTTCATTAGAAAATCAAAAGGCGACAGAGTTTTTCATTTTTTGCAGCAATAATGCCAAAGATCAGATGACTTAGTGGATCAAAGATAGTATACTAAAAACGCCCTATGGAGGCGGATTCCATGAGAAATCAAATTTTTCTCATAAAGTGTTTGAAAGGATTATGGGACTTTTAAACAAAAAAGATGAATGAAAAAGGCTTTTCTTTTTAACTGAATAACACAAAAATACGGAAATGATTTTGAATACATAGGCTTTACAAATTTTGACTCACCAAAAGCTTTTTAATGGACTTTTGGGGTTTAAATGAAATTAGTATTAGAAATTAAATTAGAATTAAAAATTATATGGTCTAAATGAAATTAATCTATTAGAAATCCGATAAGATGGGATGGGATATCTTTCGAATCAGAAAAGTTCTCCATACTATAACTTGTTCCCATTCAAAATGGGAAAAGGGGGATCATGAAGTTGTGCAAAAGTATGTAACAGGTAAAAGGAAGCATTTGTGACCCTATAAAATATATGAATTCTTGATCAGCATCAACAGCCGAGTCGATGTAGCCATTAGAGTTGGAAAACTATCGATAGTCGTCACCAACGATAGTCGGCGATAGTTTTTTCCGAACCATCGATAGCTATCGATAGGATGTAATTTTATACTTTGCCTAAAAATACAAAAATGTCCAGAATACTTAAATTCCACAGAAACGATTTCTTAACTCTTTTTCTGTTGTCAGGAAGGCCCATATAGAGCGTTTCCTCAGATTTCACGATTGATCATAATTGCTTGATTGCCGAGAGCTTGAGTGGCCAATCTCAGAGCTTCAGCAATCGAGCAATTACAGAGTTGTGTGCGGTATTTGTAATGACAAAAAATCTTTTTTTTAAGCACAAAATGCTTAGAATATTTTCGTAATTCGTAAAGTTTCAAGCCAATCGGAATTAAAGTCTATGAGGGAGGACATTTTCTTAAAAACTTCGGTTGCGATTTTCTCAAAACATGGATGATTATCTTGTCTTTCGACTAATTTAGTTGAAACACAAGGTTTGGGGTTTTAAAGTCAGATGAATCTCTCGTCTCAAAAAACCAGCTCCAAATCGTTGAATACTCAATATTTCAGGATGAAAATTTGACCAAAAATTATTTAATTTTGCTCTTTCTTATGCTAAAAAGCTTAAATTACTTTGATTGCAATAGTTTTCAAGAGGCAAAATAAGATACAACAATTTTTTTTATTTGTGAAAATTGCTTTTAAAGTCTAGCTCTTTTCCAAAAACTGATACATCTGAAGCCAAGTTTCTAATATAACCCTCAATAGCTTCGAAATCTACCATCGGATTAAAAAGTGCTGTAGGAATACGGAATTCAACTACCCTTTAAGAATATGTCTCCATCTTTAAATCAATAAAACAAAACTGAAAGTGTACACTATTTTCAAGAGTTACTTTTCTTCCGATCCAAGAAACTAGCTTCGTCGCGATTTCTTGAAAACAGCACCACCAGCGGGCAGTTTTAAATATTGAATGACTGCCAAATGGTCGTAATCGAAAATTATGTAAGCTAGAGTAATTATAATTAATAAAAATTTGAGAAATTGGACTTTTTCGACCTTTCATTTATTGGAAAGTAAGTGTTTAAAGCAGGAATTCATACCGAAACAATTTTCGGTTACGGTACAGGTACCGGTACGAACCGAAATGAATGTTTCGGTAACAGGTTCTATTTTGGTTTTTAATTTATTTCGGTTTTTGGTTTCGATACGGCACCCAGTTTTTTATTCAACGCCATCGATAGTGACGATAGTAGGTACCGGTACGTACCGGTATAAATAAAAAGTTTTAAATATTGTAAAAAGCAAATTCTTAGATAAGTCCAAATCATTTTATTCCTTTGTAATATAAAGAAACAATATTCAACATAAAAGTTGACATTTAAAGTAAAATTAAAATCGATTTTCACATTTCGTACTATTTTACAGAAAGTACCTACTTTTGAAATCTCATACAAAGGTCGCTCTCCAGTATGCGTACGGATATGCCTCTTCAGAGAGTCTTTTTGGAGGAAGGATTGCGAGCACTGAGGGCAGTTGAAAGGTTGCTGGCCGGTATGAGTAAGTAGGTGTTTATTTGGAATGCTCTTTCGGCCAAAACACATTGAGCAATCTAGGAATGAGTGATGTCGCTCGCCAGTATATGCAAGTTGGTGTCGCTCTAGATTGCGTTTATTGCGAAAGGTCTTCGAGCAGTGGGAAAACTCGAAGTGTTTCTGTCTCTCGCGAGTATGAGTACGTAGGTGTTAACTTAGATCAGCGATGTTCAAGAAGAGCGAGGCCAAAAAGTGTGAGTGTATTGTCTTTGAACTGCCCTGCTCGACGTCTGGGCATCGAATGCAAGCAAAGAGAGCGCTGCTTACGCTCAAATGCCCGACTTCTGCATCCGCCCGGCTCGTGTACGTGGAACATCGCTGATTTAGATTGCTTGTGTTGTCTTGTGTAAAAGGTCTTCGAGCACTGCCAACATTGGAAGGGCCGCTCACCAGAATGAGTTGGCAGGTTTGCCTTTAGAGAGCTCCTCAGGGCATAAAACTGTGGGCACTGGGTAAATTTAAAAGAGCGTTCGTCAATAAGCGTGTGCAGGTGCTCCTCCATATAGCACTTTACGGCAAAGACATTCGAAGGTTCGCTCGCTAGTATGCGTGCGTTGGTGTCGCTCCAGGTTGTGCTTAGTGGTAAAGGTCTTTGGGCAGAGGAAACACTCGAAAGGCCGCTCTCTGGTCGCTTTTCCAATGTTTGTGAGGATATTTTCTACAGTGGTCTGTACGTTTAAGCGCTTCAGATTCTGCTCCAATCGCCGCTTAAATTTAAAGCAATTCTTGCCGCTGCCAAACAAGAGTGACATATGTGTTCAGGTAGATCCAGAGCGGGCTTCACTCCTTCGGTCAGTCGTCTTCTCTATCGTAATAGTCAAGTCTTGTGCTTTATCGGAGTCGGTGTATATATTCAGCCAGTTGGTGTCCATACCAGCACCCGGACTGTCCAAGCGAACGCAACATAGCTCGGCCACAGTTAGTCCCCGTATTATGTTGTTCATTCCACAGACTTAATCTCTGTTAATTGCAAATGGAATGCTTCCAAAGAGTTAAAATAGGAAAAAATTTATATATTTCTAGATCAGTGTGACCGTATGTGGCAAGAATAAAAATACTGATTCGAGCTAGGCTCTAATCGAATGCAAATAGGAAAGGCAACTGAATTTTATATGTAAGTACATTGTAAAATGTACATACAAAGAAAAGATCGGTAATTTGTACATATTTATGTTTGTATTTATGTGGAGTTGGCCCGCGTTGAAGTTCTCGGCATGTACAACTGACGTCCGAGCCACTGGTTTTAATACATACATGCACGTGTACATATGTATGTATATAAAAAATCTGGAAATTATTTTCAAAGATACACGCAAATTTGTAATCCATGTAAATTTTTCCGGACACCAGCCGCTGAGCCACTCCCGGGCACAAACATATTTTAGATTCTTGCCAATGAACATACGTATGTATGTATGTAAAACAAATCAGTCAATTTACAAACATATATATGTACGTTAAGCTGCGTGATTTTCGGTTTCGATCCGGTTCTATAGGTAAACGGTACTCGGCTTTTTTAATTGTATTTGTAACGGTTCCGGTTCCGGTTTCAAAAAATTGCTTCGGTCCAAAAATTCCTAGTTGTATTTTATATTAGAATACATTTAAAATCTAGAATCAGTGAATTTTTTCTTAATGTGTGAAGCTTTCAAATAACTATCGAAAACTATCGATAGTGTAGGGCTACTATCGATGGCGTCTCGATAGTGTCAAACCATCGATAGTGCTATCGATAGTTTTCCACCTCCAGTAACCAGAGATTATAAGAGATAGAGCCACAATTTTTTGCATGTAGGTAGGTACATATCAGATCCAAATCGAGTTTGTTTCAGATTTGGAAAATCTTTTTCACCATCTTTTCATCGTTCCGCTGAGATGGTCTATAGTGTGATCAGCATGAAGAGCTGAGTCGATTGAGCTTTGTCCGTCGGACTGTCCGTCCGTTCGTCTGTCTGTTTCTACACAAACTAGTCCCTCAGTTTTGAAGCTATCAACCTGAAATTTTGCACAGGCTCATCTTTTAGCTGCACGCTGCACATATGTCGGAACACGAAAATCGGATGGTCACTTCTTGTAGCTACCATACAAATTTTATTTGTTTTTTTATTTAATTTCTCAATGACACAATTCATGAAGTTTATAAATTAAGGCATTGGTCACAAAATTAAGTCAGTGGTCACAAAAGTTTCAAGTGTATTTAAACTTCGGCACTGTCGAAGTTAGTTTTGCTTTCTCGTTCTAACTGTAACCGTTTGCAATAATTTAACCGTAACCGAAATATGTCTATAGCCCGAGATAGAGAACCGATATCGTAAATCTTTCGGTTGGAAGCCCTTACCGATAGTACTATCGATGTCTCTCCGGCTCTGCTAAGGCCCGTTTTCTCATGTTCCTGTTTTTGCAAATCCAGGTGGATTTTACGCATTCGCATAGCAAATTATCCAAATCCACCTAGATTTGCAAAAACAGGAACATGAGAAAACGGCAGTAAACTTTTTTCATCCATTATTTCGGGGTTGATCGAGGAATGCATTTCCTAATTATTTTAGTATAGATGTCTACGCTGTACAATAAACAAGTAAGTTTTACTACCCCTAACTGCAGCCCTTTTTTCCTATATAAAATTCACTGAAACACTCCTAGTCATTGTGACAGTTGTGCCGTAGTCTTAAGAAAGTTTTAAGCTTATACACAACCATTAACTTTACTCAAAACTTTGATATTAAATAAGAACCTTTGCCGAAAAAACAATTGATAAAATATAATGAAAGATTTCCTGTATTAAGATACCATTAAAATGGCAGAGCAAATAAGCAACTAAAAGTGGTATTAATATATTACCATGTTCTCTCTTGTTCTGGCCATAACTCAAATAAAAACAACAACAGTCCATGCCTACCCGCACTTCAGTTAATAAAATATAAATAAGCATAAATCACGCACACGAGCAAAACATGAACATGATTAACAAGGTCATTTAACGGCACTTGTTCTGCCTACCACCCGCGCCTACTCTGACAAAAAGTAGGCGTATTCGAGCAGACGTACGTTATTAGCCCCTGACCAAAAAAAGGCTTAACCACAAGGCAACGTCCTCTACTATAGTTTCCTATATACATACATACATATATTCGATTATTGTGTTAAATGCTGCAACGCCCCGGGGCTGGGATAACGAAAACGAAAAGATAGACTGTGTGCGTATGTGTCTGTGCTGGATATATATTACTCTGGGGAGACATTTGATAATAACTTGCGGCCAATGTTGTTTGACTATAATCAGCATAAGTTAGCCCAGTTTGGTTGGCTACGCCTCTGTCCATGGGTCCAAAACCATTTTGCCATCTATCTGTGAGTGCAGACAGGCAACATATTTTTGGGCTGACACAGCGGACATTAATCATTTGTATTGGTTTCCCCACTTTTTGTTGTTGTTTTTGCCTTTATTTTGGGTAAACAAGTCAATTTCTGAATGGTAATAGTTGAGGTACAGAGATATAAAAGTAAGGAAATGGGTTTGATTCGAAGTAAAGTAGAAAAGCGATTAGCAAAACTGATTTTTTTTCATCTAGTGAAATAAAGTTTCTTTGAATGCAGGAGCTGCTAGTGTGAAAAGACTCGTTAACAGAACTTTGCACGCTACTCTATTGTATTTGTGAGTGACCTTTCTGTTCTCTACCAGGGGCCAAGATGCCCGTTTCTGCATATGCTCCCTTCGATTTAAAATCTGATTTCAAACAATCTTGATCTGACTGCAAGTATAAGAAGTTTTCGCCCCATACATGTCCAACCTATATCTCTTACCATATCTGAGATCTATGCTTTTATACGGACAGATGGATAAAGTGTTGCCAGATCATGAGGTTCAAAACAGGGCTGCAAACCAAAAAATTTTTCCGCAGCTCCAGCTCGCGGGCTCGAACCAAAATTTATCAATGGTTAAGGTTCGGAAATTTAAGGTTCGAGGTTTTGGTTCGAACCTTGGTTCAGCCCATGCTTTACACAGTGTTAATAAAAAATAGGTATGGAAGCTCATAAATACAGGGCAAGAATCATAAATTTTAAAAAAGATTTGTGATTATTGTAAGTTCAATATGCGATTATTGTTATTTTATGCGGCTTCCTCACTGAAGCAGATTTTTAAAAAAGTTATCGTCATCACTGAAAATGCAGAATGCTGTCCTCATTGTGTTACTTCTGCATTAGCATTTTTTTTTTTTGTTCTTTGTTTACAATTAACCAAGCTTCTTCACACCAATTGCAATTACATTGCAAGTCTTAACTTTGTGCAATTCTTTGAGTTATTATTGAATAGTTTATGAAATTATAGATTCATTGCTGGTTCCAACATTCTGCCATTTGGAGCGCCCTAACGTAGTGTTGGAAAATTCGTCAATTGGCGAAAATGTACATTTTGCGAAAAAGCGATTTTTTTTTGCAGCGTTCGGTCACACTGCTGCGATAAACTATTTCTTGTGGTTTTTTGAAAAATACTTAAAACATATTTTATATGAGTGGATGGACAAAAATCACAGTGCATATTGTGTAATAAAACCATTAAGACCAGTGGCAACTCGACAAACATAAAGGCGCATTAAAAGCAAAGCACAGAGATGATTTATAATATGCGTCAAATGACACCTTAATTACCCCCATAGACCTGCTTATTGAAAAGACACATAGTAATTTTAGTCACATTTTGTGAAAATATCGATATTATCGATATTTTTACCCTAAATGTATATCGAAATGATACTTTTTCAATATCGCTTAAAATATCGATATAGATATTTTTGAAATATCCGACATCCCTAGTCTTATGCGGCTTTCTCACTGAAGCACATTTTAAAAAAAGTTATCGTCATCACTGAAAATGCAGATTGCTGTCCTCATTGTGCATTTGCATTTTGAAAACATATGTTCTTTGTTTACAATTAACCAAGCCTCTTCAGACCAATTGCAATTACATTTTAAGTAATCCGGGACTTTGGCCTAAGACTAACGCGTTGAGTATTTTAAGGACAAGCCTGAACAAACTGCATATTTTGGCCATGTTTGGGATGGGACGATTACCACCCCAGTGTGACCCAAACACCTACAACCAAACACACACAAACGGTTCAGTTCAAAACCGGTTTGCAGCCCTGATTTATACCAGTGTTAGGAGGTACAAAGTATATTATAGTCGGGCTTGATTGACTTTCTTACTTCCGTGCATCTCGTCACATTCTTCATAAATTATCATATTCATAAATTATGCCATGACCTGGAAAAGTGTGCCAGGGGCCGTGGCCATATTTGACGAAACTTTCAATTCGGTAGATAATTTTTCTAGCTGTACAACTACTTTAATTTTAATACCCGTTACTTGAAGGGTAAAAAGAGTATACAAAGGTCGTGGAAATGTATGTAACAGGCAGAAGAAAGCATCTCCGACCCCATGAAGTATATATATATTCTTGATCAGCAAAAGCAAAAACCATGTCCGCCCAGTCGGACTTCACTGCATGCCAGAAGCACATCTATATATCTATATATATAGGGGCGAAATGCAGCAGGAACTGTTCTGCTCCATGCTGCATGCGTGCCAATAGAAGGGACGTTTGCATGTTATGCAGATTTTATACCTTCCAACATACGGTAAAAAGAACATGTTTGTAAAAATCGATCGTCAATCGTTTGGGTCCAATTTCGCATTTTGGTTTCCAGTAGCACGGGTGCTGGATGCGTGCCATTAGAAGGGACGTTTGCATGTTGTGCTGACTTCTTTGCTTCTAATCTACTGCCAAATGGAACGTGCATCAATTTTCATACAGATTATTTGCCTTCTATCATACTGCAAAAGTTGGTAGTGCTTTATTCCTAGTAAAAAGAAGTGTGCCAGAAGACATTCTTTTGGGAACCACGTTCCGACAAATCCGACTGGGCGAGCATCAAATATTATTGAAGTACAATTTTATCTTAATTTCATTACTGGCCACAATAAAAGGATATTTTTTACTGACTTAAAATAAAATTCTTTGGAAAAAGGGCCGCGGGCACCTGGCGCAGCGCAGACGCACTAAAAATTGCCTCGTCGTCTCACACAAGCTAGCCGAAAAACTTAATAGAAATAATTACAAGGGAGGATGTTTGCAAAATTTTGTTTTATTTAATATTTCTTTGCGATCTTAGTGCAAAGTCCAAAAAAATTTCTTCCAAGCTGGTTTGCATTATCATATAATCATCTATATACAATTGTTCACGATTAGTCTCCATTAGTTGAAATACAGCCGACCACGATATGCTGTGAAATGGAATGTGATATGTAAGCTGGTTACCTCAGAAGAGAGAATTGCACGTGGGAATATACAAATATGTCGGTGTGCAGCACATACCGCACAACTTTTACGCACTTGACGTTTCAAAAAAGGCAGACATTAAAAGCTATATACTTCAATGTCGCAACATGACGAAATACATTCGTAAGCCATCAAATGGTTATCGTGAGGGCTTTGAGTTTCGTAAACTGAAATTGCCTCAATTGGACTGTCCCACAAGGTGGGGATCAACATATGAAATGATCGATCGACTGAACAAAGCTAAGGACGAATTGAGCGAAATTGAAGCAATCGAAAATAAAACGGATGATGAAAATTTCGACGCTAGCTCTATGTTGTGGAGTTTATAGATAGCTACACATGTATTATGAATCCACTGCAAAAAACTATTGTGAAGTTCCAAGAAGAGCAACTGCACTACGGCAATTTCTACGCTTTATGGCTCATGTAAGCTGACTACAAATCAAATTTTACTATCACGGTCAGATAGCGAAAATTCTATTAGTTTTGAAATTGGTAAAACCCTCATTAAAAGCATAGAAACGCGAACCGGAAAAAACTATATCGAATGTGGGATTTGATGCATGCCTATACTTAGACCCGAGATTTCAACAAATTCTCTCCTGGACTCGTAAAAAAAATGCTATACACTTTTTAAAGGCTTTGTGGGAGAAAATTAAAGCAAATAACCCAAAACTTAATTCATCAACCACTTCAATTAATTCTATGAGTCTTGAAGAAGGGCTGGAAAATAATGAGTTCGACTTGTTAGACAGCTATTTGGGAGCTACGATATCGCCATCAGATGAATGCACGGATGTTTTTACAAAAATCGAAACACTAAAACTCCCTCACATGAAAGCAAATGTTAATGTATTAAACTTCTGGAGAGAAAGAAAGTCGACTGATCCTGAACTGTATGCACTAAGCAAAGTATGCTTTGCCATTCCGCCAACACAAGTAAGAAGTATTGTTTATGCTGCAAGAAATATGTTAATAACTTTTAATTTTATTTAGGTCACAATAGAACGCGCATTTTCGTCTTTAAAACTTATATTGGCGATAATCGGAATAGGTTAAGCCATGACACATTAGAAAATATTTTACTTGTCAAACTAAACTCATCCCATTTGATAGTGCCATCGACAATTTCCTTCATTTGAAGACGAAGAAAATCATAATTAAAATTACAAATTATATCTTGTTTAAAATTTAATTTTTTTATTTTTGTAATATGTTTCATTCATATATATTTAGTACAGACAACATTGGAAAATAAATAAATTCTTATTATTTGAAATTATTGCGCTGTTAAAAAAATTAAATAAGTGCATGTCTACCACATCAAAATATAGCGGTAAAATCTGGTATGCGGCAAATGAGAGCAACTACAAAAATACTATGAGAGCGACTACGAAGTTGCTACGAGAGCAAGAACAGAAATGCTCTGGAGGAAAAGAGAAAAAATGCATATGCTCTCTCGCAGTAGCACAAAAATAATTTTTGTTCGCTCAGCTCTCATCTCTGCTATCGATGCTTGTGGTATTGCTACAACTACAAATAGTGTATCGCACATTTTTTGCTATTGCTATTGCTCTGCACTCCGAAGTTCTGTGCTACAGAGCAGAGCAGAAGAGCAACCGTTTTCTTTGTGTGCTCTCTGCTATGCTACAGAGCCTTCCGAAATCAGAGCAATAGCGGGAGCAAAAAAAAATACTCTGATGTAGCATAGCATTTTTAATCACTGGTTAAAACGCACGATCTAGGCGGCCAATTGACCGGTCCCAAACGAGAAATAAAATGTTCACCTAACTCGCCTCTCAATAAGTCCATTGTTGCGTGTGCTGTGTGGCATGTGGCACCGTCTTGTTGAAACCACATGTCATGCAAGTCAAGCTCTTGCATTTGGGCAAAAAAGTTGGATATCATCTCACGGTAGCGCTCACCATTCACAGTTACGTTACGATTCGCATCATCTTTGAAGAAGTAAGATCCAATGATGCCACCAGCCCATAAACAGCACCAAACTGTGACTTTTCCGAATGCAGTGGTAGCTCTTGCAATGCTTCTGGCTGATAATCACTGCAAAATCGACAATTTTGCTCATTTACGTACCCATTGAGCCAAAAATGAGCTTCGTCGCTGATCTTCGGCCAACTTTCCAAGAGCCCATTCAAAAAAAAATTATACGTTGCGGTAGGTCGTTCGGCTTCAATTCTTGCACCAGCTGTATTTTTGAAAGGGCTTCGCACCTAAATCCCTTTCGCAAAATTTTCCACGTTGTTGAGTAACAGAGGCCCAATTGCTGCGAACGGCGACGGATCGATAATTGGCCGATACAGCTGCGATATTTTCTTCAGTTCGCATTTTACGTAAGCGTGTTGGTGGTTTAATGTCCAACAATGTAAATTTGGTGCGAAATTTGTTCACAATAGCCCGAATAGCCGCTTCAGTGGGTCGATTAAACTGACCATAAAAATGGAAGAAGCGCGCGATGAACTTTCTTAACAGAGCACGCATTTTGATAATAAAATTCAATAATTTGCAAGCGTTGTTCGTTTGTAAGACGATTCATGGTTAAATTATTGACCAAACTGAAGAGGTTTGACAGTGAAACAAAAACACGAAACGTGCGTGAGCTGTTTAAATCAGTGTTGCCAAAAAGATAATAGCTAAAAATCACCTTAGAATACTCTGGCAATTATCTACTTTTTCTTGATCTCTCTAGGATTTTGGATGTGAAACATCTTTATACGAAATATTTTGGTAGGAGTTAAATTTGATATCAGCGTCACGTCACGCTGACATGGCGTGTTTTGTGAAAAGCAACACGGCGGTCGAGTACTGATTATGGAGTTCTGAGAATTTAGTATTTAGTTCTAAATATCGAGCTCTGTGTGCAATGTATGGAGGACCTAGTACCGTGTTCTTAGTATCGAAGACTTTATCTAGTACTTGGTATCGAGTAATGAGTGTGGAATAACTAGTAGAGAGTACTGAGTATCGAATACTGAGTATCGAGTACTTGTGATATGCGAGTACTGAGTACAAGGTTTCAAGATTAGAGTCGAGTCTGACTATCGAGTGCTTTATTTAGACTTGGTATTTTCGAATACTGAGTACTCAAGTACTTGACATCAAATACTAAGCATCTAGTACTGAGTATCTACTACATTATCTAGTACTGGGTACTGAGTAGATGAGTATCGAGTACTATATCAAAGACTCTGGCATCAGTACTGAGTAATTAGTAGCGAGTACTGAGTATAGAATACTGAGTATTGAATACTGAGGATCGAATAGTGAGTATCGAGTACTTGGTTTCGACTAGTTAAGTGTGAAGATCTGAGTATCGAGTACTGGGTATCGAGTACTTTATCTAGTACTTGGTATCGAATAGTAAGTACCGAATACTGTATCAAGTATTTGGTATAGAATACTGAGTATTGAGTACTTAGTAGTGAGTACTGAGTATCGATAACACTGAGTATCGAGTACTTGGTTTCGAGTACTGAGTAATGAGTGTCAAGATCTGAGAATCTAGTACTGAGTATCGAGTACTTTATCTAGTATTTGGTATCGAGTAGTGAGTATCGATTACTGTATCGAGTACCCGGTATCGAGTACTGAGTACCGAGTACTGATTATAAAGAACTGATTATCAAGTACTACGTATTGAAATCTGAGAATTGAGTACTGAGTACAGAGTACTGTTCTTGGTATCGAGTACTTAATGTCGAGTTATGAGTATCCAATACTGCGTGTCGAGTATTGAGTATCGAGTACTGAGTAGTAAGGTCTGAGAATCGAGTATTGAGTAGCAAGTGTTAAGTATCGAGATCTAAAAATCGAGTATCGAGTATTTGGTATCGAGTACAAAGTAGAAAGAACTGCTTATCGAATACAGCGTATCGAGTATCGAGCACTAAGTATCGACTACTGAGCATCGAGTATTGAGTATCGAATTCATAGTATATCGAGTACCGAATATCCAGATCTGAGTATCAAGTCCTGTGTATCAAGTACCTAGTATCGAGTACTTAGTAACGAGAACAAAGTATCGAGTACTTGTTATAGAGTACTGAGCTATGAGTTCCAAGTATAGAGTAACACACCAACAATTAAGTGAACTTCGGAGCACATCTTAAACAGCATGATTCACATCAATGCCTCGTAAGTTTAAGCCACAATCCCACAAGTTTCTTTTTGTTATTCCACACATCCTCAGACTATTCAACTTTCCCCACCCCAATAAATTATGTTAAATTTTCCAAAAATTTGTGTAGTTATTTGTGTACAATTGCCTACTAAATACAAATCGCTTGGCACAAACGCAACAACATGCACTTGGGTTGGCGGTGGCGGCATTACAACCTCTACAAAACATTACCGCAGTGACCTAAATTTTGTATGACCGACCAGAGCAACACTGCAGCAGCAGCAGCAGCAGCAACAGTAACAGCAGCAGCAACAACAACAGCAGCAGCATTTTTGTTGCATTTTTAATGGCCGTTGTCTGGTTCTGTTGCTGGGTTTTGGGCATAGTGTCTAGGCAGCATAAAACTGACAACAACAGCAACAAATTAAAACAAGAAAAAATGTTTATTTATTTATGTCCTTGTCAGCAACAGCAACAGCAGCGGCAGAAGCAGCAACATCAACAGCAGCAACAGCTTCAGCTACTCATAGAAAACTAGCTGGAAAAATTACCAAACTTTAGAGTGAGGGAAAAACTTTGGTAAGTAAATTGAATTAACGTTTCATATTTTACTTTAAATTCTGTTAAATTGGTTTTTTCTTATGCCTAAACTTTAAGATTAAGGCCACACAAGTTACATATAAAAAGCGCCAGAGGTCGCTGTAAGCCGTAAAGCTTTTATGGCAAAAGTTGTATGGCAAATGAGCTTGAAGCTATACAAAAGGATGACAGCTTTTATGGTGGACATTTTTTGAAAGCTTAACTAAAAAAAGCTGTCGCCTTAAAAGCTTTTCCTTTAACTCTAGGCGGGCGTATTTTAAAACAGTCGCATTCCGCGCGTCAAGGTAAGCAAGTCGACGTTGGTTTTGTGCAAAGCTGTTGTGTTAAACGGTTTAATAGGTGTAAATAGGCTTACATTTCAATCATTATAAATACTAAGGGACTTCGTCTGATTGTAAGCTTTAAGGAAAAAATGTGAAAGTTGTGAAGATTTGTTTAGATCGGCCCAAAATAGCTTTTGGTCTTCAAAGCAACTCCTGTTACTCAATTTTCCACATTCATTTTGATTATTCAAACCGAAATTCATACAGACGGACTCAAAAAATACTGTTTGGCATCAAATCCAACCACTTCCCGTCTTTATTTTTTTCGAAATTGGGGTCCGATTTAAGAAAATCAGGAAAAAAACAGGTATAATTCACTACTTATCTGTCATAATAATCCTCAAGACAATCCCATATAAACTATTCCAGGAATTTTCACATCCCAGGGGCGGAGTTTCTAACATCGGAAAATGAAATTACAAATAATTTTGCATACTAGTTTCAATTTTTAATGTATATAACGAGTTTGAAGCAATTTGATGAAAATAGTTTTTTGCAAGCAGAATTTTCCGGGAATTTTCACAACCTGGTGGCGGATTTTGGAGCATCAGAAAATTACAACTTAAATTATTTCGCATACTTTCCTTCAAAACAGAGTTTCAAATCAATCGGATGAAAACAGACTTCTGTTTGTTAAATTTTTCGGCCATTTTCCTTGTGGTGGGATTTTCCGAAATCGCGAAAGTACGTGACCAATTATTTTGCGCTCTTTGCTTACAAACCGAGCTTTAAGGCAAGACTGCAAGCCGGTCCGGATCGAACACCACAAAATCGGTTTGGTTCTAGTTTTCAGGGCTCCTCGAACCGGACCTACTTAATTTATCATCACGCTTAACTGATCCCGAACCAATTTTTAAGCTTTGCACTAGAAAGGTACGAGGGCGGTCCCAGAAATAGCCGACCTAACTACTAAAACACAAGAATTTATCATTTTTTTTTTACATAGGATCCTTTTAGGTCGATACACTTTTCCCAGCGATGTTCAATAGCTTCGATACCTTTTTTATAATAAGAACTGTGAAGCTCTTCAAAATAGGCATAAACCTCGGACTCCACCTCTTCATTGTTGCCAAATCTTTTTCCTCCGAGCCATTTTTTCAAGTTTGGAAATAAGAAATAATCAGATGGAGCTAAGTCTGGCGAATAAGTGGCGTGAGATTGCAATTCAAATTTTAATTCATTAATTTTGGCCATGCAACGGCAGAGGTGTGAACCTGCGCCAATCGGCAGGATGGAACAGCAAACGCGGCACCCATCTTGCGCATAACTTTTTCATGTCCAATTTATCGGTCAATATGCGATGTACAGCACTTTTGAAATGCCTACACATTCAGCTAACTCACGAACTTTCAATCGCCGATCACTCAATACACATTTTTTAATTTTGGCCACCATTTCTGAAGTGGTCACCTCATTTGGACGCCCATTACGATGTTCATCTTCGCAGCTCAAACGATCTCGCTTAAACTCAGCCACCCAATATTTTACTGTTGTAAACGAGGGAGCAGAATTACGTAAGGTAGAATCCAGCTCCTTTTTAATACTGGTTGGACTAAGACCTTTTATATGAAAGTATTGTATCACATAACGATGACCAATTTTGTCCATGTTTGCAAATCAATAACAAGCGTTCTCTTTTAAAATCGACCAAGAAAGGCACCAAACTTCAAACTTAAGCTTTTAATAGTCGGTACTTCCCCTTTTTAATATTATTTGTGAACATTTTCCAACACTACTGTGCTAGGTCGGCCATTTCTGGGACGGCCCTCGTAAGCATGCCAATGGAGTAGCGCCTTAAGGGAAAAAGATTAGATGGCTTGCTGGGAGAAGTGTGTTGTTGGAGCCAACTAATGTGCGTCAGGAGTTTTCTGAATTTTCTGACTCAGACGTATTAAGCTCCGAAAATTACGATCTTAGCGACGACGATGAACCTCCAAAAAGGAGTCAACGGTTTTTCAAATAAGCACATGTTGGCTGCTACGGATACAGCGTCGGTGGTGTAATGGTTAGCATAGTTGCCTTCCAAGCAGTTGATCCGGGTTCGATTCCCGGCCGACGCACAAAGAATTTTTGTTTATTTTTTATTTTTGTACCCCTTGCATAAAAGGAAGCATCTCCGACCACATAAAGTATATATATTCTTGATCAGCACGATCGAGCTGAGTTGATTTAGCCCTTGTCCGTCTGTCCGTCTGTTTCTATGCTATCTCCTCCGTCAGTTTTAATGCTATCCTCACCAAACTTTGCACTAAGTCATTTGGTACATATACGCTGCATATTTGTCGTAACCGGCCGGATCGGATGACTATAGCATATAGCTGCCATAGGAACGATCGGTTGAAAAACAAGTCTTAAAGAGAAAAACTTTTTGTTTTTAATGGAAACGCCTCCAAAGTACGTATTTCTTAGTTTACTACCCCCTTCCCATGATTTCACTAAGTTTGGTCGAAATCGGATGACTATAGCATATAGCTGCCATAGGAACGATCGGTCGAAAAACTAGTTCTAGTGAGAAAAACTTTTTGTTTTTAGTGGAAACGTCCTTATCATTGGCATACACTTAATCTATATACTTTACACAATTCTACAAAGATTGGTCGAAATCGGATGACTATAGCATATAGCTGCCATAGGAACGATCGGTCGAAAAACTAGTTCTAGTGAGAAAAACTTTTTTGTTTTTAGTGGAAACGTCCTTATTATTGGCATACACTTAATCTATATACTTTTACACAATTCTACAAAGATTGGTCGAAATCGATGACTATAACATATAGTTCCCATAGGAACGATCGGCCGAAAAACTAGTTCGAGTTAGGGAAAACTTTTTTTGTTATTAATGAAAACGTCGTTTTTATTGGAATTCACTTATTTTATATACTTTGGACACATTTCTACAAAGTTTTATAAAAATCGGATGACTATAGCATATAGCTGCAGTATGAATGATCTGTGGAAAAGAAGTTCTAGTAAAAAAACTTTTTGTTTTAAATGGGATCGCCTCCAAATTTCGTAATTAACAGTGCATTATGCTTTTCCATGATTTCACCAAGTTTAATCAGAAAGCCTATAAAGACATCTTTATAGTATAGATCCCATAGAAAAGTAATGTCCAAGAAGTAGTCTTAGAAAAACTTTTTTGTTTTCAATGGAAGCTGCAACATAAAACTTCGGCCGAGCCGAAGTTAAATTTCCCCTCTTTTTTTTTTGTTTTAACTTTTTTTTGTCCCACTATGTGTGAGTTTACCAGAGCAATCCAGGGTAAACTCACATACAAATTAAATTTGTGAAATTGAAATGAGCTAAGGCTGGTTTGAATTATAGCTGCAACAATTTTGGTGCCTTCAATCGATTTCGATTAATAATCGATGATTATAATTATCGATGGCAACCCTACAAAAAAAAAGAATATCAAAATTGTATCGTTGCACTTGCAAAGGATCGTTGCATTAACTGCCTTATCTCGTGAAAATGGCGAAGGCCCTTTCGGTACTTCGCTACCGAACGTAAAGCGGAACAGTTCAGTAATCGAGCCTTCCTATCTGGTCGTCAGTTTTATCTTCAAGTGCGGTGCAAAAAAAAAAAATAGATAGCTGATAGTAAACAAGGTTTGAATGATAGTTACCGTAATCGAATAATTTTACCTCTACAATATTTTAGAAGTGAAAAAGAAGTTCATTTTAATTCAAATTTAACCACTTAAATTAAGTGCAACTATCGATAGCCCACAAAATCTATCGAGTCTATACTCCTCATCTCTCAAATAAGTACATGCTGGCTGCGATGGATACAGCGTCGGTGGTGTAATGGTTAGCATAGTTGCCTTCCAAGCAGTTGATCCGGGTTCGATTCCCGGCCGACGCACAGCAAAATTTTTTGTTTATTTATGTTTTTTATTTTTAACTTTTTTTGTTCCACTGCAATTTGTAGACTTTAAATCAGGGACAGGCACATTCCTATATCGTGTGCATACAAAAATTCTCTAAGCAGCGCTGCTCTGACACACATAGTATAAGCTGTGCAAGCGCCGCTGCGTTGCTTGCTTTCCTACGCCGCGACGCAGTCGTTGCTACTGAAATTGAGAGCAATTTTTGCGCTGCTCTCACACACACCAATGCAAACATGTAAATGTATTTTTTGCCTGCCTCTGCTTTAAATGCAGAACAGAGATCTGCAAGAGTGCCTGTTTTCTTGACTCAAGTATACTCGCTGTTCAAGCGTGTGCGGTTTGATTCGCCACTCAAAATATCCAATCGATGCATATACTCATTCATTTTCGTACTAGTATTTCTGTTACTGGTGTCGTTTTGAGCGGGTATCAAATTTGTTTGGTTCTGCTTTGAGCGCCACTGCATGTTGATTTCGTCTCTCTCATCTCTCTCATGAAAATGGCGACATATTTGGCCCTCATGTCTCTCAAATAAGCACATGGTGGCTGAGACAAATACAGCGTCGGTGGTGTAATGGTTAGCATAGTTGCCTTCCAAGCAGTTGATCCGGGTTCGATTCCCGGCCGACGCACAACAAAGTTTTTTTTATTTTTTTTTTTAACTTTTTTGTTCCACTACAATTTTGTATGCCACATGTATAAGCAAATTCAGAATATGGTATTCAATTTCGAACCACAAAACCGCAGGCTCATGTCATATGAGTTGCGGCCCTCCCAACTCACCCAAAGCAGCTCAAAGGAGTTTGATTCGGGAGTCTGCCGCAAGCAGACGGCTGGAGTGCGATCGATACAGTGATTTTGTTCGGATTTCACCACATTTTTCAAACCAACGCGGAAAGAGGCGAAGAACACTCCACAAAAAATGAAGCGAGTTTAAAAACACCCCCAAAATTGGAGTGTCGGATCACTCCAAAATAGAGAGGAAGATAGAGAACGAGAAGCCGAAAATGCCGAAACGGCAACAATAGAGGAAAAATTAATTTTACCGAAATTGCATAATCAATCCTCCTTAAATGCATTTTTGTAAGTAAGCCAATAGTTAAATTTGTATTCCTTTTGTTTTTAGCCTGCGCTCAAAACAGTTGCTGTCGGAGGTTGTCGGGTGACCGACTCGTTTGATTTGCTCAACCGAAAACAAGTAACAGAAAGGACATGTGGTGCGAGAAAAAGTGTTGCGCTCAATGAGAGACCGCTTGTGCTGCGTTTGTTTCTGTTTTTCACTGAGGCTGGTCGCTTTGAAAAAAGAGCTAACAGTAGAGTATAGATTATCAACTAGTCATAAATAGAAGATTATAATGATTTAAAGTTTTCGTTTGTTGATCTCGGCTAGCCAAGTCACCCCGGCAGGACTTTTTCAAAAGGGGTAATTCCAAAAGAATCCTGAACAAAACGGTATAGAAGGAACCAAGGAAGGGCGGGCATTTCACCTCGAAAAACCAGAGGTCCTGCTTAAATCTTTACTATCCTCATTATCTTCTGTGTATCAGAGACCTGCAACAAGCCGCTAATGTTCGATCACACTCGTGTGTTTACTTGGCTTGGTTGGACTCGTCGCCTTGGTTCAACACACTCGAAATGATCGCAAGCACAATGAGTCAGAATGAGTAAGCTCTTTGCTTCGTACGAGTTATAATATATGTCAAGCTTTTCATAACACGAGTCTATATAAGGCTTTTCCCGCCTTTTCGACACTCTACTCTTGTTTACTCGTACGCGCAACAGAATTTACTCGGGTCTGATGTCGAGCTTCGACAAGCCTCTTATGCAATTGTTGGTGTTCAAACGACAACATGTCACAAGAAGGAAAGAGAAAGCGTATGCAAAATACAAATGCAAAAAATTGGCCATGAGCATATCTCTTTTGCTCTCACAAATTGTTGTTTTTTGTGTGCTTGTGACAGATCGCAGCAGATCTTTGACTTCGGCAACAAGTACTCTCGATGATTCGCGGCCGTAGCTAAGAGTAATCGCTAGTATTTGTACCGAACGAACTTTACTCATGATGGCTCGCATCAGAACTTTGATTTTGTAACAAGGGGCTTTGCGTCGACTCGCGGCCGAAGCACTGAGTCAACTTGAGTATGAGTAAGGGCAATACTCGAGTCAGACAAGCCTTGAGCGCTGAGCGATTGTACTCGTGGCTGCTCGTTGTCTCACCGGTAAAGTTTTCTTATTTGCTTGTCGTAGCTAAAATGGGCTCAACATTAAAGGGTAGCAAGATTATCGGCAAGAGCCGGTAATATTCCGCATGCGCAGGTTCGGAGAACAACGCTAAGCCCGCAGAGGTACTTAGCCTCCTTAGGTATGCAGCCGTAGGGCATCCACCTTGAGTTGTGTAGCTTGGATGGCCCAAACCCTCCCCAGTGTTTTAATACTCTAAGTATCTTGGATCGTCAATCCTCCCCAGAGTTCTAATACTCTACGAAGCACTTCGAGAGGTAATTTAGCATAACCCCTAGAGTTAATATTACCTCATCGAATATCCTGAAATAATAAGGGATAACATTAAAACCTCGGATTGTTGTTTAGGGAATCTATTTTCAGCAACGACTTTAAGAAATCATAAGTTTCTGTAACCCTGGACTCGGCGAGCACTTCCCAGGCCACAGTTCGTTACAAGTTTTTTATAAAACTTCTGTCTGTTCAACACGGTCTTTCGATTTTTGCGCGCTTGCTGCTATGGAATTCCCAACTTTAGTTATCCTTAGTAACTAACTTTATTAAACAATAACATTACACGCTAATAGAATGAATTACAAGTAAATCGAGTTGACAATGATGCAATGACGCTTCGAAGAGAATTGGCGGCTCGTGATGGCACCGTGTCGTATCGATTACTAGCCACTTATATCGATTGGTGGCTGCAGCTATCGCATCATGGAACGACTCGGTGATGCCACAGCTACTCCCTCCCCAGTGACCAGGTCGGGAGCGAATATAACCTTACGAGGTCGTTCGTAGGTGCGCAGCGTCCTTGGGGGCTGTGAATCGTTTCCGGTTTCTTGTTCCCTCGCCACAAACGCCGGTTTGAGGCGCTCCGTTGAAACAGCTACTTCCTTGCCATCGATTTTGATGACAAACACGCGATCAGTAGGTCGTTTTACCACTTCGTAGGGCCCAGAATATGGAGGTTCCAATGGTTGTCGAACGCTGTCTGTCCTAAGCATGACGTGAGAACAATCATTCATGTGTTTTAACACGAACATGCTTCGGTTCGATCCAATATGATGGGCTGCAGGCGCCGGTCGAACAAGGTCGATAAATATTTTTGAGTGCAATGGTTTAGTCAAATCATCGAAAAATTCATTTGGGATTCGAATATGACTGCCATAGATCATCTCGGCAGATGATGTACCGAGATCTTCTTTGTAGCTCGTTCTTAAACCCAATAATACGGTTGGGAGCAAGTCGATCCAAGGGGTTTGTGGATTACACATGAGGGCGGCTTTGAATGATCGATGCCATCTCTCTATCATGCCGTTTGTCCGTGGTATGAATACGTTTGCTGCCCACCAAGTCGCCGAGTGCCTTAAAAAGGGCAAACTCAAATTGAGATCCTTGATCTGTGGTGATCGTATGGGATCCAATGTGACCAGAACATTGAAGCCACTGTGTCGGCAGTGATATCTTTTAAAGGAACTGCTTCCGGCCATCTGGAAAACCGGTCAATCATCGTGAGGCAATAGCGGTATCCACTTACTTGAGGCATGATTACGATATCCAAATGTACGTGGTCGAAACGGCTTTTGGGCATGTGTTATGATCCGACTTCTTTTTGTCGGGTCCTCCTATCGGTCGCCGGCTAGCTTGCGGCTGACTCAGGGATGAGTTCGACCTTGATACAGGGACTAGTCGGTGAGTAACAAAAAATTTTTATTTACTTCATCTCTTCACGATCTGCGCTGGCATTTAGGTGGTGTTATGCCATGAACATCCCTCCCTTCCATGGATCCTTTAACATCATTATTCTATCTGATCCCCCTGGCTTCCTATCTGGTGCTTAAAATCTCATCTCACCCCATTATTAACTTTCTACTCAATCATTCTTTTCTTTCTTTGACTTCAACAAAAGATATTTACTAATACTTCACTAACAACTAGGGACATCATTATTACTCCTAACCAGGGTACCCATGGGACGATTACGGGACAATTAATATTAATAAATAGTTACCTAAATAATTATACTAGAAAAAATGGCATTTGAATAAATACTTAAAACTAATTTCTCCCCGCCCTTTTATTTTTCCTTAGAGCAAACTTGGCTTTGTGGCATAAAAACCTTGAGCCACCCAGAGGTGGGTGGCCAATTTTTCTCTGCAAACTGGATCCTCTGGGTTGGCTCTGCTTTGCCAAGTCCTCTGCGGCCGCCGGTCTCACGATTATGGCTTTTAATAAGACTTCCACACTATCAAATAATTAAAATTAGACTTTGACACAAGCTAATCGTACGCAAATCTCCTACCGAGCTTCGGGCTCCACAACCACTTTACAATTTTTATTGCTCCGAAAATTTTTTTTTTTTTTTTTTTTTTTTATTTTTTGGCTCTGGGCTATTAGCTGACTGGCGAGGATGACTTTTGGAAAATTCTCTCACCTACTTCTTCTCCTTAAAACTATTCGCCCAGGACGGCCAAACTTCAAATTCTAAACTGTTCCCTGTTTGGTTGTTATCGATCCCGCAGTTCACGCTCTCCTCCCCAAGCCTTCAACCGCCACATACCTATCGATAGGCTTGTTTAGGTTGGTTTCCCATCTCCATTAGAGTTGTTAGGCTATTTTAATTTTCAGCTTTCTTTTTCTTTCCAGCCCATAACACATGTCAATCTTCTCAGGAATCATTTTGTTGTGACGATGTATTTTAGATCGTACACAGTTTCTTGCCCATGAGGTTACGTCCTTCTTCATCGACGGCCATACATACTTTCGTCGTATTTGTCGCTATGTGGATCTGCCACTCGGATGTGAAAGGCCATGTACAGAAGCGAAAACATCATACCGCATGGATTGAGGAATATATGGTCTGTTTGATCCAGTAGAGATGTCGCAATATACCATCACATTTCCATCAAACTGGACACGTTGAAGTTGAAGAGAGGTACTTCCTTGTTGGAGCTGATCCAGGTCATCGTCGTCTTGCTGTTCCTCTGAAATTTCACTAGGCATCGAAATTGCGTTGAGTCGTGACAGTGCATCAGCTACTGTGTTCTCAGGACCAGCCACGTGCACTATATTAGTCGAGTATTGAGATATAAAATCCAGATGACGTAGCTGTCGTGGCGATGCTTTCTCGGGTTTTTGAGAAAATGCATAAATGCTATAACAGTTATAGCAGCACAGGCATGGAGAAACTGCTGTTTGATGGTCAGAAGGTAGGCAAATGATCGCTGATGAATGGAAGGTGGTTCCGCAAGAAACAGCTGTACGATCTACCAGTCTCCTTTATGGTGTTGTGTGTCTCTGTTTAAAGTTATTCCTCCTTTTTTTATATAAAAATCTTTAAACAATTTTTGCATCTTCAACCTCAACAGCATTCAGTTCAGCTCTCTGAAATACATTTCACTTTATGTTGTAACGTTAATTGTTAATAATAAAAAAATACAAAAACTCCAGCCCAATCCCATCTCCATCCCAACCTTCTTCCCCTGTCACACAGTTGCATCCTTTTGTTGTGTTACCCACCAAAACGGAAGGACATTGTTTGCTCAACGCCCCAAAAAGCATTGTCAATAAATTGTATGCAAGATTTATTGTCTCGCTGTCGCTGGAGAAATGCCCGCGACCCGGCCGCTTATGCCCCATCCCCAGATGCTGTTGTAACCAATTGTGTTGTTGCACTTTCATTTTGCCACTGTCACATCCCCCACCAACATGCCACATTTTATGTGTTTAATCTAAGCTAATTGGATTTGCAAATGGCTGCTGCAAAAATTTGTAGAAAAAAGTTGAAAAACCAAAAACAAAATGCAAGCCAGATATCCGCCTATAAATAAAATATATATACATATGTCTGTGCATGTGCCTTTGACTGTGTGCATCATGCATATGTAAATACAATGTCCTCGCGGTTTGTGCAATTTTAATACGGAATGTACCCATAAAATATACAATAAAATGGTGAAAAAAATCGCATAAGTTAGTCTAAGTTATCCTACATCTACAACTAATTTGCATGAAAATATATGATAAAATATTTGGCAAATGAATCTAATTGTTTGCATATTTGGTCTATACACAAATTGTTATTCAATCAAATGAATGCTAATGGGCGAATTCAATTATGTTGGGGGGCCAAAACGATACCCCAAAAAGTAGGCCATGATTTTGGAAACTTCTTTTCCATGTTGCGTATGTATAAATATTTGAAAAGGCCAAGGGCAGATAAACACAATCCCCCGCCCCTCGTTGCCTAAGTAAATGTAATTTGATTGGCAAAAAAAAAAAGCCAAAGAAAGAAAGAAATTTCAATGCAAATGATAAACGTTTTTCGTATTTTGGTAACTAATTAGCTGGCGACATTTGTGGTTGACGCGTTGGCCAAATATCTTGGGGCAGTTCTTTGGCATTTCCATTCTCCCCCCCCCCCCCCCCTGCAATTTGTGTGATTTAATTAAATGCCAAAATGAAAATTTTTCGCCCATTTATGTATATATATAGAAAAGGCGGGGGCGGGGCGTGGCCTATTTTGAGTTTGTATTTGTGCCGCAATCACGTTAATGCGTCTAATTGCATTTTTCGGCGCTTCTCGTGATTTAGTGTCGCCGCAAAACTATTTTCATGGACCAGAAAAAAGGATGAGGGAGAGTGCGAAAGAGAGAGGGAGGAGTAGGGTGGAGGGTGGCTTATGCAGGTGCCAGCAGTAGTTGTATAGGAAATGAAAAGCAAAGCGTAAAAGCGCACTAATTTTTGGCATCCACCCGACAAATGTGTCACAAGCGAAGGGCAGAAATTTTAAGTGACTTTGAAACTGCTTGAACTACTTGCTTGGGCTTTGTAATTAGCACAAATAGTACAAAAAATATATTTAAGCGCATGTCAAACTGTCAATTACTACAGTCACTCTCAAACTGTTCAGTGACACTAAAACTGTTAGCGCCCACAGCTTGTCGCTTTGAGCATAGAAACAGCACAAATGAAAGAAAATTAAATTTAAAAGGCTGTACAACTGTATATAGCATCAGTCACTCTCAAACTGTTAGTGACTTTCAAACTGTTTAGGAGATAAAAAGATACAAATAGGCCGATCCGCTGTGCCCAGCGTACCCACTCTGAGAAAAAAATGGAGAGTCTCATACTAAGTTCAAGAATGTTTGAAGTCAGAAGTTCGATAAGAATAAAAATTCTTGGTCTAAGAGCGAAATTCTTGATTCAACTATGAATTTTGGATTTCAGTTTACATGAT
This sequence comes from Lordiphosa collinella, assembly GCA_018904265.1. Lineage (NCBI taxonomy): Eukaryota > Metazoa > Arthropoda > Insecta > Diptera > Drosophilidae > Lordiphosa > Lordiphosa collinella. The sequence goes on along the minus strand of JAEIFV010000553.1, from coordinate 107,151 downwards.
CCAAAAGTTTAAATACTTGAACCAAGTACGAAACATTCTCAAATCAAGCAAACAATTTCTTGAATTGAGTATTTGATGATAAGTACTCGATTCGCAGTAGTACTCTTTGCTTAGTACTCGATACTAAGTAATTGAAACGCACTACTCGATTTTAAGAACTTAATACTTTGTACTCGATTCTTAGTACTAAATACTCGAATCTTAGTATTCGATACTTAGTACTCCATTCTCAGTATTCTCGATCCTTAGTACTCGAAACTAAATAGAAGATACTCATCTCTCGATACTCAATACTAAGTACTCGATTCACGGTACTCGATACTCGAAACAAGGTACTCGACAGTGTACTCGAAACATAGTATTCGATACTCAGTATTCGATTCTCAGCATTCGATACTCAGTATTCGAAACTAAATAGTAGATAACTTTTCTCAATACTCTATACTAACGGGTTACAACTTAAAATCTGCACAAACTATAAAACGCCGCCATAACCACAGTTCTCAACGGATCTTTATGAAAATTTGACAGTTTTTTCATGACTACATATACAAAAAAATTGCATCAATGGATTTGGTCGAAAAGACCGTTATCAGCCACTCGCCGTAGCTTCCAGGAAGTGTCTCCGCAGGCGGCCTGTACGACCTTGGGGTCGTATTTCCGGATCCTGTTGGTCAGTTCTTTGATATTTTTGGCCGTCCAGTTATTTTTTTAAACTGCAGCACTTAGACTTCCAAAAAAATCTTTAATTGGACGACACTGCGGCAAGTTTTGGTGGGTTCCGTACTCAGACGAAAGTAACTTTCATCGTGTAAAACAAAGAGTTTTCCACGATATTGGTTGCACATCCACCGACATTGAGATTTGACAGTTTGTATTTGGTCAGGTGTGTAACTTGGTGCTCTTTGCTTACGTCTGGCAACAATATTATTCTTTTTTAGCACTTTACTGATGTGTTGTTGGCTGCAATTAAATTTTGAGGCTGCATCTCGTTGACTTATGCTGTCTTTGTTGTTAAAAAGTTGGATTAGCTTTCTGACAGCTTGGCCGGTCATAATGTGTGCTTTCCGACCACTTCCAACTTCTCTTTTAATTATTTTTCGTTGCAAAGTACTTTAAGACGTACCCTCTTGGGTAAAATGGTTTACTGTAAACACTTTACCTTTGTCAGCCTGCATTTCGTAGAATTTTACAACGCGATCACGAATACGTTCTTGCTCGGACGGCATGATGGCGACTAGTTGTCAAAACTTTTGTCAGGGGGGCATGAAAACGTGTTGACAGGAGAACAAAGAGAAAGAAATGTCATCCCGAAAGCTTTTTTGTAAAGCTCAGCTAAGGGCGCGCTCTCTCAAAGTTTGTGCAGATTTTAAGTTGTCACCCGATAGTTTGACAATTCTCTTACTATGAAATAAACTAACACAAAAAGGAATATGGGCGCCCTTACTGTTGAATCTTCTAGAGTGAAGAGTCTTTCTCTTGAACCTGATGAGCTCTTGATACAGGAACGAACATTCTTGGTTTTTTGACAATGCACTTTGCTCTTGATTGAAGAATGAGCAAGCTGGGATTTGTGTACGTCTGATGATTGAATACTCAGAATCGAGTACAGAGAATCGAAACCTTAGTATCGAGTACTGAGTATCGAGTTCTTATACAGAGAAAACCTGCTAAACACAGCTGCTAAGCTTTACAGGAAAAATGTAGAAAACAGAACCTTACACTTGGCATGTTGAAAAACTACTCGAACATGTAGAAATAAAAAAGTAAACCAGACATGTAGAAAAGTTAAATGTTGCGTGGACATATAACAAGGGTACATGACAAGAGAAAATCAGCGTTTTTTTCAAGGAATTTCTACATTTTTCACTGAACATTCTACATTCACGTTCAGATATTGAAAACCTACATGCCTGTGTGGAAATCAGTACTGTTCAAAATTGGTACAGAAAAGTTAGACAAGGAAGAAAGTCGGTCAAGCCCGACTATATAATACTCTGTACCAACGAAAATAAATTTTGATGCTGCAGTGGCAGCGATAAACAGCGCTGCTAATGCGCTGCTGCAGCATACACTCTTTTGATCATATCTCGAGAACCGTTGCTCCGATCTTTATGATTCCTTTGGAAAATCGAGAAATAATTTTGATTAGAATATATGTCCACAAGGTTCGAACCTTCTATCTATTAAACTGTGGGAGATATGACGTTTTTCTCAATTTGCGGGGGGCGAGGCCAAAATTGAAAATAAACTTGATCTGCCTGCAAATAAAAGAAGCATATGTCCCATACATGTCAAACCTGTATCTCTTACCATCTCTGAGATCTGTGCGTTCATACGGACAGACTGACGGACAGACGGACATGGCTATATCGACTCGGCTGTTGATGCTGATCAAGAATATATATACTTTATGGGGTCGGAGATGCTTCCTTCTGGCTGTTACATACTTTTGCACAAACTTATTATACTCTATGGACCTTTGGTACAGAGTATAAAAACTGTTGTCCTCACATGACGTTAAGGATTTCAAATGCTGAATGCTACATTTAGAAAATCTACACGAAACGTGTAGCTTATCGTCGCTTGTCGCTTCCCTTTATAACTGTGATTTGCTGCATTGCCGCGCGAGTGGTTAATAGTCGTATGGGCTAAGATGCTGTCAGGTGTAACTAAGTCCCCGAGACAAGGTAAGCCAGTTGTGAGTTTGAATTCCAGACAAGGTAAGTGAACGAAATAATTAAGTTGTACGTTTTTAAGAAGGAAGACCTTGCCCTCTTTGTGCCCCTTCCTCCCATTGCACCCCACACTGCCCTCCTCCTCACAGTCTCTTGTGTAATTAGCATTTTTCTAATATGGGCTGGGCCCTAAATGTGGCGTGTAGAAAAGCTACACTAACGTAGTGGGTTGGAAATACCGGTAAAACGTGTAGAAAAACAAATTTTTTATGTTATTTTTACATATTTTATTTTCTCTGTGTAGTATTGAGTACTTAGTATCGAGTAATTAGTATCGAGTACAGAATATCGAGTACTTAGTATCAAGTGTTAAGTACATTTAACTTAGCCCTTAGTATTGAGTTCTGGTATTGACTTCTGTGTACTAAGTATCGAGTTCTGAGTACTGAGTATCGAGTATCGAGTATGCATCGTGTACAGCATGTGTCACATCAAAGCTTAGTGAGTGTAAGCCACACTCACCCCTTTTTTTTAGGATTTGTAGTAGTAGTGGTTCTTTATTATTATTAATAAAATAAAATAAGAACATTTTGCATATTTAGGCATGGCTTAATTGCCGACAGCCTTCATCGAAAAAATTATACATAGCATTTATGTTAATCCTTGTGAGCTACAGGAAGACTTACCCTTCAGAGTTACACCACCGGCCTTCCCCGCTCGTCGCGAGATAGCAGATCTTTCACTCTTAAGGGGGCTATCCCAGGCCCAATCTTCCGATAAAATGATGCATGTCCTCTATCTCCTTCCAGTTGCAAAGCGAGCACAATCCACCGTTTACCGTGTTTCTGGGGTTGCTATTTAGCCGCAGCATATCTCCTCTCGCCTTTAGGATCCATGTAATAGTCCTCTGTGTGGAGCCGTTATTGCAGAACTCAGCCCCTACCGCATAGTTTAAGTTCTTGAATATGCGAACTTCGCTCGATCTGGCCATGTTCACATGTTCCTTCTTAGTTTCTTCTGTTATGGCTGTGAGTAGAGATACACTACCTAAAATCCATTCCGAGTGCGTTGCATTTCCACTAAGGGTGATGTTATGATCCTCGAGTTTTCTTCGAAGCGTCGCGTACCATCCAATCCCCTGTCGGAGCATATACCGAGACAAAATATGCGGCAATCTGGTGCTGTTGTACTCGAAAAGAGTTCTCGCTATATATTTTAGGTGCAGATTTAGGCTATAAATATGTCCGTCTTCTAGGCCTGCATCAATCGCTAATAGGTAGTTTGGCGTATTTTCCGGCAACTTAAGAATTCGTTTTATGAAATACCTCTGCAGTTGGTCTGCTTCTTCGCTTACCTCGCCTCCCCAAACTTGAGCCCCATAACAGAGAACGGCTCTACTTATGGCATTGAACACATTCCATTTTGCGCTAAGGTTCAGGTTATCGCTTCCTAAGAATTTACCCCATACGGTGTTTTTGCTTCCTTTTGCTTCTTTTAACCTGGCATCCACATGTTTTTTAAAGCTCATAGTGGGTGTTAACACGACTCCAAGGTATTTAAATTCCGAAACAACTTGAACAGCCTTCGTATGAAAGAACCATTTTTCTGATGATTCCAGTCTTCCTCCTTTTCGAAATACCATAATTTGCGACTTTGACCTGTTGACCTCCATTCCCCACATAGTGCAGTAGCTTTCTAGTCTTCTTATCATGTCCTGCAGTGTCTCGGGCTTGTCCGCAAGAATGACGATGTCGTCCGCATACATGAGCACTCGTATATTTGTGTCTCCAACCATTACTCCACCTTTTAGATGCTCGTGAATGTCATCCAGATATAAAGCAAATAGCAGCGGTGACATGAGGCATCCCTGTTTAACTCCATTGTGTGTTTCAAAATCCTCCGATGCAGCTTGTATAGGAGGAGTCCTCTAGGCACACAATCGAAAGCAGCCTTAAAGCCTTAAAGATTAAATATCCCACCTACTGTCGAGTATCCAAGCCTAAATCCTGCTTGGTATTCACTTAGTTTTCCGCCTTTCTCATCCCATGTTGCTAGTCGTGTGGTCAGAACACTCATAAAAAGCTTCGCTGAAGAGTTGATGAAAGATATTAGGGTTTGTATTCGAACTTGCACAAATTTGCCATAGTTTGGTCTTGCATTTGCCTTGCTAGAACAAACTCGACAAATTCAATAATAGTTGGCGAGAGAGTGTTCCCATTGTGTTCAGACAACAGACAAATGGTTCATAAATGTTCTGTGTGAACTTAGGCTTAGAAACTTTCTCACTAGAAGCAAGGAATTCAAAAGTATTTATTTCAATCAAACTATTTTATGGACATTTTTGTCACCTGGCTTGCATTAGGCCAAATAAATTTGTACTATCATGTAGGCACAACTCCACACATACAAACATTTTCTCCTTCTCCCCCTCTTCTCTCTCTCTCTCTCTTACTCCTTCTGTCTGTACATACAAATGTGGGTGCATTATTTCTAATTAGTAAAGTTTGTCTGTCAACTTAGGTAACGGCATGTGAGCAAGCAAGCGACAGCAATGGGAAAACTTCTTTGACTTTTGCCCAAACAGGCGGCAAATCAAATTGAAGCCAACGGCAAAGCACATGAAAAAAAAAAACATACAACACACAACAATCCAATTGAAAATCACAAATACAAACGGGCAAAACGAGGTTGTTTGCCACATTTTCTTTATACAATGGGGGGGAAAAAAGTTAATGAGCATCGTCGTCGGTTGACTGTCATTTACATGTAAAGAACTGGCAACATCAAGCCAAAAGGCAAACGCAAAAGGCAAACTCGTAAGTCAAACACAGATGGAGGGAACCATTTAACTTTGGCTTCAAAATTTTTGATACCTGTTGAGAAGGTTTAAGAAATTAAGAATTTTGCAAATCGGTTACATTTTGGATGAGCTTGACATGACTTACTCAGAATGTTCTGCATTAGCTTTGAAAAAGCAAGTCTTACTTAAGTTCTCTCCTTAAAGTACAGTTACATAATGTAATTTTACTGACTGAAATTCCCTTACATTTTGCACACACTAATGCTGCCTGCCTTTGATGCCCTTTAAAATTGCCTCACACCTTTTACATCAAATGCGAGAGCCTCAATCCATTAGTCATTTTGATGGCTGATGGGAGATTGAGGGAGGATTGAGGCTGGCGAAATGGATGAAAAGGGTGCCTTGGTCGGCTGAACACTTGAGACGAGTTTCACAAAGCTCGTCCACTAACTTTAAATTGCAATTGCTGCTGCTACTGCTGCAAAATACATACAAATAAATATGTGTGTAAGGGATTTTGTTTTTTTTTTTTAGAGAAACTACGAAAATATATGGCTTTTTTTAGTATTTCAAACCTACACTTTTAGGTTGTCTGCAAAAAACAAAGTTTTTAAAAGCAGAAACAGAAAATAGACGTCCTTAACGTTAGCCAGACTTTTAATATCGGTACCAAATTAAAGTGCAGCCTATCAAAAACACACCACCAACTACCATTTTTTTTAAAATCTGGACATAAACTACTCATTTCCGGGCCTCAAGAGGGTATACCATCCCAAGCTCCCACAAATATCGACGCAGGTTAACGAAACTGGGCATTACGGATTTCATTCAAAATTTATTTTAGATTTCAGCCAGCTATACCATAAAATCTGTGTGCGATCCTCAATTAACTTTTGTGCTGCTTCGTTAATGCGCTCCTTGGGCTCTCCATAAATATAGGCCCATGAAGCTATAGCTATAGCCATAATTATGAGTATCCAAATCCCTTTGTTCCAGATTAATCGCTTCAAATAAGATTTTAGATCCAAGTTCTTCAACTTGGTCTTTATTCCTTCTATAAAAATACCTATCGAGCTCCAGTCTTGATTCGCTTCAGACGCTTTGGCACTGCCTTCTGTGGAAGAAATTTGATCCGAATACATAAGGTTTTCAGTGAACGAACCACGCGACTTACTGTTCAAATATTTCAATTCGGCCCATAATTTGTCAATCTCTTCCTTTTTGGATTCCATTTGATTGGGATCTTTGCTGTGTAGAGCAGTTGAATTAGTTAAAGTGAACACGTTAAGCTTTAGTTGCTCTTGATTGTTCAATTGTTCAGTTTCTCATCAAAGTCAGAGAGCAACCGCACAACTGCACCAAAAAGAGCAAGTGACCATCTAAGCCAAAGAGTGTGTTAATTGAATTCGCGTTTATACTTTACCTCTTGTAGTAAAATGAATATAAAATATTTTCTTTTGGAATTTTCTTTATAAAAATATAGTTTTGTTTGATGTTGTTTTGGAGACTTCAGAAAATCAAGTGAGAAAAATGAAAACATGTAGCACGATCTATGACAAATGTGGATTGAGAGTTTTGTCTAGGCTAACTGATTTGGATGAACAAATACCTGTGAATTATTATGTTTTAAGGAAAAAGGTAACTATAAAATGCTCGACATGGTTTGTAACCGTCAGTCGATCTCCGCGCGCTTCGCCTTTGCTGTCACAAACTAATACACCTGGCTTCCCGGGTCGTTCCCAGATACCAGATCGTTCGGTTACGAAACATCGGCGTTGCGCAGTGGCTGAACAGATTATCCATTTTCTATAATAAACAATTTACAATTCTTTTTCTGTAGAGTAGGGCTTGACTTAAGAATTATACTAATTGAAGCCAATCTTCGGCATTAAGCATTCTCAATATCTCATGAGGCGATAGGTACTCCTTGCCTTACAGCAGTGTACTATGCTCTCGTCAAATTGGGCATTTTCCGATGAAGTGGATAATATCTTCTTTGGCAATTGCACAGTTTGTACCGGTTCGCGTTATATACGGTATGAAATGTAGTCCCAAAAGCTCGCCTCGTGCCATGAAGGTTGATGGTAAGTGCCGCACTAAAATAGTTACTTTGTCCAAGATCATAGTTCAGCACTTTATATATCTCCCTTTCTGAGCTTCTACAAGGTGGGCCAAAGTCAGATCTGTTTTGACATTTGTGGACTAGACAGATGTAGAATACAAGTGAACAAGCCATGGATCGATATACTCCCCAAGAACGCGGAATAATCGTGAATAATCGATTTTTCGACCAAAATCATAATGAGCGATGAGGCTCATTTCCACCTCAGCGGGTACGTGAACAAGCAAAACTATCGCTTTTGGGGCACCGAAAATCCACGAGTGATGCACGAGGAGCCATTACACCCGCTCAAAGTGACTGCATGGTGCGCTGTTCACGCTGGAGGAGTCATCGGGCCATTTTTTTTCGAGAACGCCGCTGGTCAAACGACAACAGTGGACGGTGCGCGTTATAGGGTCATGTTAACCGGGTTTTTTCTGCCGCAATTGGACGAATTAGGACTGGAGGACATGTGGTTCCAACAGGACGGAGCAACGGCACACACTGCGCGAGCCACCACCGACATTCAAGACCGACAAACAACATCGGATGACTTCTTTTGGCCCACCTTGTAGCATGGTTCTATGCTCTCTTAAAATTGCGCATTTTTCGATGAAGTGGATAATATCTTCTTTTTCTTGGAAATTGCACAGAGTGCAGTTTGTACCGGTTTGGATAGTTTCAGATCAAAGAGAGTATAGGCGCACGTTTGGCGGCGATCCTCCGACCAGATGGACCATAATGAGACTTGTTAACAATTTTGCCGAGCGTGGGGCAGTCGAATGAAGACTTTACCATCGAAACCATACAGTTCGAATGGAGGAAACAATCGCTGCGGTAGCTGCAGCCATACAAAACAATCCAAAAGTTTCGACAAGGAACTTATCTGCTCAAATGGGTATAAGAAGACACTCAATGCAGTCAATTATGCACAATGATTTGAACTTATTCCCATATTGAACTCAAATGGCCAACAAACTGAACGCAGCAGACTTGCCGATTCGCTTGGAATTTTGCCAGAAGATGCTTCAAATGGTGGAAGAGGACGAAAACATGTTAAGCTGTTTCCCATTTCGACTTTAACGGCAACATAAACAAACAAAATTGTCGAATATGGAGTGCTTCCAACCCGCTGATACTCCATGAGACGGAATTGCATCCACTTCGTGTGACAGAGTGTTGTGAAGTTTCATCACGCAGCATTGTCGGGCCCTACATCTTCTAAGAAACGGTCACACCGTTACTGGAGACCGTTACTTGAGCATGCTGAGAGTGTTTTTCTATCCAGAATTACGCCGAAAGAGAATTCCTTTCAAGTACGTGTGGTTTCAGCAAGATGGTGCCACTCCTCACATGGCCCAGCCTGTTATGACAGAATTGCTACGAAAATTTCCCAATAAGCTGATATCCAGAAACTCCATATTCCGTTGGCCCCCCAGGTAGCCCGACCTTACTGCACCTGACTTTTTCTTGTGGGGTTATTGCAAACAGGAAGTCTACAAAACAAAACCGACAAATTTGAATGAACTAAAGCAATCCATTGGAGCAACAATTGCGGCTATTCCTGTGTCAACTCTCCAAGCAGTAATGAACAACTTTTTGATAAGATGCCGAACCTGCATCAACACATGAAATTTTTTGATCTAATTAAGCTATATTTAATAAAATTGAATGAGCTTTAACATGAATAAAAGAAAAATGAACTCCATACACTGAAAAAAAGTTATTTGACTTTCTTAATGTAGCAATATTCATCAGCCACCCTGTACAAACAGCCTACAAAACGCACAAAACTAAACAACACTTTTCGTAGACACTTATTGTGATCTGATCATTTGCAGACAGTTGTTTAGTGAGCGCTCGCTCAAAACAGTTGCTGTCGGAGGTTGTCGTATGACCGACACGTTTGTTTTGCTCAACCGAAAACATGTAACAGAAAACACATGAGGTGGGAGAAAAAATGTTCCGCTCAGTGAGAGACCGCTTGTGCTGCGTTTGTTTCTGTTTTTCACTGAGGCTGGTCGCATTGAAAAAAGTGTTAACGTTTTTGGTGCTTTGCAATATTGGTTAAAAAGAAAGGTTGTTTGGTAAGGGCCAAAGCTCTAATTGTTGTAGTAGTTTTGGCGAGCTATGCAAAAAAAGGAGAATTTTGAGTGTTGAGAAGCTTTGTTGAATGTTGGCAAAATAATTTTGAGTGTTTAGGGTGTTTTTTAAGTTATAATGAAATAGTTCTTGCTTAGATATAAATCTACCATCAAGGTGAAATTTATAAATAAATCGAAAAAACATGTTGACCCTTCGAGCCGGATATGGAATTTTTTCCAATAATTGTGTTAGCTCTAATAATTCTGAGTAATAAATCTACCATAAAGGTTAAATTTATGAATAAAACAAAAAAAAAGTTGGCCCTTCGAGCCGGATATTGAATTTTTGCCAAAAATTGTATTAGCTCTAATAATTCTGAGTAATCCTAAGTATGAAATAGTTCTTGTTTAGATCTAAATCTACCATAAAGGTTAAATTTTTGAATAAAACGAAAAAAATTGTTGGCCCTTCGAGCCGGATGTTGAATTTGTGCTTTAAATTGTGTTAGGTCTGATAATTCTGAGTATCCTAAGTATGAAATAATTCAAGTTTACCATAAAGGTTAAATTTATGAATAAAACAAAAAAAAATGTTGGCCCTTCGAGCCGGATATTCAATTTTTGCCAACAATTGTGTTAGTTTTAATAATTCCAAGTAATCCTAAGTATGAAATAGTTCTGTTTGATATAAAAACCATAAAAAAAGTTGGCCCTTCAAGCCGGATACTGAATTTTTTCAAAAAATTGTGTTAGCTCTAATAATTTTGAGTAATCCCAAGTATGAAATAATTCTTGTTTAGATATAAATCTACCATAAAGGTTAAATTTATGAATAGAACGAAAAAAAATGTTGGCCCTTCGAGCCGGATATTGAATTTTTCCCAAAAATGTGTTAACTCAGATCTAAAAATAGACCGATCAATATAATATGGCCAGATCATTACCCTTTAAGACAGCGGCTACTCTTAATCGTGGGTTAAGCTCACATTTTACTCCACTCTGTGTCGCCATTTTGTATGCAATTTTTAATTTGCTTTGGCATTTTCATTGCCCACTGCCCACCCTCGCTCTCTAATGATGCAGAAGACGACGCCGACGACGATGATGATGAACAAGTGGGCACTGGCTGGCATACAAAATGTAATTACAGCACAAATGCAATACAACAAATTTTTCAACCTCCCTCCTTTCCCACTGGTGGCCACAACTTTTCACAATTTTAACTTCAGTTGCAGCCGCCGCCACAAAATAAAAGAGAAAATCAAATTTATTTTTTTTTTCTGTGCTGTTTCCTGTTTTTGTTTTTTTTTTTTTTGAAATAAACCACAAAGCCTCATCCTCAATCGTACTCTTCTACTGGATCCTCCTGCTGCTGGGTCTACTGCTCGTTTTTCATTTTTGTAGTGGACTTTTGGATTTATGCGCGCACTTGAATTTGCATTTGCACCAACAATAGCAACAAAAAAAAAAAAAAAACGGCCGCCGCCAGCCGCTGCAACAAAGCGAGCTCCCTCTTTCGTGGTGCAAAAAAAGTGCAGGAGCGTTCAAGTAAAACAAGCGGCTTTAGCAATTAAAGTCCCATTCGAAATAATTTGGTTCAACTTTAATATGCCAAACGGGGATTATAAATAACTCGTGTCTGATAAATATAGATGCAGGCAAACATTTTACGGTAATTTATTGAAACACACAACTTCCGGTGCAAAAATAGTGGATGGAATAGCCGCAAAAGCTTCATAATTAAATTCTATTTATGCAATGAATAAACAAAAGCAATTGAGGATGTGATGAGCTATGAAGGGAGTTCTAAAGGAAAAAATGGAAATTTCACACTGGCGATAAGGGGCCACAGTAGCTAAGAATTCTCGTTTTGGTATTCCCACCAAATTAGGCAACATCTAATCCACGCAGCTTTAATTACCTTGAAAGGTGTTTAAAATTTAAACAAACAAATTAATAGTTCATTTACAAACCAACTTTTATTTAAATTATTTTCTTTTATTCAAGAGAAACGCTTAGCAAGTACAACAAGGCCCAAAAGTAGGCAATGTGTCTGGATGTATGTTTGTTGTGCCAAAGCCAACTGCAATTGCTTCATGTCAAACATGTTGCTGGCTTTTGGCTAGTCTGGTTTGCTCTGTTCCTGACTGATTGACTAAGTTTCAGGCAGGTGCCAGATGATGCTAACTCGTGTCATTTGTTTAGTATCACAAACACAAACACACTTACACACACACACACACACACATACATAGAAAGAGAAGGCATCAGAGGCAGGCAGTGTGTTCGGTGTCTAACTTAATTGCAACTGTCTGGTTGGGTCTGGTCTGGTGTTTGTCGCGTGTGTTTATGCATATGATATGCAAATATTGTGGTATCAGTGTAGACACGCACACACACGCACACAAAATTGCCTGCGTCTGTCCTGTGTCATCGTAGGCCACATGGCTGCTTGTTAGATACTTGTAGCTCGTAATTTTTGCTGCCACACACCTCAGCGGGCAAAACAACAGCAATTTACACAACACATTTGCTTAATTTATATTTATAACTTTTCACTACACAAGTCTGTGCAGTGCTCTGGCCCTGGTCTGCCCCTCCCGGAACACACACACCACCCTCCATCCACCACCCCTTGTTGCATTTGCATAATCGTTGCCAATGAGAGAAAATGCAAGTTGCCATGAGACACGAATTAAAGACAAGTTTAATTGTCATTGAAAGTGTCATTTAAATTTGAGACAAATTTAAAGTGAAATTAGAATTTACTAAAGGATGTTGGGAGCCAATGGAAAATCTAATGACTTTTTGTTCTACTACTCCAGTGTGCAAATAAGTTTACTCATAAACCTATTTTGAAGAAAGAATTCTGCAAATGTTTGCACAAATTTTCTTTTACCATTTTAAAGCATTTTTTGATGATATTTTTTTATTCCTATTAAAATAAAATAGTTTGTCCTGACTGAGTGACTGATTGGCAATCATCGCACAGCCTAAACGGTAAGAGCCCAGGTCGGGGCGACCGAAGACTAGATGGGTGGACCAGGTGCAGAAAGATATTTCAAAGCTTGGTGCGCCCTTTTGGTGGAAGGTCGCTCGGGATAGGGTCGTGTGGCGGGCATTATTTGCAGCGACCGAGACCGTAAAACGGTTGTGATGCTATCATCAGGCCAAAGAAGAAGAAGAACGATAACGGCAACGGCAACGATAACGGTATCGATAACGATATCGGTAACGATAATGAAATCAATAACGATAGTGATAACGGTATCGATAACGATAGCGATAAAGGTTTCGATAACAATAACGATAGCGATAACGGTATCGATAACGATAAAGAAATCAATAACGATAGCGAAAACGAAATCGATAACAATAAAGAAACAAATATTGATGAAGGTATCGATTACGCTAAAGAAATCGATAACGGCGTATTGATAACGAAATCAATAACGATAACGATAGAGATAACGGTATAGACTGATGGCGGCGTAGCGAAGCGCGCTAGTAGTATATAAAAACTCACTCATTTTCCGACAATTAATAGCTACCAGTTGAAGACACTTACCTGTAAAAAAAAAAAGATGAAAAGAAGTTAATACATTAGTTCGTTAAATACTTAAGCATTGTGCACACAAAGTTTGCCTTAAACTGTAAATGTTTGCTTAAAAAAAACTTTGGTGTTAGCATATAAAGGGTGATTTTTTAGCATTTAGCAACACTGTTTTTGGCAGCTCAGCTGTTTTCGTGTCACATGTTACTGTTAAACATGTTTAGTTTGGTCTATAACACTGTGAAAGTTACAACCCCCTTGGGTAATTTGTTTTACAAAAATTTCCAAAAAAAAATTTTTATTTGAAAGCGCAAAGAATAATTGAAAATTTTTTATTTATTGTATTACAAAGGTCAAAGTAAATAAAAAATTTTTTGCCTCGATACGAGGGCTGTTCAAAAGTAATGAGACTTCAAAGTTGGTGGTGGAAAAAAGGTGTCGTCACGGCGGCCATTCGGGTCCCGGAGCGTCCGAAATGAAAAAAAACGGGGTTATAATCAGTATAGAGTAATTCTCGGCAGCTCAAACTGTTTTTTTGACAAAAGGGCATTTAGTAAAAATTTTTTAAAATTAAGGTCGAGGTACGAGAAGAAAGTCGATCCACTTTTTTCGAAAACGGTTCATGACTGGGATATCAGCGCCAGTCGAAAACGTGGTAGAAACTATGGTATTTTGGAAAAAAAAAAAAAAAAGTAAGAGTTTTAAAGAGCTGACAATCGTCGTCACTTTGTTTCATCAAGGCTGAAGAACGGGAAAACTTAACCATAGGTCAAAAAGAGGGTTTAAAAAAGTGCTCAATGAGTTTGCAGTGCTTGGAAGGTCAGGGTAAAGGACATCTCTAAACAATAGTTTTCGAAAATCCGGGGGATATTTTAAACAATATTGAAAAAAGTCGAAAAAGTGATGTTTGATATAAATAAATATTTTTGTATATTTTTCACATCAATGTTTACCCAGTAGATAAGCTGCACCGGTGCGGCATTAACGATTTCTCTAACTCTTCGTAGTGAGCACTCGCCACCAGACCAACCACCAGCCAAGTATTTGCCTAACGAATTTTGTATGGGAATGTCCGCAAAACGTACCGATCGGTACGACCCTGTATTACCAGTCGTTAGTGTTGTGATGGGTGCACACCATAGTTCACGTACTAGACTAGCTCTGTGATACATTACGTGTCGTTTACCACGCGACTGACACCAGTGATGCATCAGGTCGTTAGGCCTGGTAGTGCCTTGACACCAGCTGAACTACAGGGTGGCGACACACTGGAAAAATTGTTCTCACAAGGACCAAACAAGCCAAGTATTACAAGTATTAAGGTATTAAGTCATCGATAACCAAGAAGTCTAAGTGGTCGAATCATTTATAGATTTTATTACAAGCTATGATAAATCCGCTGAAGGAAATACAAAAATGATTTTGGACAAGCTTGAAGCTGATGGCTTGAGCATATTAAACTGTAGAGGCCAGACGGACGACATTGTGGCTGCTATGGCTGGAAAACATTCTGGAGTTCGGCAAAGAATTAAAGAAATAAATCCTAAAGAAGATTTTGAGCCGTGCTCAAACCATTCTTTAAACTTGGCCTGTTTGCTGTAACTTTTTTCGCTACCTTGTAATACGTTGCTATTCACGCTGGACGCTGGAACTTTGGTCATTGGCATTCAGTCATTTTCCTTTCTTTGTTACTTGGGCTTTTGGCAACCTGTGCTAGTAGAAGTAGAAGATGCCCAAAAGTATCTGCAAACAAAGGACCTTAATATACTTTGAGTGCTCAGAAAATAAGAGCTCTGGAGACGACGTTTATAGAATAACGAGAGGAATGGACAGAAGGCGCTCTTCGCTATGCTAAAGATATGTCTAAAGACCTTGGCGAAAAGTTAAGAACTATCTTTTTAATGATGACAGCAAAGACGTAAATTTGTCGCACGAAGATGAAATAGGCGAAAAGGAAAAGGTTTGAAAAATTTCAACATTTGGCGGGCAAATTCGACTTCCGCCCCTGGCAGTAGAACCTCACACTACGCCACTGAGTTGGCAGTTCAATGTATCAACTACTGAGTTGTTTTACTTCATTTGTTAGCAAAAATTCAGTAGACAGCTCCATTTGACAGCAATTTGCTTATTTTTTTTGAGAATTTTTTAGTTTTCCTAATAAGTGGGCAGCTCTATGTATTGGCAACAATTTTTTTTGATCTCTTAACCGAAACTAAATTGGCAGTTCTAATTTACAGCAGATTTATGGCTTCTTTTCTTAAATTTAAACTTTCTTCCTTAGTTGGCAGCTCCAAATGCCGACTTTGAATTTAGAAGCTCTTCTTTAACAAATAAAATTAAGTTGGCAGCTCTAAATGACATCAAATTGATAGTTTATTTTTCTAAATTTTAATTTTCTTACTAAGTTGGCAGCTCCAATTGCCTACATTGAATTTAGGAGCTCTTCTTTAACAACAAAATTTAGGTTGTCAGCTCTATTGGAAGATTCTTTTGGTTTTTGATGTAAGCCATTATATTTTGCGGGCAATTCTTTTTGAGTCCCTCGATGAGTTGGCAGCACCGTTTTTCTAAAAAAAGTTTATGATTTGCTTTTAAATTAAACTGACAACAATTTCACCCATTTCCAGCCACTGTGCCACGGCAAGGCATTATGGGAAAACACCAAAAAAAAAAAACCAACTCCCCTCGTATATGCCATAACCTTATTAACAAATTCGCCAACATTTTATGTAGACATTTACAGCACTCCATAAGTAGAATATGAGAAAAACTGTGGCATAATAATCTCCGGTTATTATGAGTACTCAAGGCAAACTTTAGCATGTACTTATGTACATTGTACATATTCGTGTGTATATACATACTTTTTTTTCATTTTTGTTTTTTTTTCGGGAAAAGCATCGAAATTTATGCAAAGCAAAGCAAAAGCAACAGAAAATCACCACAAATATCTGCTTCCTCCTTCCGTCTTATCTTCTTAGCGGGATCTCAACAATGTTGTGGCACGCGCTGGAAAACCTTCAACAACAATCCTACCATGCAACACTCTCGACGCTTCGGTGAAGCTGCAAAGCTTTTAATTAAAGCATTTGCATTTTGTATCAGGCTCACACGCACGCTGGGAGCACCTGTGCGGGTGTTTTGGCCAACAGCGCACCGCAAGTTATGCAACAAAAAAAAACTCAATAGTCTTGTTTCCTCCACCTACAACCCTTCGGCATGCCTGACGCCGTCATGCGGTAGCCAAGAGATTTTCTTCATTTCCCATTTGGTTTTTCTTGTTTTGTTTCAACTGTTTGCAGTCAGTGGCCGCTTTTGTATTTTAATTGATTTTAGTCTGTGTGTAAGAGTGCTAATTTTATGATTTGAATAGTTGTACGTGTGTGTTGTGTGTGTGTGTGTGTTTTGGGTAAATGTGAGCAATTAAGTGAAAAGTGCGCACAGCCATGAAAACGGCAAATGTCTATTGTATTTGTTTCAAGAACTCATAAAGGATTTTTACATTTAGTTCTGCTTTTGGTGAATAATACAGAAAACTGAAATTGGGAAATACTGTGAAATTCAAGCGGCATGCCTACATTGCTTGATATACACAATGCTGATCCACAGGACCTCTAGGAACAGTCACCGATGACACGACATTTCGTGGTCTGTTGAAGCTTTCAAAACCTTTGAGGCAGCTCTTTCTTAGTAACCGTCCCACAAAAATTCTGATCAAAGATTGTGCTTAAAAATGTAACCTGGTCACACTTAAAGTAGCCACAGCTTGAAATAAAACAGTTATATAAATTAAACTAGCTGAAACCCGCCGTGCGTTGCCATCAATCAAATCTTTATGATTATCCATCTAGTCGTAAACTTCGTTGATTGAATTAATTTCAACCATTCACGATTCCAATATTAGTTAGCTATCGTTAACAGATAAAGCAAATCTTAAAACATTAAGAATGGAATGCCTTCAGGCTTTTTGAAACCAGTATTGTCCAAGTCCTCCGCTTCAATTTCCTTGAAGAACCAATCACGTAACAACAGAGATTTTTTGATACTTTTTCGTGAACTGTTCGGAAAAAATATAAAACAACTCTCAAAGTTATCAGAAGTAATTTTTTTAATAATATAAACTTAAATGATTGAATTTTAGACATATGCAACAATACTTATGTGTTGAAAGCAATCGTGAAATAAGGTAAGGTTATAATTTCTTCCTCTTGAACATTACAATTAGATGATAATGGTTTACAGTCTTCATCTCCTAAATTGTCCACGTCATCCTCTTTTTAAGATTGCAGCTATGTCAAATCGTTGTTCTAATGCCAACTTTCCTAGCTTTTTGCTGATTTCTTCAGCGTCTTCCTACCTTTTAGCTTGCGCAGCCAGCAGTGGCAACTTGAACACTTTTCTGCCATTTCAAAGTCTTATCAAACCACAGAAAATGATCTAAACAATTTTTGAAGCCGAAGAGGGGAACGGAAGGGTTTTTCAACGTTAAACTAACTATTCCAATTCATTTACGTTTAACAAAACCGATCCGAATTAAAAACTTGGAAGTTTAAATGAAGTATAAAAATGGGGGAAAGTTAACTTCGGCTCGGCCGAAGTTTTGTATACCCTTGCAGTTTGTTTTTCTAAACAAGACTACTTTTTGGACCTTACTTCTCTATGGGAGCTATACTAAAGGGTGATTTTTTAGCTATTATCTTTTTGGCAACACTGGTTTAAACAGCTCACGCACGTTTCGTGTTTTGTTTCACTGTCAAACATCTTCAGTTTGGTCTATAATTTAACCATGAATCGTCTTACAAACGAACAACGCTTGCAAATAATTGAATTTTATTATCAAAATGCGTGCTCTTTTAAGAAAGTTCATCGCGCGCTTCTTCCATTTTATGGTCAGTTTAATCGACCCACTGAAGCGGCTATTCGGGCTTTTGTGACTAAATTTCGCACCAAATTTACATTGTTGGACATTAAACCACCAACACGCTTACGTAGAGTGCAAACTGAAGAAAATATCGCAGCTGTATCGGCCAGTGTTAATGATGACCATCAATTATCGATTCGTCGCCGTTCGCAGCAATTGGGCCTCTGTTACTCAACAAGGTGGAAAATTTTGCGGAAGGATTTAGGTGTGAAGCCTTTCAAAATACAGCTGGTGCCAGAATTGAAGCCGAACGACCTACCGCAACGTAGAATTTTTGGTGAATGGGCTCTTGGAAAGTTGGCCGAAGATCCACTTTTTTTACCGAAAAATTGTGTTCAGCGACGAAGCTCATTTTTGGCTCAATGGGTACGTAAATGAGCAGAATTCTCGATTTTGGAGTGAATATCAGCCAGAAGCATTGCAAGAGCTACCAATGCATCCAGAAAAAGTCACAGTTTGGTGCGGTTTATGGGCTGTTGGCATCATTGGACCGTACTTCTCCAAAGATGATGCGAATCGTAACGTAACTGTGAATGGTGAGCGCTACCGTGAGATGATATCCAACTTTTTTTTTGCCCAAAATGCAAGAGCTTGACTTGCATGACATGTGGTTTCAACAAGACGGTGCCACATGCCACACAGCACGCGCAACAATGGACTTATTGAGAGGCGAGTTCGGTGAACATTTTATTTCACGTTCGGGACCGGTCAATTGGCCTTTAGACTATTTTTTGTGGGGCTATGTTAAAGCTCATGTCTATACAGACAAGCCCGCTTCAATTGACGCATTGGAAGACAACATTGAAGCATTTATTCGTGAGATACCGGCCGAAATGTTGGAAAGAGTATGCCAAAATTGGACTAAGCGGATGGACCATTTGAGGCGCAGTTCACGGACAACATTTGCATGAAATAATCTTCAAACATTTAATGATATCGACCGTACTATCGATTCAAATAAAGATTTCATGCATTTTTCTGAATTTTATGTGTTTTTTTTTTTGAAAACTTTCCTATAGCTCTTAAAAAATCACGCTTTAGTTTTTACGAAAATCTCTAGAGATTTATGGGATACCCCCGATATAAACAAAAATATATATATTTAAAAGACACATCAGCTGTAAAAATTGAGTGGTATTGTAAAATCAGGAAAGTGGTCATTTGGGACCAAAGAAATAGAAGTACAAATTCATCAAATTTTGTAACAGATATATACCATAAATCTTATTAATTTTCAATCAACAGTGCATGATACAACGTGATATGAGTTTAGTTATATCTTTATTTAGGTTTCAGTAATTTTGCAAATTACTTGGCATCCAATAGACCTATTGACTTGAAATTTGGTGTTAGGTCCTAGGTTATATCTACAATCCCAGATTCAAATTATTCAACAATCTCCTGGGGCACTTTTCCCATGCTTATTCAGCTAAGCCCTTTGCCCAATTAAATTGTCATTCAGAGCTGCCAACTTAGTTTTTGTTATCAAAAAAAGTAGATAAACTCAGATTTTTTACAAATGGAGCTGCCAACTTCATGAGAAAATCTAAATATGTTTCCATAAAACTGTCAGCTTGCTGCCAGGGAGAGCTGCCAACCGCAGATTCGCACCAGTTTATAGGTAAACAGGCAACTTTATAAGAAAATCAAAGAATGCACCACAAAATTACTTTTAAGAAGTAAGGGAGCTGTCGAGTCGAGTGCCCCGACTACAAAGTACCCTGTTCCCTTGACTTATTGTGTTTTCATACGCATATACACACACTCACACATACACACACACACTCTAACATACGCACACACGCACGCGCAAACGCGGTAACTGACAATGCAAGACTCCCCTCTCTCCCACAAGCAGAATTGATTCGTATATAACTTCGGTGTTTTTCGTCCGATCTTATTGATCTTTTCAGAATAGATAAATATTGGCTCTGACAGTTTTTGCGCTTAAAGGGGGGAGGGGGAGGAATTTTCCAAATCTGAAACAAACTCGTATTGAATCGGGTATACACCTACCTACATTCAAAAATTTGTGGCTCTATCTCCTATAGTCTCTGAGATCGACGCGTTCATACAGACAGACGGACGGACGGACGGACAGACGGACATGGCTAAATCGACTCGGCTGTTGATGCTGATCAAGAATATATATACTTTATAGGGTCGCAAATGCTTCCTTCTACCTGTTACATACTTTTGCACAACTTCATGATCCCCCTTCTCCCATTTTCAATGGGAACAGGGTATAAAAAGAGCTGCCAACTTAGTTTTTGGTAACATACAAAGTACATTTACTATGTTGGTGATAAATGCAGCTGCCAACTTAATATTAAAATCAAGAATGTGTTTAATTGCTGTCAAATAGAGCTGCCAACTCAAGTGAGGCAATTAACTAATGTTTTTAGTCAAACGGAGCTGCCAACTTAATGGGAAAAACTCAATATATGCGATGAGTATGCTTAATGTACCTATCTATTAGCTGTAGCTATTAAGCTTTGTTATATAAAAAATGCTGCCAACTTAATAAGAAAGTTCAGGTATGTTAGCTTATCTTGAAAGAAATTTCAGTTCATTGGTAAATAAAGTTGTCAACTTAATGAGAAAAGTTGTTTTTTGTAGATTTGCCATTTGCCAACTTAATAATAAAATTTAAATATGCCGATACATTAATTGTAGAAACATAGAGCTGTCAACTGCACTAATAAACCATCAACTAAATGTGAAACAAATCAATTAGCTAGTGAAACGTTAACAAAAAGGCCAACCAACTTAATTTCAGTTAACAACTAAAAGTATTGATGCATAAATTAAAGTTGAACAAATTTGTATTTTTATTTTATTGTTGATCAAAACACACAACTTGAATCCCAAACAAACTTTATCTACGCACTCAAATTAAAAAGTATGGCAACCTTGTTGCAAACTAAAGCTGTCAATCTAACTTGTGTTTGCGATTAAAAAAGGATAAAAGTTTTGTGCAATTTAAAATGAAGTTGTCAACTCAATGGGAAATTTTGAACTTTTTTGCAAAAAAAAAAAAGGAAACAGCAATAAAAATTCCTAAGTCAACTTGATGTTAAATAGAGCTGCCAACTTTATTTTGAAGTAAATGTTAATTTTTATAAATTGAAATCTGACTAGCCAAGGTTTCAAGTGAGGTAAAAAGGGCGTTGTTTTCGCTAGCTTGCTTACAACTTGCTTTGTTTTTAAATATCTTCCACCCCATCAAACCTTTTTTCCCCTTCATATCCATTAAATTCTAATTAAATTTGTACTAGATTTCATTTCAGAAACTTGAGTAATTTCTGTAAGAACAAAAAACAAAAAAAATCTCAGTCTCCTCTCCCATTGTGTCATGTTGTGTTGACTCCACAAGAAATTACATAATTAATTGATTGCAACTTGATACTTTTTTGGACCCTCCTCGTGGCAAAAAAGGAAAACAGCAGCAGACAAAGTTGGAGAGAAAACGATGGCGACTTCATTAGAGGAGGACAAGTACAAGAACAACTTTAACAACAACAACAACAATGCTGGTAAAACTTCAGAGTCAATACATGAAACCTATTAGTTGTATGTGGGTAGGTAAATCGCGCCAAATGAGTTGGCAAAACTGCAGAAGCAATGAGCATTCAGCCACAGGACAACGACGCAGTTGATGGGGGTATATACATACGTACAAACGTGAGTTCACACACACACACACACACACGTG
Source organism: Lordiphosa collinella (assembly GCA_018904265.1). NCBI lineage: Eukaryota > Metazoa > Arthropoda > Insecta > Diptera > Drosophilidae > Lordiphosa > Lordiphosa collinella. The sequence continues at coordinate 85,299 of JAEIFV010000553.1, read as the reverse complement.
TCGTACCAGACAACATTTTTATCATGCTGAACTAATTGCAGAGCAGACAGAGCGCCAGTGAGGAGCGCCAGGACCAGCCAAAAGAACGCGCCACAAGCCGCACAGCAGGGCGCCAGCAGGTCCTGCATGTGAACTTGTGTGTAAGTGTCCTGCGTCCTGTATATGCCATAACATAAATTCTCATAAGCGTAATGCTTTGAAATTGGAGCAAACTGTGATACCGCTCGACCCCACACACTATCAACCACCAAACAACGCACAGTGGTTTGAGTTGAAGAGGAATTCGCAATAAAATTCAATCCCAAAAAAACTACAAAAAAGTTAGGAAAAATTAAAAAAAATTATAATTAAAAAAAAAAAATACAAACAACAAAATAAAAAAAATTCAAAATAATACCACACATTTTAAAAAAGTACCAAAATATAAAAAAAACAATTATTAAAATACCAACAAATTTATATAATAGAAAAATTTCGATAAGCAAAAATAAACATTCAAAAAACCAGAAAAATAAATACCAAAAATTTAAAATACTTTCCAAAACAATACCATAAATGTAAAACAAATAATGAAAAACGAGAGAGCAAAGCTAACTTCGTCTGTGCCGAGGTTTAAATACACTTAAAACAAAGTGAATGTTAGCAGGCTCAAGGTCGAGGTTTGACTATAGTTCAATAATCAACCAGAAAATTCAACAGAGAATACATTTGAACATGAACAGTAGCTGTGGCTGTGTAGACCTGCTAACATTCACTTTGACTAAAATCAAAATAGGTCGTTAAACCCATATTCATACACTTAAAACTTTTGTGACCAATGACTTCTATAAATATAAAACTGTTCAACCTGACTGACTGGTGACCTTCGCACAGCCTAAACGGTAAGAACTCGAGGGCTGAAATTTGGACAGGAGTTTCCTTATGTGGTGAAAGTGCGTACTAAGACGGGGTTTTGAAAAATTCCACCCGGAAAAGCCGGAAAAGCGTCGGAAAAGTTTGTATGGGGAAAATTTCATTTTTCATCCGATTGACTTGAAATTCGGTTTGTAGCGATAGTAAATGAAATGAATTGAAATGTGATTTTTCGATGATGGAAAATTCGTGGAAAAGCGTCGGTCAATCCTTATTTTATTTTTCGTCCGATTGACTTAAAACTCGGTTTGTGAAATATATTTTTATGTAATTTCTGATGTTGGATAATTTGACCTAGGGTCGTTAAACTCATGAAAAACTTAGCAGCGAAAAACCTATTTTCATCCGATTGGCTTTAAACTTGGTTTGTAAGGATAGTACGAGGTGTGTTCAAAAAGTATCGCGAATTTTGTGTTTTTTCAAAAATTATTTATTTATTCATGAATATCTATTTTGTCCCCTTCAAAGTAATCCCCATGAGATATTATACACTTGTGCCAACGGTTTTTCCAATCTTCGAAGCACTTCAAAAATCATTTTTTTTTTATCTTGTTCAGCTCCTCCTTCGATGCCGTCTTTATCTCGTCAAGCGTAGCGTAACGTCGTCCTTTCATGGGCCTCTTCAGTTTAGGGAACAAGAAAAAGTCACAGGGGGCCAGATCTGGGGAATACGGTGGCTGCGGCATCATTAGTGTGTTGTTTTTGGCCAAAAAGTCGCGCACAAGCAACGATGTGTGAGCAGGGGCGTTATCGTGGTGCAAAAGCCAATTTTTGTTCTTCCACAAATCCGGGCGTTTCTGGCGGATTGCTTCGCGCAAATTGCGCATAACTTGCAGGTAATATTCCTTATTGACCGTTCTTCCCTGTGGCAAGAACTCATGATGCACCACGCCCCTGCAATCGAAGAAAACTGTCAGCAAAACTTTCACATTCGACCGAACTTGGCGCGCTTTTTTCGGTCTTGGTTCGTGCGGCAGCTTCCATTGAGATGATTGAGCTTTGGTTTCCACGTCATAACCATAAACCCACGATTCGTCACCAGTTATGACCCTCTGGAGCAAATTTGGGTCGTCGCGGACAGAGTTTAACATCTCATTAGCAATGTTCATGCGATGCTGTTTTTGGTCGCAATTGAGCAATTTTGGTACGAATTTCGCGGCGACCCGTCTCATGCCCAAATCATTGATAAAAATCGAATGGCACGAGCCAATCGATATGTTTAGGTCCTCAGCAACTTCTCTAACGGTGATTCGACGATTGGCCAATACCATTTTCTCCACTTCATTAATTTTTTTCGTCTGTTGTTGAAGTGCTCGGGCGTCCGGCACGCTCTTCGTCGTTCACATCTTCTCGGCCTTCTGAGAACATTTTGTACCACCGATAAACGTTGCTTCGGTCCAAGGTAGCTTCTCCGTATGCCACAGTCAACATTCGGAATGCATCCGCGCACTTAATTTCGTTTTTCACACAAAATTTGATACAGGTTCTTTGATCCATTTTTTTGAATAGGTAAAAATCGAAGACGATCCAAAACACGTGCAAGCAAAGCAGCTGTCAACAATTAAGTGAACATTCAAAATGGCCGAGCTTGTCGGCATAAGTGAGAGACATGAGTACCAACATAACGCAACAAAAAAATCGAAATTAGAATATACGTAACCCGCGAAAATTCAAAATTCGCGATACTTTTTGAACACACCTCGTATTACTATTTACCGCGATCTGGACATTTTGCCATTGTGTCCAGATAAATATGCATAACAGCAGATATGATGATGACCGTCTGGTGGCCCACGCTCAGAAGAAGACGACATCCCTCCGATCTTTGGATCCATGGCAGGCGTCCTTCGGATCGCCTCCTAAACTTAGCTTAAGTGTTATCTTGGCATCCGTCTCCTACAAATGGTTGCACGCTGTTGGTTCCCAGCTGAATGACATACAAAGTGTAAACAAATTTCCATATTGCATAATTTATAATCTAATCAAAAATCAAAAATGATTTAACTTTTGAACCCCGGGCCATGGTAAGACATCAAAGCAATGTCTACTGATGATAAATCCGGAATATACAAAAACTTTTGCTTAAGCTGCAGTTGATAGCAAAGTCAGCTAATGCTACAACTGATAGGTTCTACAAACTGCTGCTAATTTGGTGCCATTTTGCATAACTTTTATAACGTTCCCGTTTTGCTAAAGACAATTTAACCATGCCCTGGTCCCACAGTGCCTGAACAGCGGGTCGCATGTTATTGAAATTACAATTTGGGTTTCGGTTCACCTCTCTCTTTTTCACCCTAATGAGCCGGCACACTGGTTAAATTAATACAAAAATATCCACATTTATATTTATAAAGTCATTGGCGAAACAGACAGACACACTCAGACTTTTCTGATCGAGTTTAGCCAAGTTGATTTTAGCTGAAATTTGTGTGCTCCTGTTGTGTTATTGTTGGGTTGTTAGTGCTGATTTTATTATAATAATAATAAAGCTGCAGCGCGTCGAGCAAAAAAGGAGGAAAAAAAAAAGAAAATCAATAACCACCCGGGCCAAGGCAAATTTACATATAAGTACAAGATGTGTGCGTGTGAGTGTGTGAAGGGTGTGCAGGGTATGGGGATGTGTGTGTGTGTGTGTGTGCACCTCAAGGTTGTGCCTGGCCTGGCACGCCATCTCCTCCTCCACATTGTTATACTCCTGGCATTCTCTGGTTGTTGTCGTTGTTGTTATCATTGTGGCGCATGTTGCGCCTACGAGCGTTGGGTCAGAAGGAGGGATTTCCATACCAGAGCAAGGGCAAAGCGAAATCGACAAAAAAAAAATCGAATAGTTTAAATCAAAACGCTTTGGCATCAATTTATGGAAGCTTTCATTTCAAATAAAACTTTGAACAACTAGAAATAACCTGCGTGGAGGACAACATGTTAAACAAGGTTGAAATTGGAAGAAAAAGAAGAGGGCTTTAAAAGGAAAAAAAAAATTAAGAAAATCAGGGAAACATATCGAAAATAAACTGAGGAGGAATATATATTAAGAAGAAATGAAGAAAGAAGAAGAAAAATAGGAAAAATTAAGGACCAATTTAAGGGGAGAAAAGATGATAAGGAAGAAAAAATGAAAGCAAATCAAAAAATAGGGGAAAGTTTCGGCCAGTTTTGTATACCCTTCGCTTCCATTGAAACAAAACAGTTTTTCCAACTAAGACTACTTTTGGACCTTACTTTTCTAGGTGGGATCTATACTATATAGATGTCTGATTTCGACCAAACTTGGTGAAATCATGGAAAAGCATAATACACTATTAACTACGAAATTTGGAGGCGATCCCATTTAAAACTAAAAAGTTTTTCTCACTAGAACTTCTTTTTCGACCGATCATTCATACTGCAGCTATATAGTCATCCGATTTTGATAAAACTTTGTAGAAATGTGTCCAAAGTATATAAAATAAGTGTATGCCAATAAAAAGGACATTTTCATTAAAAACAAAAAAGTTTTTCTCACTAGAACTAGTTTTTCGACCGATCGTTCCTATGGGAGCTATATGCTATAGTCATCCGATTTCGACCAAACTTAGTGAAATCATGGGAAAGGATAGTTAACTAAGAAATACGTACTTTGGAGGCGTTTCCATTAAAAACAAAAAAGTTTTTCTCACTAAGACTAGTTTTTCAACCGATCGTTGCTATGACAGCTATATGCTATAGTCATCCGATCCGGCCGGTTCCGACAAATGTGCAGCGTATTTGTACCAAAAGACTTCGTGCAAAGTTTGGTGATGATAGCATTAAAACTGACGGAGGAGATAGCATAGGAATAGACAGACGGACGGATGGACAGACGGACAAGGCTAAATGAACTCAGCTCGTCATGCTGATCAAGAATATATATACTTTATGTGGTCGGAGATGCTTCCTTCAATGCGTTACAAACATCCGCACAGTTTTAGAATATCCTCTGCAAGGGTACACAAAGGAAAGAAAATGAAAGGAGGAAAAAAATGCTTGGAGAAGGAAGAAAAAACAGAAAAAAGAATAGCGAAAGGAAAGCCAGATTTGTGAGAGGGAAAGAAAATAGTCTGAACTAAGAAAGCTTTAAGGACAAATTAAAATTAATACAAATTTGAAACCCGTAAGCATCTAAGACAAACAAATTTTATACTAAAGTAAAGTAAGAAGCAAAAGAAAGAAGTAAAGAGAGAAATGAAACAACAAAGACATAAAGTGGTTCAAAGAATAGAGAAAAGACAATAGGAAACCTAATGAGTATTAGAAATAGAAGATTATAGAAGAAAGAAAAAAGAATGCACCGAAATCAATAGATCGAAAAAGGGTTTAGACTAGTTTTAAGCAGGCCCAAGTGCCGATTTCTCATCTTCTAGTTATATAACTGCTGTGTTAGATGAATCTTTTAATTTGCCAATTTGTCTAGCTATCTATAGAAGATAAGAAATCGGCACTAAATCAATCAACAACAAAATAACTCAAATTCAAAATATCAAATTCTTCTTAAGACTAAATTTCAACTCTAATTTCAACTCTGACCCATTTCGTAAACAAAACTTAGCACTGCCGCCTTTCATTTCCCTAATTCACATGCTAAATTATGGCAAAAAGCTGAAAATAATTGGCATTGCATGAGAAAAGCAGCACAATTGTACAAACAACAATGCGAAGAAGGGTCAAACAATTCCAAGTGGTTCGCTTTGCGCTTCATTTGATTTCGAAAGAGCAGAGAACTTGAGTTCAGTTCAGTTTAGTTCTTGACTTGGTCAATGCACGTTTATTTATTGTGTATTTGCATTATTAGAGCAACTCAACTGTGAAAGGCAGGAAGGAGGTGCAGGAGCAGGGGCAGGAGCAGCAGTATGCTTGGTAGGTTGGCCAGTCCTGTGTATATTAATATTGGCAACTTGTTTAGTTGGGAACTTTGTAATTTTGTAAGGGTACACACACTCCTCCCACTCAGCAGTCCTCGTCTCTGACTGTGCCTCTGTGTGGGATATAAAATATGAAATATGTGGATATTTTTAGATGCTGCATTTTATACGCAATTACGAGAGCACCAGACCCAGCCAGGACCCATCCATGCTTGTTTTTGTTTGCTTAGCTAATAGAATCATATGAAACTTATTTATGTCACACAAACAAACAGGCACACACACACAGCAATTCACAGGAATGCCTGCACTTTGACGCGCGTCAAACTAAAAGGAACAACAAAAATATATATAGCAATGTATATATATATACAGTTATACTATATAAATACTTGGAAGTATTTGTATATGAGTGAATGATAGCCAAACTAACATTTACACAGTTGGCAATTCATGCCAGTAAAAAGTTGGTCACGCACAAACGCTACCAATTGCAAAAGTAAACAGTAAATATAAGAAATCCTAAAAGATGAATTGAAACTCAATAAGGAAGTAAGCTGATCAAATTTAAAACTGAATTCTTTCAAGGCAATTGAAATTTAATAAATCTTCTTGAATGCTCAAAAGTTCTTGGTTTGCACTTGGTTTGAAATTTTGAAAAAGCACGGTCGCCATTTGTATCGATAACCCACGGCAACGGTCTTACCATCTGCACCACTTGGCTTTTATCAAGGCAGCATTGTTCACTGTTCTTTGTCGCACTGTCACGCGTGTGCTTGATGGTCGACTGCTTAAGATGCTTTATTTTGTGTCCAGTTCCAGATTTCGATTCCCACATTTATATGAAAATCTCTAACGGATTTCTGGGACACCTCGTAAAGTACAAACTGTTTTTTAAAAAGTATACTTGATAGTAATGAATTGATTTAAGTTGGTGCATTATATCTGAATATTGAAAAAGTTTTGAAAGTTTGAAACAAATTCAAATCATATCTATAGCTAATCAATAATGGAGTCAATCTACCAATGCAAAGAAACTATCGTCGTAACCAAAAGGTCTTTTGATAAATAAACCTCGATGTAACGAGCCGGTACCGGGAATGTAGAGATATAAAACATTGATACAAAACTGTGGGAGATCTAGTTTATTTTCACCCCCTCCCACACCATCAATTTAGAAAAAACCTAAGGGCCGCAGATCCCACATAGCGCGTCAACATGTGACTAAAAAATGCCACGCGGGAATTTGAGGCGCTGCTGGCAAAAAAATGTATCGTTGAGTGAAACGCTTTTGCCACGATGAAACATCGATGTTACGATGTTTTTGTAAAATTACAGATAGAGTTTAAAACGAGAGCGTAAGTTAAAGTTGGTCCTGCCCGACTTCGATATACCCGTTACTCAGGGAAATTAATGTTGTATAACCTTATGTTGGTTAACAGAGCATTAACATTAATGAGAACATTTCAACATTATGTAAGTAAATAACGAATGTGACGCCAAAAAGTATGCAACGTTTCTTATAACTTTTATAACTCTTTCATTTTTATACCAGTTACGCGTAGAGCAGAGGCAGGCAAAAAATACATTTACATTTTTGCATAGGTGTGTGTGGGAGCAGCGCAAAAATTGTTTTCTATTTCAGTAGCAACGACTGCGTCTTAGCGCAAGCCGAACACGCAACGCAGCGGCGCTTTTACTGCTTATTCTGTATGTGTGGAAGCAGCGCTGCTTTGAGATTTTTTCGTATGCACACGAGATAGGAATGTGCCTGTCTCTGTCGTAGAGTAAAAGAGTATTCTGAAGTCGTGCAAATGTATGTAACAGGCAGAAGGAAGTATCTCCGACCCCATAAAGTATATATATTCTTGATCAACATCAACAGCCGAGTCGATATAGCCATGTCCGTCTATCCGTCTGTCAGTATGAACACCTAGATCTCGGAGACTAGAATAGCTAGAGCCACAAAATTTTGTATGTAGACTCTTATTGTCTCTACGCAGATCAAGTTTATTTCAAGTTTTGGCCACGCCCCTCCCGCCCCCACAATGGTAAATGTTGAATAACTTCTACAATTTTAAAGATATCAAGCTTATTTTGCAGTGTAGTGTATGTGCCCAATATCTACACTTTGACAGTTTCATAAAGATCGGATAATAAATGGCAGAGTTATAAAGGTTTTAAGAAACGTTGCCTACTTTTTGGCGCTACTTGCAATTTTTGTGCACACAAGTGGTCACATTAATGTTAATGCTCTGTCAATTAGCATAGGGAAAGGCGATTTAACACTAATTGCTCTGAGTAACGGTTATATCGAAGTCGGGCGTCACGGTGGCCAACGAAGCATAGTCCGGCACATCTTGAGCTGCGATCGCTGTATTGGGTATTTTTATGCGCCACGATTGTTAATTTGATCTTTTCTTGAGAAGATATTAAGCTGCGTGGAGAAGATCTTTGATTTGTGGAGAAGATCTTCAACTGCAGTCGCGGTATTGAGTATCTTTTAAGTCACGGTAGCCAATTTTAACTTTTGTGGAGAAGATCTTCAACTACAATCGTGGTATTGAGTATCTTTGAAGTCACGGTCGCCAACTTTATCTCCTTGATGCAAAATTAAGTTCCAGCAGCACAGTTCGAGCTGCGGTTGCTGTATTGTCGTCACGGTCGCCAACTTCATACCTTTGATGCCTTATTTAAGTAGGCTTAAAGTCCAACCAATTCGATTCCGATATAAATATTCATGATTTTAGGAGAAACCTCAAAAAGAACCTAGGTTCTTGCATGAAAAAATAAACTGCGTTTTCAGTTGGCTTTAGTAGAAAATATGAAGACCAACTTTGGCTCCCATTTTTCCCATTAGAGACCGCATCTAAGTGCGTGCACCAGCGTCATAGCAGAAAACTTGTGTGCTAAATTTAACTTCATAGCTTTGAGCGTTTTTTGCTGGGCGTTGTTGACCAATCAGTGAATCATTCAGCACAAATTGATTTATGTCTCTTTTCAGGAATCAGGCAAACTGTACTTGCCCTGAAAATGAAATTGAAATGTTAAAGTCTACATAAGACGAAGCATCAAATATATATATATACATTTTTTTTTTGTTGGTTGCAACATTGGCAAATTTGACAAGCCAGAAGATTGAGTACGTGCTGCAACATTGACAAATGGAAAATGCTATGAATCAGCGGGAGGACTTTTTGTGGGTTGATGGATCAGCTCTTTAAGAAACTTACTTGCAAATGTAAATAGCGTGTTTTTGTATAGGAAGCACTCACCTGCAAGAGAGAGGAAACAAAGAAAGAATTTTAATTAATTAGAAGCGTATATTTTTTTGTGTTATGACGGTTATTTAAGATTCAGCCTAGTACTAGGAGGGAGGGAGGGTCATTGCCACGTGGGCAACTCCTTGACAAATAAGCAGAGAAACGAAAGCAGTTTCCTCGTCGTCGTCGACGTCGTCTCTGGCATTGACAAAAGCTTCAAGTTTCTGTTGGAGACTCACAACTTGGCCGGCTTATGCCTTCAGGCATCAAAACACACGCATTCAATTCGCCATGCCCATTCAGTGAGCACCTCGCCCACTGTCTCCCTCTCCGCCACGCGCTGTCTGTCTATGTATGTGTCATGCATTTTTAAAGCCATCGTCAACGACGTCGACGATGGCGACGACGACGACGACGACGACGACTATGGTTGAAGTGGGAAATCAAATGTTTGTAATTAAAATTAAATATTCTATTAAAGGATCAAAACTGCAAGCTAAAAGGATGCAGTCAGCCGACGACTACAACGACGAGTGGGATGAGGCCCAGTAAATAGCAATCAAAGCGCTCTGTGCATATAAAGTAGAGACGTGTGTGTGTATGTGTGTGGGTCCTGTGTTCCATGTAACTGTATATATTTCATAACACAAATGTTTAATCAACAGCAGGAGGCAGCTACATCCGAGGCGGCTCGGGGCCCTGAACCAAAAATAAATAGCACATCATCAGTGGCATCAATGGGTATGCAATTGCTGCGAACACTGCACCAAAAAGTTAAGTTTAAGTTGTCAAGGGATTAGCAGCAAGCTTCGAAAGCTTTTTTATACTTTGGTCTCAAGTTTTCCAAATTTTCGTTCTTTCGTCACGGTCGCCAATTTTATCTTTTGTTCTACATTTCAGTTCCAGCAAAAGATTTCGAGCTGCGTTTATTGTAATTAATTTTTGCGTCACGGTCGCCAACTTGATCTTTTGTAATATAGTTCAGTTAAAGCGGAAGATTTCAAACTGCGTTTTCTGTTTTGTGATTAATTTTGGCTTCGAAAGCCTTTTCATACTTTGGTTTCAAGTTTTCCAAATTTTTGTTCTTACGTCACGGTCGCCAGTGTTATCCGGTCGCCAATTTTATCTTTTGTTCTACAGTTCATTTCCAGCAAAAGATTGCGAGCTGCGTTTATTGTTTTGTGTTTAATTTTTGCGTCACGGTCGCCAACTTGATCTTTTGTAATATAGTTCAGTTATAGCAAAAGATTTCGAACTGCGTTTTCCTTATGCATAATTTGTCACAGTTTTGTGCTCAAATTTCAGCTCATCTAAGCTAACTTAGTAACCAAGTTTCAATTTCTCTCCGTGTATTTTTGGATAAAGGGTTTGAGGGTCAGAGCTTATGCATTTGGGAACTGTGTTCACTGGCTTTGCCTTTGGCTTTTCCAAGTGCCATCTATGAAGCGTGAAATGTCAAGTGCTCAAGTTTAAATTTGGCTGGGCAAATACATACATATATAGAAGAGGGACGAAGACGACGAAGGCTATTGGGAGCATAAGGCAAATAGGATAATATACACACACACAGCGACAGGCAGACAGACACACAAGGGAGAAGAGCATCAATTAATAATTGAAAATGTCTGATTTAAGTGCTTGACAAACTTATGATGGGCAACTCTTGAAGAGTTTACCGTTTGGTCTATGGATTTTATTTTATTTCATTTTATTCTATTTTTTTTTTTTTTTATCTTTATTTGTTTGCCTTAGTGGACAGGACAAGGGAATGAAACAAAAGACAGGAAGAGGGAATGCCGATGGAGCAAAAGTTTGTCAGGAGATGGCTTAAAAATGGATTATCCGCTCAAGTTGGCAAAAAAAATCATTTGGATTTTATCTTAAATGTTGTTTAGGGCAGTTTGACAACTCTGTAAAGGCGTTTGTATTTGACAAACTCGAGTATTTTGATGAAAACCGTGAATTTATTTTGAAATAGAAAATTTTGAACATCCGGTGTTATAGAAAATAGAAAAATGAGAGCTTTTTCAAACGAAAACTCCGTGAATTTGGATAAAATTCAAAATTTTGAACATTAGAAAATATAGAAAACAGTGAATTGAGAGCTATTTGCTTTGACAACCTCGTGAATCTATACATATATATAAAAAAGAAAGTATGTTTGTTTCTATATATGTTTGTTCCTTATAGGCGACTAAACCGCTGAACCGCTCTTCACGAAGTTTTCACAGTATGTTCATTTCGATTATGAAAAAGTCATAGGAAACTCAGAAAAAAAATGGCGAGATAAAATCAAACTCAAACAGATTGATTTGATCTCGACCTTCGGATTTAAATTTCAAGCTCGAGTCGTACTAGATCGAGATTGATAGAAGTTTGAAAGGCTTGAAACAATTTAAAAAGTTTTTATCAATCCGAAAAGGCTAACGTCAATCTCGAATCCGTACTTGAAAGCCAAACAATCCTGACCCGAGATTGAAGTAAGAACGGATGTCCCATATCTCACCAGTACTATGGGGCTAAATGGGTACACACACATAAGCAAAGGCTACTATCAACTTAGTATTTCATTTTATGTGTCGAATTTTCTACTTTGATGCCTTGTAATTCCCAAACAGTTATAGCATTGTCGGCATGAGGAGAAAGCTAGATTCTATTAAAGATATAACCGGGGGTATGCAAACAATGACCGGGGATAATGACCTCGAGCCGGCAAGAACTTGTTGCTTTGAAAATCAAAAAATAGGGGAAAGTTAACTTCGGCTCGGCCGAAGTTTTTTATACCCTTGCAGCTTCCATTGACAACAAAAAAAGTTTTTCTAACTAAGACTACTTTTTGGACCTTACTTTTCCATGGGATCTATAATATATAGATGTCTGATTTCGACCAAGCTTGGCGAAATCAAGGATATCGTAATACACTGTTCATTACGAAATTTGGAGGCGATCCCATTTAAAACAAAAAAGTTTTTCTCACTAGAACTTTTTTTTCGACCGATCATTCATACTGCAGCTATATGCTATAGTCATCCGATATTGATAAAACTTTGTAGAAATGTGTTAAAGTATATACAATAAGAATAAGCCAATAAAAAGGACGTTTTCAAAAAAAAAAAGTTTTCCTCACTGAACTAGTTTTTCGACCGATCGTCCTATGGGGCTATATGTAAGTTCGTTTCGACCAAACTTTGTAGAATTGTATAAAAGTATATAAAATAAATGTATGCCAATGATTAGGACGTTATCATTACAAACACAAAAGTTTTTCTCACTAGAACTAGTTTTTCGACCGATCGTTCCTATGGCAGCTATATGCTATAGTCATCCGATTTCGACCAAACTTAGTGAAATCATGGGAAAGGATAGTAAACTAAGAAATACGTACTTTGGAGGCGTTTCCATTAAAAACAAAAAAGTTTTTCTCACTAGAACTAGTTTTTCGACCGATCGTTCCTATGGGAGCTATATGCTATAGTCATCTGATCCGGCCGGTTCCGACAAATGTGCAGCGTATTTGTACCAAAAGACTTCGTGCTAAGTTTGGTGAGGATAGCTTTAAAACTGACGGAGGAGATAGCATAGAAACAGACGGACAGCGACGGACAGACGGACGGACAGACGGACAGGGCTAAATCAACTCAGCTCGTCGTGCTGATCAAGAATATATATACTTTATGTGGTCGGAGATGGTTCCTTCAATGCGTTACAAACATCCGCACAATTTTATAATACCCTCTGCAAGGGTATAAAAATGTCGTTCAGTAAGTCGCATGGTGCTCTTGTGAGAAGCTGATTTTGGGGTAACATAAAGTTTCAGCAAGTAAGGGCACTGTAGTCGAGTACCCCAACTCTAAAATACTCTGTATCCTTTAATTCATGTGTTTTCATTAATTTTCTAAACAAATGAACACGCTCACTTATATTCACAAAAACAAGCACGCTCTAGCTGACAATGACTTCATGATCACATTTTACCCATTTTTAATGGGTACAGGGTATATTAAAGAGATAACTTCAATTTTGGCCATTTATGAAGCTATCCGTTTAGGGTTTAAGTGCAGTTCCAATATAGAGGTTAATTTAATCTCGCGCAAACTCGCACCAAGCCGTTTTACAGATCAAATCAAGTACGAATTTCGAGCAAAAATCAATCTCGGTAGTTTTTGGAGCAATACTTTTTCGGATTGAGTGTAGTTTGAATATCGAGCTCAATTTAATCTCGCGCAAGCTCGCACCAAGCCGATTTACAGATCATATCAAGTACGAATTTCGAGCTTAACTCAATATCGGGCCTTTTTGATTGCATCCTACAAAGGGATCAAGTCAAGTTCGGATAACAAGCTATAATCAATCCCATGTGGCATAAGGTCGGGATCAAGACTAGAATTCCGGGATTGAAAAATCCGAGATCAAGTCAATCCTGTTCGTACTTGGAATGAGAAAATCCGGGATTGACCGACTTCTGAAATCGTTTGGGATTGATTTAATCCCGAATATCCCGGTTTTTAAGCCCTGTTCCCATTGAAAAGGGGAAAAGGGGGATCATGAATTTGTGCAAAAGTATGTAACAGGTAGAAGGAAGCATTTGCGACCTTATAAAGTATATATATTCTTGATCAGCATCAACAGCCGAGTCGATTTAGCCCTGTCCGTCTGTCTGTCCGTCTGTCCGTCTGTCCGTATGAACGCGTCGATCTCAGAGACTATAAGAGATAGAGCCACAAATTTTTGCATGTAGGTAGGTGTATACCCGATTCAAATCGAGTTTGTTTCAGATTTGGAAAATTCCACCCCCTCCCCCCTTTAAGCGCAAAAAACTGTCAGAGCCACAATTTTTAAGATAGACCTTCCAAACTTTACATATATCAAGTAAGGCCCAATATCTATCTATTCTGAAAATATAATAAGATCGGACAAAAAACACCGAAGCTATATACGAATCAATTTTGCTTGTGCCATGCGTTTGTGTGTATGTTGGAGTGTGTGTGTATGTAAAGAAAAAACACACGAAATCAAGGGAACAGGGTATTTTGTAGTCGGGGCACTCGACTGCAGCTTCCTCACTTGTTTTTTTCTGTGTATGTGTCATGTCTGTGAACCGGTTCAATAGCGGTTAAAAACGGTTCAAAAGCGGTTCAGCGCCATAACTGAGAAGTTGTCTAAGCTAAGAACTTGAATTTTAGTCTGAAGGTTGGTAACAAGCAGTTGGATATTTTACTGGTTTAGAAATGGGTTTGAACCGGTTCAAAAATCGAACCGACTTAACACTGTCTCAGAGCTATATCTCAGCAGTTATTTAAGCTACGAACTTGAAATTTGCTGTTTAGGTTGGGAGTATGGAGTTGGATAGTTTACAGGTACTGAACTGGGTTCGAAACGGTTCAAAAGTGGTTCGGAGGCATATCTCAAAAGCAATTTAAGCAAAGAACTTGGAATTTCGTTTGTTGGTTGAAAATATGGAGTTGAATATTTCACTGGTTCAGAGCCGGTTTTCGTTCGCTCAAATATGGAACCGTTTCAAAAGTGGTTTCGAGCCATTTCTCAGAAGCTTTTTGTGAATCGAACTTGAAATTTGGTATGATGGTTGGTATTATGAAACAAGATATTTGAATGGTTCAGAGCCGGTTTTGATGTACTGGTAACCCCAGACTTGTCCTGCATTTAAACATTTTAAATTTCGTGCTATGATAAAAGTGCTTCTTCCCGAGAAGCAATTTCCTTCTTTGAATAGCACTGTTTGTAGTTGGCTCCATTTGTTAAAATTCTTACTTATTCCAATCTTCTTAATTCCTTTAATTTCTCTTTAATTTAGAAAACCCAACAAGCGGCAATTAAAGCCTTAACATTACATTAAATAATTTTATATCGAAAATATGTGCTATTAATTTAACAAATTTCTCCTTTAGTCACACTTATGGAAATTCCAAATTTTATTACTGCGAATTTGCAACACATTTGCATATTCATGATTTAATGGCGTCAAATGATTAAATAAATATTTATTCACTTTTCGTGCTGAGGCCAGAAGTTTGTTTCGTAATAGAAATTAAAATGAAATGGTTGTTCAAATTGATTTTGAATTGATTATTTAAATGATTGTGTTGCGGTTTGGGTGGGGTTTAATTAATATTTTTCTGAAAAATTGACTTGCAACCAGGTTCCTTTCTGTTTCCTTTTTTTCTTTTTTGGCCGCATCCCTTTTATGTCCTGCTGTGATTTCCCAACCGCCACCGCATTTGCTTGCCTGCGAACCGCCCGCTGTTTGGACAGCCAACCGCACACACACACATCAAAGCCACCCAACGTCAGCCTCATCGTCGACGTCGTCGTCGTCGTAGTCAGACCTTTACATTGATATTTCCCTCTCGCATCATAAATATGAAATTTATTAGTAAAACGTTGCAACATCCTTTTGTGCGTGTCAGTTCCGGTTTGGATTGCATTTTCCCTGTTGCAACAACAACATCGTTATTATCATTATTTTTGAACCAAATACATAAAAGCTGATAGAGGGGGTCCTGATCCTACCTACCTCATTTGCTGTTTTAATTTGTTCAATGTAAATTTTGGTCATGTTGTGTTTCCCTCAACAATTAACCGCCGACGGCGGGTAATTGAAACATTGATGAATAGAAGAAAACATTGTATAGAATAACCAACAACAGAAATAACAACCATTACTGTAAATGCTGATAATTGGGGCCTAGTCTATATTCAAAAGGGGAAAGAGAGTGGTTCAAGACCGACTGTTATATACTCTATACCTCACAAAGTTTGTGATAAGTTGTGTGAAGTTGTTGTTGTAGCGGCTGGGAAGATTGTACGTTGAAAGAAAAGAAAGGAAAGTAGAAGGGTAAATTCAAAAGAGATGTAGAAGACTAGTCTAGAAAGGTGGCTGCCTCGACTGGTTAGTTCCAGGTTGAAGGGTTTAGAGGACAATCAAATTGGTGTACTGTGTCGTGCGGGCTGTGCCCATATGCGGGACACTCATCTGTGACCACTGGGCTGATCCGTGCTAGGTAACTGTTGAGGCACCTGCTTTTTCCTGAGCGGAGTTGGGCAAGTGTGGCTCTGGTTGTTTGAGGGAGCTGCAGTAACGTTGGATCAATAGGGGGAGGTCTTCGTCTAAGGACTACATTGTCCTGATAGGAGGAGATGGCGTTGGCGACTATGATGGTCGCTGGTGTGGGGCGTCCTTCTCCCAGGTGTTGCAGAGCAGGGGTAAGCTTGGTTCTCAGGTCGAGCTTGCCAGCTTGCTGTCGCCTGGACATGCTAAAGGTGGTGCAAGCATGATTCGAGTGTGATTCGCAGAAGCAGCTGATGAGGAACTGCTGAGTGAGCAGTTTATTATGTTCGCGGACGGGGAGCACATCTGTTTCTTGATAGAGGTGGTCTGGGTGCGACATGGTGTGGCAGCCTGTGGCTACCCTCAGTGCAGCATTTTGGGCTAACTAAACGTTACCAGATGGAGACCAGACAGGAGCAGCATAATTGACCATAGCCCTGCCAATTGCTTTGTAGGTTGTGATCAGCGTCTTCTTTTCTTTCCCCCAAGTGCTTTTAGGACCTTGTTCCTGCTCCGCACTTTCTTTATTACTCCCTCGGAGTGCTAAGCGAAAGTGAACAGAGGATCGAACAGTACACAATGTTTGGGGGTTGATAGTTGGAAACAATTAATGGGTATTTTTTGTTTCTACCTTACTTTCTTTTTTCAGATTGCAAGAAGAGTGGCTAAAGACTTCGGGGCTGATAGGCTCATTTTTCTATCAGAGAAGAAACTGGCAAGGTGAGAAAGAAAAGTGTTTATCCTGTGTTACAGTACTCCTTTGCAAATTTTGAATGATTTCGCGGGTTACGTATATTCGAATTTCGATGTTGTGGCGTTATGTTGGTACTCATGTCTCTCACTTATGCCGACAAGCTCGGCCATTTTGAATGTTCACCTAATTGTTGACAGCTGCTTTGCTTGCACGTGTTTTGGATCGTCTTCGATTTTTACCTATTTCAAAAAAATGGATCAAAGAACCAGTATCAAATTTTGTGTGAAAAACGAAATTAAGTGAGCGGGTGCATTCCGAATGTTGACTGTGGCATACGGAGAAGCTACCTTGGACCGAAGCAACGTTTATCGGTGGTACAAAATGTTCTCAGAAGGCCGAGAAGATGTGAACGACGAAGAGCGTGCCGGACGCCCGAGCACTTCAACAACAGACGAAAAAAAATTAATGAAGTGGAGAAATGGTATTGGCCAATCGTCGAATCACCGTTAGAGAAGTTGCTGAGGACCTAAAAACATATCGATTGGCTCGTGCCATTCGATTTTTATCAATGATTTGGGCATGAGACGGGTCGCCGCGAAATTCGTACCAAAATTGCTCAATTGCGACCAAAAACAGCATCGCATGAACATTGCTAATGAGATGTTAAACTCTGTCCGCGACGACCCAAATTTGCTCCAGAGGGTCATAACTGGTGACGAATCGTGGGTTTATGGTTATGACGTGAAACCAAAGCTCAATCATCTCAATGGAAGCTGCCGCACGAACCAAGACCGAAAAAAGCGCGCCAAGTTCGGTCGAATGTGAAAGTTTTGCTGACAGTTTTTTCGATTGCTGGGGCGTGGTGTATCATGAGTTCTTGCCACAGGGAAGAACGGTCAATAAGGAATATTACCTGCAAGTTATGCGCAATTTGCGCGAAGCAATCCGCCAGAAACGCCCGGGTGGAAGAAAAAAATTGGCTTTTGCACCACGATAACGCCCCTGCTCACACTCGTTGCTTCTGCGCGACTTTTTGGCCAAAAACAACACACTAATGATGCCGCAGCCACCGTATTCCCAGATCTGGCCCCCTGTGACTTTTTCTTGTTCCCTAAACTGAAGAGGCCCATGAAAGGACGAGTTACGCTACGCTTGACGAGATAAAGACGGCATCGAAGGAGGAGCTGAACAAGATAAAAAAAATGATTTTTTGAAGTGCTTCGAAGATTGGGAAAACCGTGTACCCGGTAGAATATCTCATGGGGATTACTTTGAAGGGGACAAAATAGATATTCATGAATAAATAAATAATTTTTGAAAAAACACAAAATTCGCGATACTTTTTAAACACACCTCGTAGTGCAGTCATCTGCGTGAGGTGATGATTTTGCACATCTAGAGTTGGTTGAGGGATGCCGGCTACATAGGTGTTGAAGAGTATCGGTGAGAGCACTCCTCCTTGGGGAACTTTGCTTAATGACTCGGGTTTTGGATTGTTTCCCCAGGAAGTCGACATGGGCTTGTCTGCTACTGATATAGATGGTGATTTGGGAGGCTACTTTGATAGAGATCCCGAAGAAGGATGGAGTGGCTTACCATGTCGAATGCTTTAGAGAGATCAAGGGCAACCAATATCGATCTCTCATGGGGGCGGATACTGTTCAGACCAGAGGCGATGGTTGTTGTGAGCTCGCAGAGAGCTGTGGTGGTGCTGTGCCTAGCTCTGAAGCCATGTTGGTGCTCGGCTGGCAGGAGATGTTCCTTCAGGGTGGGCAGAAGCAGGGCTTCAAGAATTTTGATGACTGGAGAGAGGAGTGTGATTGGGGGATATGATGCACCCTGTTCCGCTGGCTTACTAGCCTTTAAGATCGGGGTGATTTTCCCGATCTTCCAGATGCTGGGGATGGTCAGTGACCTGACACATATGTAGGTTAAGGGTATGGGTCAGATATCTAATGCCCAGCGGTCCAAGGTGATTTAACATAATGGTTGCTAGCCCATTGGGCCCAATGGTTTATGAGGGTTTTGCATCCTTTATGGTTATGTGGCTGGGTGTCTCAGCGGCTAGTGTGCGCGACCGCTGTGCAAGAGGTCGTGGGTTCGATCCCGCCTCGGAGCATCCAATGAAGAGTTTTTCTTTGAATAAACTTTACACCCGGTCACCCCCTGCTGTTGCGCCAGCTTTGGGGTAATTAGCCATGAAATTCTCACAAACTGCCGTTCGGATTCGGCGTTAAACTGGGGTCCTATTTCTCTTGCGCGAAAATTAGAAGCCCACAAGCCAAGAGATTGAGAGAATCTCGGGCCCTTTGGGGCTGTGTCAACTGGACAAGGCATTTTACTACTTTACTTTATTATGGCTATGATAACCTCATCCGGATCAAAGGACACTGGATCTTCAGTGGGTGGGAGAGTGCGGATCTTACGGGTTTTGTCAGCTCTTTCAGGGTGGGCTACGAATTGCCTGTTAAAGGCTGTGGCGCACTTGGTGGTGTTGGCGGGAGCGACATTTCCAAACGAAACTGTAGTAACTGTAGTAAGCTCTTTGATAGTGCTCCACAGCTTTTTGGAGCCTTTGTCCAACTCATCGAGTTTCCGGAGCCAGGAGTTTCTCCTGTGTATGTTAGCTAGCTTATTAATCTCCTCGTTTAGGACCTGTATCTCCGGGTTCGCTGCGTTCTCTTTCCTGAGCTGATCTCTTTGATTGGCAAGGGCCACTGCCTCAGCCGGGAAGAGGGGACGTATCTGTGGGATGAGTCCTGCTGGGATACAGCGTTTTGCTGTGTCGGAAAGGATTTCCCGCAAAACGCGTTCTCCTATGTGTACTGTGTTTGGTGGTAGGAGCTCCTCAAACGCCGCCTCAGTGCTTGACTCGAACCTATCCCAATCCGCCTTACCAAAGTTCACAAAGGTGCGGGCTTCAAAAGTTATGAAGTCCGCATCCTTTGTGAACTTGATAGAGATGGGGATATGGTCCGAGCCAAGTGCTGTGTCGGCAATGAGGGTGGGGCTAAGTATTGCTATGTCGGGTGAACTGGTGCAGTTTCTAGCGCTGCGGGTTGGGTGATCCTCGTTGATTACGCAGAAATCCGAGGCCTTGATCTGCTCTTCGAGTAGTTCTACGCTGGTATCACACCCTAGAGCAGAGAACCACACATCTCTGTGGGCGTTGAAATCCCCTGCCAGGAGCCTCCGATCTTCATCAAGCAGGTGTTGTATGCTTGGGCGGTAGCCCGTGCGGCAGGCAGACACTGGGGTGATGTAGACGTTAACTACCTCTATATCCTCCTCTCCGCTTCTGGCTGCTATTCCATCGCCGTTGCCACCGGTGCTGCCCACAAAATTGATTGTTTTCCTTATAACTCGACTATCGTTCATCTGAACTTAACCATTCTTTTTGCGGTTTGCGGAGTTGCTGACGAAGTTTTGCAAGCAAACGTTTTGTCAGCGTCTTAGAAGCGAGCAAGTCTCTCACACTAATTCGATAAGTCCATACCCTCTAGTACTGCCGACCAACGCTGTATCAACGTTCCGTCGACGATTTTGTGACTGTCGTCGACCCACCCTTATACCCTTTACAATGTGTTCGACTGACGTATTTTGCAAGGCGATGTCCGCTCAATAAGTCATAAGTCTCAATCGTTGTCGTCACGACGCATCACCGTACAAAGAGCAACGCTGGGTTGACGAAAATACTGTGACTGACCCCAGCCGTACTAGAGGGTAGGGACACACACACACACATACAAAGGCTTCTGTCTGTTTCTACGCGGAATTTCGCAGGCATGGGAAGAAGTCAGTTTGAAGGTCAGAAGTCGGGCAAAAGATCGCACATGATTGGGGGTGGTTCTTCATGAAACAGCTGTGCGATCTACCAGCATAAGCTATGCTGGCCTCATATGGTAACCCTCAATCAGTGACACTCAATGGAGAAACCTGCATACGATGCAGAATGCAGCCCTCCGAGTGGCAACTGGTTGCCACATGATGTCACATCAAGACCATCTGCATCAGGAGACGTAAGTTCTTCCTGTCAGGCAGCATAGCGACCTACTCACTCAGCAATTTGTAATAAACTGCCAAACCACATTTCACCTCAAGCACAAAAGTGCCCAAGGAGTAATGTGTCGACAAGTTAGACGAATTCGCTTCGATCTTCGAACTGTCTTACCCTTAATTGAGCGCTTTCTAGGCTCCCACCAGATGAGGCAAGCTGAATACATTGAGGCTAGGAGCGAGGCCCACACCTACATGGTCGAAAATGCCCTAATAGCTATGCATGACAACGTCGTCATCGGAGGCAGACCACCGCCCATGGACGAAAGGGAGATTACTTTACCGAGGACCAAGAGATCGACACTTGCGCTACTTCGCTCAGGGAGGAGCAAACAGCTGATTAATCCAGTAATAACAGACACATGTCCCTGTAGTACAGCTGGTGTCAAGGCACCACCAGGCCTAACGACCTGATGCATCACTGAGCGTCAGTCACGTCGTTAACGACAGGTAAAACATCACAGCGCTAGTCGAGTACGTGAACTATAGTGTGCACCCATAACCACACTAACGACTGGTAATGCAGGGTCGTACCGATCGGTACGTTTTCCGGACATTCCCATACAAAATTCGTTAGGCAAATACTTGGCTGGCGGTTGGTCTGGTGGCGAGTGCTCACTACGAAGTGTTAGAGAATTCGTTAATGCCGCACCGGGGCAGCTGAACTACAGGGTTGTTCAACTGTCCGCACAACCCCACCACAGTAACTTCAATATCCCTATGAACCCATCCTATCGAGGCTGCCAGCTTCCTCGAGCTAGACTTGGGTAGCTAACTTTCAACATCTACTTTATTTTCATTCCCTTTCTTCTTAATTTTCATACTTTGGTCTGACTTTTAACAACCAGCCTTCTTTGTGGTGTTGTGTGTCTCTGTTTAAAGTATAACATGACCTCGAGCCGGCTAACAACTGTAGGTAAGCACTAAGACGCCCAGCCCAAATGGTAAAATCAAATATAGCTGATAATTGTTCAAAACATAATCACTAAGACGGGAATTTGGAAAATGTTCACTCCAAGTTTTTGGTTCCAACTTTTGGTATATACATCTATGACAGCTGTCAACATAGTTTAGGTTTATGGTCGTAAAACGCCAGTTGTTATACAGAATCAATGCGGTGCTGCCTACTTTCAGGAAGAGCTAACTATTTTCAATTTGTTTTTTGTTGTTCCTCTTCAGTTTTTTTTTTTTTTTGTGCTTTATTTGACAAATTTTCATGAAGCCGGGGCCAAAAAGTTGCCCCTGTTATGATGATGCCGCTGCGGCTGCGACAAAAATGGAAACGAAAATTTATTCATTGCGACCGAAAGTATGCAGCAGACAGCAGGCAGGGCAGGCAGGCAACTGGGTTAACTTTTGTTGAAAAGGAAAAAAAAATGTATATATGAGTGAGAGAACAAAGCAAGCCGGCGACATTTTATTGTTGCGAATTCGCACTCTCCTATCCCTCCCAGTTTGAAGCTATTATTTGATTTTTATACGAGTTCTTTCTAAAGCGTAGACTGAGTTATTGTCTCAACGTACTGAAACTGGGCCACTTCCTGGTCAGGAGGAATGAAATGGAATGGAATTGGTGGTCGCCAAGCAGGCGGCAGTTCGCTTCTTTTTTTTTTTGGCAACTGTTTGGCGCCTGGCGCCAAAGCCAATGGAATTTTGCGTACACGAATTGTCGGGGGAAATGTTTGCCAGCACTCACACTCTCTTCCTCTCTTGCGCTTTGAGTGTCTTTGGGGATTTCTGGTACAGGATATGCTTAAGGCTAGTGCGTTTCCTTAATGTGAACAATGTTCAATGTCAAGTCCAGTATTGTCCGGCTGTGTTCTGTGTGTGACTTTAAAGATGTTTTAGTTCCGTTTCATATCTCTTGACATTGACAATTATGACACGTGCGCTGCTTGAACTTGGTCTGACATTTAAGCCAGTAGCTTTGCCTTTCAAAGTGTCAAGCAAGAAATGTTTAAAAAGGATTTAAAATTGAAATTACTTACTTAAATATGCCGGAACTACACGGAAAGAAAGCCACATCAAAGAAGCAAAATATTGATATAAGCCCTTCAAAGTATGCAAACTTTATTTAATTAAATTGTACACTCAGATTGCCTGTAATGGATAAAATCTAAAACAAAATATATAGCATACTTTAAAGAGCATTTATCCATATATTTTGTTTCTTTTTTGCCGTGTATTAACTGAGTGTCTGTAAACTATCAAGTAGATCCCAAATCCCTTTAGCTCTTTGCTACTCATTTCTCCCTCCATCATTCGTGTTACTATGCGTGTTGCATACTAATTTCAAAAATTTACCATTACACATTTGTACTTCCCACTTCTATACTTTACTCTACCTTAACCATTCCTCACATTGAGCTTGAACAAATGTAGTTTGCTCTGTTTTGGGCTTGATTATCAGCATCATCATCATCGCCTTGGAGTCGAGTAGTTGGCAAATTGTTGGCATTTTCTGTAGTCAAAGGTGATGGCAAAGGCATCTTAACTACACATAACACGCTCATACACACTCGCCCCCTTTTGCAATTTCTGCTGCTCAAAGTGAATTTCCCCTTTTTCCCAACTAGTGTAAATAAAACTTTTGCTTTTTTCTGCATTTTTTCTGTGTTTAATATACAAAATTTTTTGTTATTTTTGTAAAACTTTATCTTTGACGATTCACTAACTGACTGATTGGTAATCTGGTCACAGACTAAAAGGTGGCTTCTAAATGTGATGAAAGTGATCAGTAAGAAAGGGGTTTTGGGGGGAAATTCATCCTATTTTCAATTTTTTATTGCAGAACAAGAATGATAAGCGAATTGTTTAGAGCTATTGCGAAAAACGTTTGGTTGTTTCGTCGTCTGTAATCCTAGGCATATGGAGTCGAAGTTTTCATTAGTGACCCGATGCATCAGCCCAATTAAGCCTATTTGAAGACTTCGCCGCTCACGTTAGCCAGCAGTTTTGCGAGTTCAACGCTTTGTTAGCGGTGGTCACCACCAACTAGAAGGTGTGCCTAAGACATGTAAAAGTCGAAGTGCCCGTGCATATTATTTGGTTTTATTTGACTAGCTCATTGACAGTTGATAGCAGTTCTTCACCTTGTTTTCCAAGAGCGCAAGGGACTTTTCATTGAGTTAAGAAACGAGATAGGCCTGTTTTCTCACCAACTAACACACGACTTACTTGTCAGGAGGTTAACCTGTGGTCCACCATAAGATCCAAGTAACGGGTGACAACTAAAAATCTGCATAAGCTTTAAAATGCCGCCGGATCTTTATGAAAATTTGACAGTTTATACAAAATTTTTTGTCAGGGGGGTATGAAAACGTGTTGACAGGGGAACAAAGAGAAAGAAATGTCATCCCTCCCTCCTAACTATCACCGTTTCCGTCTTGTGGGTTGGCAGTCCATTGTGAGTATAATACAGGCCCTGTATTGCAGGGTAAAGCTATTCCATAAAGCCAATTTTAGATCACCAATGTCCCCATTTGTCAATGTTAAACTCAGATATAGGTCATTTAGTAGAAATTCGATTATCGATTTTGGTTGGTACTCCCTCTTAAGGCTAGGATGTGCTACATAAATTGACAATTTTTGAAAAAGTCGGACTAGAGATGTATACAACAGTTTAAAACTAATCTATAACGCTTATTTTCATCCTTCAAAGTCCATATAGGTCGGGTGTGGTTCTGCGGCTAGTGTGTGCGCCCGTTTTGCAGAAGTTTGCGGGTTCAATCCAGCCTCGGGACATTTAATGGAAAGTTTTTTCTTTAAAAAACTTACTCACCCGGTCATATTCACTGGCTGTTGGCGATAGCTTTGAAGTAACTAGCCATGAAATAGCTTCTCAAGCTGTCGTTCGGATTCGGGGTTAAACGTGTATGTCTCTTTCTCCTTTGCGATAATTATAAGCACACAAAGCAAATCTAGTAGAATTTTGATTAACTATTTTGGATGGTACTGCATCTTAAGGCTAGAAAATGCTACCGAACTTGGCAATTTTCGAAAAGGTCGGACTAGAGAAATCTATAACAGGTTAGACCTAATCCCTAACGCACATTTTTATCCACCTACGTCCATATTTGTTAAGCCAGATTTAGGATATTTATAGAAATTTGATAAACTTTTTTGGATCGTACTCCCTCTTTAGGCTAGAAATTGGTACCTAACTTGGCCATTTTTGGAAAAGTCGAATAAGAGATGTATACCTCAGGTAAAACCAATCCCTAACACCCATTTTCCTGCATCTATGCGCACTAGAGCGCACTTTTTTTGTATGGAAAATTTAAGGTCATATCGGAGCCTCTAGTTCCCTAGTCTATGGTGTATATTTAACGAGAAAAAGTTCAAAAAGTTATGTTTTAATGGACGAATAGCGATTAAGGTTGTGCTTAATCTACTATTTATATTTATTGTTTATTAACCTAATTAGTTTAACATTATTTGTTGGGCGCTTGACACTGACTCTCCTGGAGATGAATAGGCTTCATGATAGTGTGACCATAGCCGCCAGAGTCATAGATAGTCGTTCGAGTCAAGTGGTGGCAGAGTCGCCACAGACGTGACGGGGCTCCAAAGTTTTGAATATTACTCATACGCAGTGTTGCCTTTTAAATTTATATATTTCTGAAGTTGGCGTTGAATTCAAACAAAATGTTTTTTTGCTTATTAAATTTAATAAAAAAAATAGGGGAAGTTAACTTCGGCTCGGCCGAAGTTTTGTATACCCTTGCAGCTTCCATTGAAAACAAAACAGTTTTTCTCACTAGAACTTCTTTTTCGACCGATCATTCATACTGCAGCTCATCCGATTTTGATAAGACTTTGTAGAAATGTGTTAAATTATATAAAATAAGAATATGCCAATAAAAAGGACGTTTTCATTAAAAACAAAAAAGTTTTCCTCACCAGAACTAGTTTTTCGACCGATCGTTCCTATAGCAGCTATATGCTATAGTCATCCGATTTCGACCAAACTTAGTGAAATCATGGGAAAGGATATTCGACTAAGAAATACGTACTTTGGATGAGTTTCCACTAAAAACAAAAAAGTTTTTCTCACTAAGACTAGTTTTTTGCGTTCATATGGCAGAGAAAAAACTTTTTGTTTTTAATGAAAACGTCCTTATCATTGGCATACACTTAATCTATATACATTTACGCAATTCTACAAAGATTGGTTGAAATCGGATGACTATAGCATATAGCTCCCATAGGAACGATCGGTCGAAAAACTAGTTCTAGTGAGAAAAACTTTTTGTTTATAATGAAAACGTCCTTTCATTGGCATTTACACAATCAAAAGGTCACAGTGGCTACTTATTTTTTTATATACTTTTACACAATTCTACAAAGATTGGTCGAAATCGGATGACTATAGCATATAGCTCCCATAGGAACGATCGGTCGAAAAACTAGTTCTAGTGAGAAAAAACTTTTTGTTTTTTAATGAAAACGTCCTTATCATTGGCATACACTTATTTTATTTCACTTCGGACACATTTCTACAAAGATTGGTCAAAATCGGATGACTATAGCATATAGCTGCAGTATGAATGATCGGTCGAAAAAAGAAGTGGAAGTGAGAAGAACTTTTTGTCTTAAAATGACATCGCCTCCAAATTTCGCAATTAACAGTGTATTAGGCTTTCCATGATTTCACCAAGTTTAATAGAAATCAGACATCTTTATAGTATAGATCCCATAGAAAAGTAATGTCCAAAAAGTAGTCTTAGAAAAACTTTTTTGTTATCAATGAAAGCTGCAAGGGTATACAAAACTTCGGCCGAGCTTAATTAACAGTGTATTATGCTCAAAAATTGAAGTTCTTCTGCGAACCATCATGAGCTAAGTTTGTTCATTACAAATTCTCGCGATTACTCAGAAAGACTGTGTTGCAAGACATACTTTTAGATCACTTTATGTTGGCAGATGCTTTTGGTGTTGACGCTGGCGTGCTTTTTTTAAAACTAAAGATTATCTAAAGAAGATAATTTTGCTAGAGACTGCAGCGTTGAGTTAGCTATACATGCAAAAAAAAAGTCCACATTTCAAAAGAATGTAAAGACAGAAAGCCTCCCATAGCAGTTAAGAAGGAATCAACCAATCTCCTTTGAAGATAAATCTCCCAAAGAGGGGCTGATATATTAAAATTGTTATGCTCAGGATATTTCATTCACGGCAAGTGATTTATGTCTTATGAGAGAGGACATATTTAAGAGATTTAGTGGGTCATCCCTGAAGCAAGAAGATAAACATCTCCAAGTCATTGGGAAAAGAGAACTGTTGACTATTGGATGCTTTCAGCTAATGGTTTATGTAGATAATTTATGTTTTGCTGTAACTTTTCACGTCGTTAAATAGGAAGAGTTAGAGTACACTGTTTTATAGGGAACGCTGCTCTAAAGCATGTTACTATGCTGCTTAGCGAAAAAGGGAGTTAAGTTCATTGCGATGACTAACGAGAAAGATATTCGGAGAAGTTTAAAGGCATGGTCGTCAAGGAAATAGTCGAAGATCAGCCAGTGACAGATAATCTGAGAAAAAATACAGACGCAGAGCAAACGATTAAGGAAAACATGCCGGAAAAGACACAACATTACACCAGAGTACTAGAAGAAGTCAATTTTAAAACAAGCGCCTTATCCACCATCTAGTCAAAGGTCTCGTTTAGGAAGGGTTCGGAAACGCAAAAATCTCCAGGTTCGAGTCATCAAAAGCGGCAATGTCAAGGGAACTTATGGATTCAGGTAAACTTTTTTCAGAAGGAAAATCCATGAATGCGCCAGATGAAATAAGACGAATGGCACAGGAAAACAAAAAGGTGAGACAAAAGAAAAGAAACAGATAGTTAAAAAGGGAAAGGAAAAGATGAATGTGATTATGGAAAAGGAGATCTGAAAGGTATCAAGGGATTACAGGTCGAAAAAGGAATGAGACAAAAATCTAAGTTTTTTGGACCCTTAATGGTCACATCTATAATGAGGCATGCGAGTTACTTGAAGCAGAAAATCGGAAAAAATTACTTCAATGAGGCAGCAGCAGTTCAGCAGCATGGTATGTAACAAATTTCAAGAACCAACCACTAAACACAACTCTTTTTCTCTTAAAGATAATGCGTTCTTTCACACGAGAGCAGTTTTAAGAGTTAGTAACCTTTGCTTTAACTTTTCTCTCTTTTGGATTGTTTTTGTAAGCGAAAATGCAAGCGGAAGTAAATAAGTTTTATTGCTTAGACCTCAATTTGAGCTTTACTGCAGTTGAAATTTGTTTTTACTTCCTTCAATAAAAAAACCAATTGTTTACTCTGACAATATTTACCCCGATTCCAAAAACCAACGTCGAGGCTAATTGAAATTTTGGAAGGGTTCCAATCCACAGTGGCAGAGGACACTTAATAAGGCACACATATGTAAGTGTGTGTGTGTGTGTGTGAGCGTGTGCCTCCCCCTTTTGCCTTTTGCATTATGCAACAACTTTTAAAGCAAAGAAGCAAAAAAAATGGTTGGCTCGCATTTTCAAGTGTTTTATCTTTTAAGTCTTTGCCTCTCGCCCTCTGTGGCCCCACTTTTAGGATGCTCACTTAGTTTCATTAAAACAACAAGAAAGTGGGGCCCCTCCCCCTGCCTCCCTCCAAAAGTTTTCAACTATTTTTCGTAAAATTTTCCACCATTTTTCTTTGTTGTTGTGTTTCTTTTTTTTTATTCTGTTGTTGTATTTTGGTGTCTTTTATATCAATTTTTAGTGCTTTCTGCTGGAGCACAAGTTGTGCAAGTTGTCGTCTAACTTATGGCATCTCATTTATCTTCGTAACTTGAGAACGGCATGGAGGAGCAGTTATTGCATTTCTTTTGCTTGCTCTTCATCGGGCGGCTGCACATCTCTATGTAAAACACGCAGAAAACCTTCCAAATCGCCAGCTCTTACTGCCTCCAAGGCTTCGGTTTGTAGTTCAAATGGTTCTAAAATGGGACCCAAGACTCCCGATTGCAAACCCACCGAGAAATGGGCCAAAGCCTCATAAAACTGTGGCGAACGTAGGTGTTCCTCCACCATGATATCTTCTTCATCTTCTTCATCATCGACGGGCAATTGAGCGGCCAAGGCTCTCAGGCGTAGAGGAGAGTTTAGTAGAGCGGCTAAGGCTGTGTTTCCATGTTGACGCAAGGCCCAGGACAAATCTAAAATGGGAGGCTCCTCTGACTGTGTCTCTTCCTCCACCGCCAACTGGGTACAACTCTGTGACTGCTGCGACATCTCCGACGGCATGTTTTCCAACAAAATGTTACGCACCTCGTTCAAGCGCGGATCTTCACGGCCGCCACCGCCACGTGAGTTGTCCACTAGATCCGTCTTGTCTCCGAGCAACTCATTGACACGCTTACAGAAATCCCCATCCAGTTCGTGACGCGATTCTTGCATCCAAAAGAAGTAACGACGTGTCGATTCAAGATACTTCAGCACATAGACCCTTCCGGTTTTACACTGATCGACGTGACGAAATTCCAGTTGGCCCGGCAAGGCCACCACATCCACCTCCACTTTACCCGTCTTCCGATCCTTCCAACAGAAATGCAGTTCCTTATACTCAACGCAGCGTTTCAAATAGATTAAACCCTTGCGTTCATCGGGTTCGACTCTTTTGTCCAGCAAAATCATGCGGCCAGCCTTGTATTCGGCCAAATTGCTTTCGTTGGAATGATCCAGTTTGAAAATTGGTTAAAAATGAATTTGGTAAAAACAAAGAATTTCGTGTGAGCGTGTGTGTTTGATTTTATTGTGGCCGCCTACTTCAATCAAATGTTTGCCAACACACACACACGCGCACACACACACACTGTTTGTCTGGGTGAACTCTGGCTCTGCAATTGAGCTTTAATTGCACACTTAAAAGCACATAAAAACGTGGCCAAGACCGTGTCGGTTCGGTCAGAAGGCGGTCAACGGTGAGCCTTGTTAAGTACCAGCAGCTTAGCTTTGCACAATTAAATTAAAGTGAAGACTTATGTGGGAGGGAAAGCCTTACGTGAGTTTTTCTGGCGACCGTGACTTTGGGAGAAAGTGTAGTACTTTGGATGGAATATTGGTAGAAACTTAAAAATGGTGAACGTTACTAAGTAGAAAGTGAAAACATCACTACAAACAAGACGACCGCGACTCTAAGTGAAATAAGAGTAGTAAGTCATGAGGATTTCAAACATGGCGACCGTGACTTTGGTTGAGTAATAGTACAAAATGAAGGGAAGCTCAAAAAATCACCACAAACATGGCGACAGCGACTTTACGTCAAAAAGAAGAAGAAAGTTGGAAGAAATTGATACATGGCGACCGTGATTGGGATTGGATTGGGTAATATATCAACAGAAACCGTGACTTTAGTTGAAATGGTAGCGGGTAACTAAAAATCTCACTACAAACAAGGCAACCCTGACTTAAGGAGAAAAATAAGAAGCAAATCTCCAGAAACTCATAAGTGGCGACCGTGTTTTTGGTTGATATATTAGTATAAAATTAGGAAGTCACTAAAAAACTTGGTAACTGTGACTGAAGATTAAATATTTGTAGAAAGTCACACGAAATTTAAACATGACGAGCGTCACTTTAATAGAACTAAAGTCACGGGAAACTCTTTAAGTGACTACAAATATAGCAAACCTGACTTTGGGTGAAATAATTTCATTGCTGATTCGGTACTGAGCTCACATAATGGGTTCTGCCACTACCAAGGACCAATAATAACGCTGAGCGTGTCTTCAGCCAGATGAACCTAGCAAAAAAACTACGTTGCTCAACAGAATACAGCTCAAGTCGTTGAGTGCTGTTTTAAGCACAAGTATGGATTTTAATTGATTTGGCATTTGCTGTTTTAGTCAAAATCACGAAAATTTTGGTACTGAATTCTCAGTACTGAGATCGGAAAGTGTTTGGTTAGAACCCCTAAGTTTTCAGCTATTTTTATTCTTCGATTCAGAATTGACTTGAATGCGAATAATGAAAAGAAAAGAAAAAGAAACCTGAAACGGTGTCCTTTTTTAAAGTAATTTGTTACCTTAGCACCTTGAAAGCTAATTTTGTAAGGTTATTGTTGGCTTTTAGCAGGATGAAAACCGGTTTTTTTTCTAACCCAAGCCGCTGATTGTGTACTCTTATGTATGCTAAGTATGCTATAAATATAGCTACCGTGACTTTGGGAAAAATATTAGTCAAAATGTAACGGGAAACTCAAACATGGCGACCGTGACTTAAGTAGAAAAAGTAGTATAAAGCAGGGATTAAAACCGATGTAACAGTTATTTGTAACCGGTATAACCGGTATAAATAAGAGACTGTAGCCGAAACCGAAATGCATTCTTTTTTGGTTAACCGTAACTAAGCAAAATAAACGGTTCCATTTCGGTTTCTTTAGATTCTTAGATCCCAGATAAAATATCACACTTACTGCTGAGCAAAAAGAAGTATGTATTGGACTGTTAATAAAACTATTTTCAAGAATGCTGTCTATTATGTAACAGAATTAGCTGATGTTAACACAAGTTTAAACACAACTGTATCAGTTGAAACTGACGAAATTTATCTGTATTAAAGCCCTACTTTACGCTGACGACATTGTACTCCCCGCAGATAGCCCCAAAAGTCATTAATTCATGCTAGACAAACTAGACGAATACTGCCGAAATTGGGACCACCAGATCAACGAGTCAAAAACCAAAGTGATGGTCATAAGAGAAAACAGATGTCGCCAAGCAGACAAAGAAAACTGGACGCTAAATGGTCAGCCATTTGAGGAAGTTCGATCTTTTAAATAGCTAGGAGTCACTCTAAGGCCTAACATGTCCTTCAACACACACGTATCAGAGACTCTAAAAGATGTAAGGACTGCCATCAACAGTACTTGGAAATAGTTTTTTAACAATCGAAACGTTCTTGCAACCACAAATTATAAACTGTTTGAGGCAACAGTAAACACGATAATGTTGTATGGCGTGCAAGTCTGGGGCCATGAAGAATTTGAGGATGTGGATCGTCTCCAGAGTACTTACATTAAACGCATATTTAGATTACCGTTTAATACTCCTCACTATGCCATCCATCTAGAAACCGGCTTACAATCAATGTTTAGCGCTTGTCCACAAACACAATATGCAGCCTTAGTAATCTACGGTTAAGAAAAGACGTCGAACATTTCATCGCAATTTGCCCGATACTAACTACGAGAGATTCGGGCTTAACATCTTCAGAGTTAAGTAATGTCTGAGGCAGAAACACTGGAGTGGATGAACGGGAGAAACTGGCGGATTGTATCCAACACCTTTCTCACACCTTAATCGGCGAGACGTTTTTTCGCTAATGGATAAGGCACCTTCGTCTTGACGGTCGATCAGTCACTAATAATTAGTTTTAAAATAATTTAGTTAATTAATTATAAAATAAATTTATTGCGTTATACAAATTTGTAAACGGCTAACGTTTTCAAGGAAACAATCCTAAGAATGATCCAAAATATTATAAAATACTACTAGAAAATTGTCTTACATACCCGGAACTATATGAGTTATCGAAAATAATACTAGCAGCTCCTTATACACAAGTAAGTATCGAACGACTATTTTCTGGTCTTAAATTTATAATGAATCCATTACGAAACAATTTGGTCGCAAAAACTTTAAACGCCATTATCATACTAAGATCAAATCATAATTTCTTTGAAACTAATGTATTTAAGGGGGGCGTAAAACGAGGTAGCCTTAAGCGAAACAATTAGATTTTATTGACCGTAAGCGTAATGGAAACCCGCTATTTCTTTCGGTTTTATTCCCTGGTATTAAGACACGGAAAACTCAAAAGAGTCACTTCAATCATGTCCACAATGAGTATAGGTGAAATATGGCGACCGTGACTGGGGAAAACTCAAACATTTTGGTGACTTTAGTTCGCGAAAACTTCATATATTACGAAAATCACACAGCAAAAATGCTGACCGTGAATTTAGTTAAATTATATTGGTAGAAAATCTTGGAATACTCAAAAGGTTACTATAATTTGGCGACCGTGACTTTGGGAGAAATATAAGTCAAAGCCACGCAAAAATTTGGTAACTTTGGTTGAAATATTAGTATTAAGTAACCGAATACTAAGAAAAATAACTTCAAACATGGCAACCGTGACTTAAGTTAAAAATATTTAAAAGAAACTCACGGAAAATTCTAATATGGCAATAGTGGCTTTAGGTGAAAAAAATTATGCAGGATTCAAA
This sequence comes from Lordiphosa collinella, assembly GCA_018904265.1. Classification (NCBI taxonomy): domain Eukaryota; kingdom Metazoa; phylum Arthropoda; class Insecta; order Diptera; family Drosophilidae; genus Lordiphosa; species Lordiphosa collinella. Next base: position 52,184 of record JAEIFV010000553.1, on the reverse strand, counting down.
AAGTCACTGCAAACTTAAATATGGCGACCGTGACTTTGGTTGAAAAAGTATCATTGAGTCACGGGAAACTGAAAAGATCACTTTAAAACTGGCGACCGTGACTTCAGGTGAAATATATGAGTAGAAAGTCACGAAAAATTTAAACATGGCGACCGTGATTCTGTTACAGGAAGCACAAAAAAACTCTACAGAAGGTAAGAAAATTAATTGAAATTTACCGAAAACTCTAATATGGCTATAGCGGCATTAGCTGAAAAAAAGTCTCGAAAAATTCAAAGAGTTCATAGCGTAGAAATCACAGAAAACACAAATATGGCGACCGTAACTTTGGTTGAAATAGTATCACGGGGAAACTGAAAAGATCACTGGCTACCGTGACTTTAGCTAAAATATTAGTAGAAAGTCACAGAAAACTCAAGCATGGCGACCGTGACTTCAGTTGAAATAGTGAAAAGTTACAGAAAACTAAAAAAAACACGTCGGTGACTTTAGGTGAAATAGTGGCTCAAACTAAGAGCAATAAGTATAAGTGTTTTGATTATACTAGAGCGCGCCTTCTTAATCAAAATGCTATAAAAAAAGTATAGTCTCCATAATGTATCAAACCAGTTGTTTGTCAGATGAAACCTATTGAACATATTGAAAAATTTCACTGTATAAAAGAGAGCAATCTGCAAATAATCTACAAAGTTGCCACAGCGCTTTAAGTATTAAGCAAAAACCACTATTGCCACCTGGTAATGGTCATTATCCAACACTGTTTCGGTTAAAAATTTGTTATGCTCAGTCCTAACAAAGTTAACTTGTCTGCCTGATGTTATTTTTAAAACGACAATTTCAATTTCAATTTGTTGGGCCTTACGCACTCCCCAGCTTACTTTTCCGCCCACACAACGCCTTTATATACTCTGTAAATGTATATATATAGTATATATATTTCGGTGCCTTCTCTTTGCTGTTTACCTGTTTTTCTTTCCTTTTTTTTGCTGTTTGCTTGGGCCAACGTAAATTTATTGATACCAAAAAAACATTTCCACAGCGGAACGTCAATGTCAAGGAGTTTTTTTTTTTCTTCTTCTTTTCTTTATCGCCCGCTGGGGGAGTTGAAGCATTTGTCAACATAACGCTGGCAATTTTACCACCTTATGTTGCTTCTTTTCCTTCTTCTTCCTCTTATATGTAGTTGTGGATTTTTATTTACTATTTGTACGTTGGAGAAGGCGTGTGGCCATTCGATCCTGTTGCCGGGACACACGGTTTTTGGACGCGTAAAGCGTAAACTACAAATTGTTTTGCAGTTGCTTCTGATGCAGGCAATTGGCTTCATTTTTATTGGTATTTGAGGCAGGTGCCCCGCAACAAGGAGTCGATTTTTATTTTTTCACCTTACCAGCCATTTAATGTGACCTCCTCCGTGTGTGCGAGAGAGAGAGAGAGAGAGAGTGTGAGGGTGAGTGTGTGTTTCCTCACGTAATTCCCTAATTAAATACTTAAATTGTAATTGCTTTCGAACGCTTCATGACTGGAAGGTTCTGGTCTCTGTCGCCTTTTGCTACTTGACTGGAAACGAGACGCTTGCATTGGGCATCATTAAAACGCCATGGCTTGGTATAAACGCTGCTTCGTGTGCACAAAATCTTCGGTCATATTGACTGGGAAATAAACTGAAACTTATATAAAATTAAGTAATTAAGTATAAATTCAAGTGAAGATTTTAGTAGCTCAAATTTGGGTGGTGTCACGGTCGCCATGTCTAGTAAATTTTTAATGGTCCTTAAGTCAAGGGAACTTGAATTGAAAGTCACGGGAAACTGAAAAGGTCGCCACATAAATGGCGACGGTAATTTGAGTTCACATATTAGTAGAAAGTTTTGAAAAACTGAAAAAGATTCTATAAGCATGGCGACCGTGACTTAAGATGATATATAAGTAAAAAATCAAACGAAAAATCAGATAAAGTCACGGGAAACTAAAACAATCACTTTAAAAATGGCGACCGTGATTTTGGGTAAGTTATTAGAAACTCAAATATGGCGACCGTGACTTTAGGTGAACTAATAGCAGAAAGTCACGGGAAACTGAAAAGGTCACTTGAAATATGGCGACCGTGACGTAAGGTGCAATAGTAAAATATAGTCCTGGAAATTTAAAATATGGCGACCGTGACTTTAGTTGAAATATAAGTAGGAATCACGGTAAACTTGTAAAGGAACTGCAATCATGGCGACCGTGACTTAAGATGAAATATTAGTCACAGAGCCCAGAAAACTCAAATATGGCGACCGTGACTTTAGGTGATCTAGTAGCAGAAAGTCACTGGAAACTGAAAAGATTACTTTAAAAATAGAGACCGGGACTTTAGGTGAAATAGTAGAAGAAAGTCCAGGGAATTTCAAATATGGCGACCGTGACTTAAGTTGAAATGGTACCAGAAAGTCACGGGACTCTGAAAAAGATTACTTAAAACGCAGCGAACGGGACTTAAGGTGAAATAATAGAAGAAAGTCCAGGGAATTCCAAATATGGCGACCGTGACTTTAGTTGAAAAGGTAGCAGAAAGTCAAGGGAAACTAAAAAGATTACTTAAAACGCAGCGACCGGGACTTAAGGTGAAAAAGTGGAAGAAAGTCCCGGGAATTTCAAATATGGCGACCGTGACTTTAGTTGAAAGAAAGACCAAAAGTCTCGTCAATCAAAAAAGTTACTACAAGATTTAGAAAGCTCAAGTTTGATTGGTGTCACGTTCGGTCAAGTAAATTTTTCACGATCCTTAATCCTGATCCTCTAGTAGAAAGACTCTTATAGCTTAGTCATTTAAATAAAACTCTTTCACAAAATTAAAATTAAGTGAGGGAACCCAATTCAACCTTAGCAGGATATATTTGCGTTATGTTTAAGGACATTAGGTTATCTGTTTAGCAGTTTTAAGAGCTAACAAAACTATCGAGCACACGCGTGACTGTGCCGCATATTACATTAAAGAAAGCCTTTCAAAATGTAAAGCACTCAGTCTGCAAAAAGACACTTGCCCTTAAATTTTCCAATTCAAAGATAAATGACACTTTATTATTTAAGGCCTCAAATAGTTCGTTAAAATTTTTGTTTGCCTACTCTAAGGCTTTTAAATAAATTCGAAAATTGTATCTAAGCCTGCATAATTAAATTTAATTCAATTTAATTTTCACAAAACAAAATATTTATTGAGTTAAAGTGCAATTAAGCTTGCATAAGCCACAAACACACTCACAAACACACACGCGTGCACGTTTCTCTTTTCAACTAATTTAATTACTTCTGTAAAGGATTATTAACACTTGAACAGTTTCATTTCACAGCGCCACGCAATAAAACAAAAGCCTCATCACAATCCCATGGCGATGATAGTGCAGAAGATGAAAGTTATTCATTTGCAATTCATCAATAATGCAAAATTGAGTTAATTAATGTTAACGAGTTCAAGGAACTCTACAGTATCCTCACTCGTGTCTCTTTCTCTTTCTCTGATTCTGGTCATTAATTCATAAGCATGAACTTCATTGCGTTCCGTTACGCTTTCCGTTTAGTTTTGTGTACACAGGCAGACAGGCCAATTATATGAGTGAAACGAGGAGTCAACTTGAAATTAACACACACTTAGCTTACACACACACACGCACACGCACACAGCCAAGTTTTTGAATTTCAAAAATGCGCCCCGTTGCCTAAACTAATTTTCCTGCACACGCACACACAAAAATACACCAAGTTCTGAGCCCTTTTTTTTTGGTTTTGTTGGTTGTTTAGAGTGGGGGCGCTCTGTCAAAGCAGCGTTCCAACAATGCGAAAAAGAGGGGAAAATACACCAAATTGAAAGAAGAAAAAAAAACGTGCTTTAAAAGTAGACATTTGAGATACTCTTAGTTAGATTTTCTTTTTAAAGTTTATTTTTCCTGCAGCTTTATTAGTTTGGTCTTTTATATCCGGCTCGAAGGACCAACCTCTTCAAAAGTTATGAAAACAAGAAACTAAGATAAGACTGAACTGAAATAAAAAAAAACTACTATGTTTTGATGGTGTTCTTTTAATTGTAACCTAAAACTGACATTTATTATGGTATTCATATTATAAGAAGGATTATTCCAACTGCAAACAGCATACATGAAAAAGTGTCTTTCAGAACTAGCTTGCTTGTATCTAGGGCAGATTTTAAGTTTGTTTGGCATTTACTGCCAGCTTGAGCTATCTACAAGCTTTCGAACAAACGTGCCTGCGCCCACAGCCGCGTAATTAACACGGCTGTCGCCAACATGCAACTTCTAGCTTCAGACTCTCGCATCCGCACCTCAACCGAAACACAACCGATTCTGGTTCAGTCGTGTCTTCCACTCGCACGTCTGTGAACCTAATCGACAAACTCCTCTTCCGAGGCAGCGACAAAGTCCTCATTCGAGGCAGCGACAAAGTCCTCATCCGAGGCAGCTACAAAGTCCTCATCCAAGGCAGCGACAAAGTCCTCAGCGAAAATGAACAGCAAAGTCTTTAACTGAGGTACCCCGAAGCTCTCCACGAGAGGTAACTTCCGCCACATCTGAAGCAATTCGAAGTCCTCGACCAGAGGCGACTCCAACCATCAACCTCAACAAGAGGAGACATCAATAGGGCTCAGATGAACTTACTTATCGACGCCCACTCGAAGCAACCACCGGTCATTGACGCAACTACGCAGATCTATGCTCGTTGCACATGCTCAGTACTACGGATTCTGCAGCTTCTTCCAATCTTATCTATTCGCATCCGCACAGTCATTAGAGGGGGAGTACTGTGGCGACTCTGCCATCACTTGCTAGGAACGACTATCGATTACTTTGGCGGCTATGGTCACACTACTACGAAACTTATCATCTCTCATCTCCAGGAGTTTTAGTCTAGTAGTGTGTGTGAGATAAGCGAACGCGAAGGCAGAGCTCGTAGCTGGTTTTTCTCCAACAAATTGTGTTAAACTATTTGAGTTAAATTATAAATATTAATAGTGAATAAAGCACGACCTCTTTATCCCTATGTGTGAGTGCAGCTTTTCTAAGGTTTTTGTTTTGTACTTGTAACTGGGTAGCCTTAAACCGTTTCCATTTTCGAATAATGTCACTGGTGAACCAGGATTTGTTAGAACGCCTGCATAGTTTTCATCGGAGTGGAACTGATATGAGTTGGATGCTACACCACAACAACAAACTTTCCGCAGCTCAAACATTTATAACTCCTGGCACCAATTTGGAGATAATATGGGTCAGGTTTTGTAAGGCATCCAAAGCTCCATTAGCTCCACGAACATTAATCGTGGTCCTCCATAAACACGAATTTAGTTTGGCTTCCAGTTCACAAATCCTGTCCATTGGATCGACCAGGTGACCTGGATAGTCGCAGTGATCTTGCATAACACTTCAAACAACCAGTATAAACACAACCATATGTCAATATCTTACCGACTAGAAACAAAGATCACAATACAATAATACACAAAAACTTGTCATACTACAGAACCTTAATGATGTTAAAATCAAACTACAAGAGACTCAGTTTGTAATCACAAAACAAAACAACAATGATACAAAATAAAACTTGAAAAACCCTCTTCCTAAAATATAAGTTATTATAAAAATAACAGTAATTTTTTAAAATTTTAATGTAATACATTTCTCAAAACATCAATTAAATATTTTGTAAAAACATCTTTCTTTTTTTTTCTTCTTCTTTTTTTCTTTCTTTTTTCTTCTTTCTTTCTTCTTTCTTTCTTTCTTTCTTCTTTCTTCATTTTTTTTCTTCTTTCTTTCTTCTTTCTTTTTCTTTCTTTCTTTCTTCTTTCTTTCTTTCTTCTTCTTTTTCTTTCTTTCTTCTTTCTTCTTTCTTTCTTCTTTCTTCTTTCTTTTCTTCTTTTCCCTTTTTTCTTTCTTTCTTTCTTTTTTGTTCTTCTTTCTTGCTTTCTATTGATATCTTTTTTTCTTCATTCCTTTTTTCTATTCCCTTCTTTTTCTAATTTTCTTCTTCATTCTTGCTTTATAGGTTCTTCATTCTTATCTTTCTATTTTCTTCCATTTCCTTTTACTTCTTTCTTCTTCCTTCCCCTTCTTAGTTAAACATTATTTTGCCTCCCCTAACCTAACCAAAGCTAAGCTTACCCAACTCTAGTGAATGAACTATTGTATAAATATGAAACCCAAAATTGCCTTCCCCTGACTTTCAGTGAAACTTTTTCGATAGAGTATGCTAAAAAGTCTCTAACAGAAACAAAAAAAAAAAAACGCCTGGAAAAACAACAGAAATGTTTGTCATGCCTAGAGATCCCTTTTTATGCTGCTTGCTCTTGCTCTTAGTTCAAGCCAACTTTCTGCTAGGAGGAAAGTTCCTATTCGGGCAAGTGGCAACAAGCAACACCAACACACTGCATGATTGGTGGCAGGTTTTGTTAATTTACGTATTTTTTTTTTTTTTTTGGTTGCTTTGCCCTTTTCTTTTTTTTTTTGGCTTGGTTCCCCTTTCGTTCGGTGAGTGCGTTGTGCGTGTTAGATAAACTGACAGCCAGAGGTGTATGGCAAAGGAAGGAAGGAAGCGGCAGCCAGGATATGCCGCAAGGGCAAGCGGATGTGTTGCCGTTATCCAGCCATTCCTTGTTGTATTTAGCAAGCCTTTGACGACGACGACGACAGCGACAGCGACAAGTCATGTGAGTGGGAGTGGGCGTTGGCGGCATTTTTGTGGTTATTTCAGAATTTCCTTGGTTTGATTTGATTTCTTTAAAGTGGTAAACGCGCCATATTTTTTGTAATTTTTTAACCCCTTTTGCTTGGCCATAAACAATGGCAAAAGCATTTAATAAACATCATTTAATTACACTTCCGCTTGGCTGCTGCCACATAGATAGCGACCGAGACCGAGAAAAGAGACCCTTGGTAATTTGTGTAACTTTTATAATTATTTACGTTTGTGAGCTTTGCATTTCCTTTCTTTTACTTCTTCTTTTTTTTTTTGTTTGTTTGTTGATTTACTTGCCGCGGGTGTCAACGTTTAACAGCTGTTATGAAGATGATGATGATGATGATGATGAGAATGATGATGACTGGCAGAGGATTTTGGCTTACCGTGTCACACAGATTACAAATTGTGATTAAAAAAAAAAAGACAAAACTGAGCGAGTGTGTTTTGCGGACGATATTCAAATCCTTTCTAAATGAATTTAAATGAGGAGCAGCGAGTGAAGCTGGTTCATTCATAATGAGTCGAGAGGGATTAAGTGTGTGCCCGGCATATGTTGGCCAACTGTAATTAAATTGAAATCAGCAGCAACTTCATTGAGGTAAATAAACTTTACTCGGTTAGGGGTTAGATAAATGTGCTCTCTAGTTGGAATTCAAATGGCTAGCTGGATTAAACAGTTTGAAAGTCATTGACATTTTGAAAGTCACTCGTATAGTGGCAGCTTTGCACAGTTTGACAGTCACTCACATGGTGTTTAAGTAAAAAAAGTAAGTAAGGAAATTAACAGTTTTAAGCTCTTAACCATAACCAAGTTAACAACCTGCTTGTTCCGGTCATAGAAATGCGTTTAAGCTGAAGGAATTTAGCTTTCAACCCACATTTTTGGGCCACCTGGTTGAAGCTGAGCCAAAAACAAATACAGCAAACTGACAGTACAAACAACAGTAGTAGAGACTAGCAGACCGTAAAATGTTTACGAGCGAACGACCCTTTCTCTCTTCTTCTAAAAAGATTTGTGTCCTGTGTCCTGGCATAAACCTTATCCTCTTTTACTTTTCGCACAATTGTAAAGAAAAATGTTATTAAGGATTTCCTATTATATAAAGCGAGGTGCACATTAAGCACTTGACATATACACGGTTTTTGGCCAGGCCCTGCAGCATCATAATGATGATGCCTTTTGCCTTTTTGGGCCATGTTGACAAGTCGCTGTGTGTGTGTGTGTGTGTGTGTGTGAGTGTTTCAAGGTTCAACTCAACCCAAAATGAGCGTCCAAAAGTGGCGCAGTCAAGCAGAAGCCTCCTAGCCGTTGCAATGCAGACTGACGGACTGACGGACTGACTGACTGTGACTGACTGAATGCCTTTGAAAGAAAAAAAAACAGCAGACGAAACGACAGCTGAGATCGTCATGGGTGATGGCAGGACACTACGTTGACACTGACTGCATGCATTTCATCATCGACTTTTGTGCTTTTCTTTAACATTTTCAGCTTTGCACTTTTATGCTTCCGAAGAAAACTGATGAGATTGGACAATGCACATTGGGACGAGCTGTGCAATATCTTGACCAAAAAACAAAGCAAATATATTTTTCAGATATGTACCTAGTTTTTGTAATTGCAGTTCCTAAAAATGTATTTCAAATCAAGTTGAGCTGCAGGACATGTTGAGAACTGCAAAACTCCGAAGCAGGCGAGCAATCGACGCCAGCAATTTGCTATGCACATCGCATCCCAGAGATCTGCTGAGACTGCGCGGCGCGATAAACAAGTGGAGTGGAAGGTCATGTTATGATCTGCAAATCCGCCGGAGCAGGCTAGCAATCGACGGCAGTAATTTGCTGAACTACTAATACAGCTGTGGAAGCAGAAGCTCGAAGACAGGCTGGTACTGAAAGGGTAACCCACTGGCGGCAAACACTTATAGCCTTATTCCATTGAGCAACATCGCACATCTAACATCTTGAAGCAAAATGTTCCAATACCACAGGCGTGGTATGTTAGAAGCTCGTTTAGACAGGCTGGTTTTTGTATAGGTGTAACAGAGTTTTTCCTAAATTTGGAGGCAAACACAATTGCAACGATTCTTTATTAGAGGAATTAAGCCCGGACTGTTCGCCGAATTTTATTTAGCAATTGAGCAACATCAGCAAGCAAATGATCTAAAAGCGTGAAATTAGCAAAATTATGTTGTATTATGATAAAGAAAGCTAAGAAGGCGGATAATATAAATCAGAATGGTCTCGAAAATAATATAAGTTTTAATTATGAGAAAAATTATATGATGAAAATCGGGAAATATTCAGAGCTCGCAAAAACTCTCAACACTTTCAACGTGAAGGCAAAAAAAAAGTTTGGTTACGGACATCAACGAAAATAGTGGAGAGAAAGACAGTTTCATTTCTGTTTTTGCTCAATTCAGTTGAGCTCAGAGCAAAGACCGCTTTTTTCGATTCCTGTTTTTCTCCTGTCTTTCATTGACACTGTTGCCGAGAGCACACTTCCGAAGTGTGTTGTTTTTAAGTATATGTGGTTGGGTGTTGCGCACGTGTGTGTTTTTGTACAACGAGCGTACATACATAATACACTCATACATACAGCCTACCAAACGCACAAAACAAAAACAAAACAAAAAACACTTTTTGCAGACACTTATTGTGGTCTGCTCATGTGCGGACAGTTGTTTAGCTCGGCTCGCTCAAAACAGTTGCTGTGGGAGGTTGTCGGATGACCGACTCGTTTGTTTTGTTCAACCGAAAACACGAAGAAGAAAACACAAGAGATGCGAGTAAAAGTGTTATGCCCAGTAAGAGACCGCTTGTGCTGCGTTTGTTTCTGTTTTTCACTGAGGCTGGTCGCATCGAAAAAGTGTTATTAGTTTTTTGCGAGCTATGGAAATAATATAAGTGTGGAATGTTGATGTTTAGCCTGCTCGAGGTCAAGACGTTCAGTACTAAACTCCACGTCAGGCGGAACAAACCATTCATTAATATGTCCCTTAATACGGAGATTCCGAAATATACTGGAAGAAAACCAAAATTCAGTTTGAGTTTTAATTCTTGACCTCGAGCCGTCTAAACATTAACATTCTAATAATTAGAAAGGTCGCTGACCAACAAACTAATATTTTATACACTTGAAAAGTGTATTATAATCTTTGACCAGCAAAGAATATATATTCTTGAGTCAGCATTAGCTGAGTCGATTGAGCTTTGTCCGTCCGTCTGTCTGACTGTCTGAACTAGTCCTTCAGTTTTGAAGCTATCGAACTGAAATTTTGTGCAGAGATATCTTTTAGCTGCACACTGCACAAATGTCAAAAACCGCGAAAATCGGATTGTCATTTCTTGTAGCTGCCATATAAATATTTTTTTTAGTGTTCCAATCATTCAAGACATAAAGCTTATAAATAAAGTCATTGGTCACAAAATTAAATCAGTGGTCACAAAAGTTTCAAGTGTATTTAAACTTCGGCAAAGACGAAGTAGCATTGCTTTCTCGTTTTTTCCCCGGGTGGTAAAGATCGAACTTTATAATGAGTTAACCTAAACTATAGAATGGCATTTGTAAAACAGCTTATGCAAAAGGTGTCATGCAACGCACGCACTGCTAGTAACTTAGTATCTTAATATATTGTATCTCTTCTCTTATATAGGTAAAGTAGAGATGTACTGATGAGCTGGTAACCCTGGTAGTAGTTCATGAGGAGATGTTCGTTTATAAAAGTTAGTGAAGTCGAATTGAGTAGTCGCGTCATAGCAGTTGAGCTGTACCAAGAAATCGTTGTTGTTAAGTTGTTCTAGTCAGTTGCAGTTGCAGTTAAATTGCCTTACATTAAAGTCGTAAAGTTGTTGTACGCTGGAATCTAAGTTGATCAGTGGTTCAGTCGCTAAGTGGTTCTAACGCTGCCGTAGATTCTTGCTGCCGTGTAAAGTACAATCACAAACTAATTGTGGCGTCAAATACTTGGAATATTATAACCATAATTAATATGTAATTAACTATATAATCATATCATCAATAAACACAATTTCTACATATTTACCAAACAGATAAACTGGGTGTGATTTTGGAATATTGCAAAGTGGATTCTTTGATATTAAATTTTAATAAATTATCAATTATAAGTTATCAGTTTATCTGTTATTCAATTTATCTATTTATCAGTTTATGTATCAACTTTCATCCATCAACTATCAGCTATTATTTATCATCAGTCTGCATCTGTATCAAATGGATTCCCTGCGATAAGTTACAACCCAACTCAATTTCCAGTCTTACTATAATCATTCTTGCCCTCAACATCCTTGCCCACACATAAATTGATACAACCACAAACAATTGTATTGCATTTAATGTCATACGTGCCAAGTCGATAGTTGCCTGACGTTGTCATACATATTTAATTACACATTCAATTTCGGACAATTTGTAATAATTTTGGTTTTGCAAAACGAAGAAAGTTTTAATTGCAGGCCTTTTAAAATGATAAAACGTTACGGTTAGAAGGTTATGGTACAAAAAATAGGTGAAAATCAACATAGCCTGGTCACACTAAAAATAAGCCATTCTTAAAAGAAAGAGAAAGAGCAATGAAAACCAGCACTCGGATAGAAGACTAAACTTACAGAGTAACCATTGCTCTGAAGCTAAGAACTTCCACACTAACATTTCAAGCCGTCCAGCAACTGGAAGAAGACTTGAAGACAGGTTGATCAATTACAGAAAACTGAAAGTACATACAGATCCTGTAATTAGATACGGTGCAAGAAGGTGCTAGACATGTTATAACTGTTTGAATTACAGTTTGTGGCAAAAATGGGCACTAAGGAGGGAAAATGTTAAAAAAAAAGTTTAGAAGGATGAAATCGGTTTGAAAGCTAAGTAAGCGGAATATTTAGACATGAGTTTCAGCGATTATTAAGAAATCTCCTTTCAAGGTTGGAAAATGAGATGAGTTGAAGGTCAAACCTTATTTTTAAGAAGTTCTACCTCAAATTTGATTGGGTGCGGGAAATTCGACCCCAGGTCTAAGTCAATGTTCGCAGTCTGAGGTGTTTAAATAGGATTTGCAAATGGCTTGATGGTGTGACAGCAACTGAAAGTGTAGCCATGGTGGCTGCCGAAACGGCTGTCTACACAGCCACAGCTGCAGTTCATATTCATATGTATTCTCTGTTGAACTTTCTGTTGATTATTGAATTATAATCAATCCTCGAGCTAAAGGCTGCTAACATTTACTTTGATTTCGCAAAAATTTTGCCCGCTTTTCGGACTAAATTTGATCTCAAAATTTGCGAAAGTGTAAATTGGAGCAAAATCAAACAAAAGGGCACTACAACAACAATGGTTTTTTGCGAATTGATAGAATTGGTCATTGAATGCCCATCGCTGGTCTCTACCGTTTTTACCATCAAAACTTTGGCCTTTCCACGGTGACAGGTGACTGTACTAGTTTCTGATTCTGTGCATGTGTGTGTGTTCTTGAATGGACCCAAACGACCACATCTCTCATCTCGGGGGCCATAAACATGTTTCATGTTTTCATATAACATTTTGCCATTGCTGTACTAACAATGTAAGCCATTTTGTGCTTTTGTGACGCCTCCTCCATCGTTGGAGCAGAAATGAACGAACAGAATGAAATGCCGTGTCTGACAGACAGCGTTGAGTTGATGAGTTGCAGGGGAGGTAGCGGGGGTTGAAAGGGTTAGATGACGCGAATAGCCGTGTAACTGAGACTTGTGCAATTGCATGTGGTAAAGAGCGTGGCAAACAGAGAGGAGCAGGAAGCGGAGACGTTGATTTACGCAGGCTACAGGCCGCATTCTTTAATTGAATATTTATCTTGGGCTGCTGCTAGCTGCTGCCGGAGAAGACGTGCAATTTGGTGCACCACAGCGCACACCAGTCGCGTCCTTGTAATTGCAACGCGCCGTTGTCATCCTTGTTTGCCTCCGCTCCACGGCCCCCGCCACCGCCACCGCTCCCCTGTGTGCCATATGCATCTAAATTGCTTTCAAGTTTGTTTGTTGTTTGTGGTAAGCGGCGAAGAAGCTGCTGCTGCTGCTGCTTTGGCTTTGAGATTTACAGCTTTGTTTGGGTTTTTCCTTTTTTCTTTTTCTATTTGCTTTGACATTTTTAAATGTTATTTAATGGCCGAAGGAAATGTTCTATTTTCAGTTCGATTTCTGTTGCAGGTCGAAGCTGTTTAAACGTAATTTATTGGTGGAGAATTTATGGCCCAGCAGCTGGAACACAGTAAGAAATTTGTGTAATGCTTAGGAGCCATAGCTTACCATAAGCCACTTGATTTCGCCAAGTGTATATATATATGGATTAGTGTACTCGATTTGCGTAGCCCGCAGAAATAAATTAACTGCTCCTAATCATTGGGCCATAAATTGACCTTCGCGGCCAACATATTTCAAACCCACATCCCCGCAACTAGAGCAGCTTATGACTGCTTGAGCATGTGCCACACACACACACACATAGAATAATGTGGAAAATGTGGCACGAACGCTTTGTGCGCTCATCATCATCATTCGCATCCTCATCCCCATCCCCATCCTTCTCCTCTTTTTGCTCATCCTGCCATGTGTAATAGTTATTTGATAATCTACCTGTTATTGACCTCATTTTTATTATTTTTTTCTGTCATCTCGTGCCATCTCCTTCGCACTCCAGCTCTAGTGTAAGCCACAACAGCCACATATGTATGTGATATTGGCGTGTAAATTATGTTTGCTTGTATGTAAGTATGCGCACTGCAAACCCCTTAAGGTGGCATCTTTTCAAGTCAATTGCATTACCAGTGTCTCTATAGCCATCTCTGTCTTACCTAAATTCACATATTTTGAGCGACTGTACTTAGATTTTGTGTACAGTACACGGAGAGGAATATGATTTTGTCTTTTCTTTAATACTGAAGCAAAGTTTCAACAGGTCTTTTATATATTCAGTCGAATACTTTCGATTTCACCATTAAGGCGCCTAGTAATGGGAAATTCTATACAGATTTTTACCATGAAGAATACTTTTTGAACTTTTTGTTTATTAGTTATGCAACTTAAGCAACTTATTCAACGTTACAATAACAACAATCAGTGTTCTCAAAAATGTAAGTGCAAACGGTCACTCATAAAAAGCATCACGATATTGTGAAAATATTTTCACGGAATTTGGGATGACTAGTTTCAATTTATGTTCTGAACAGTGCACAAAATGGGCTTTCTTCAATTTCAAACTGTCTTGCCTCCCATAGTTTCCGCCCCTGTTACTATACTATTATATCTTAAGCCAGCGGTGGGCATAAGATTGGAGTTTGGGAGCAGTCCAACAACAACAGAAAAAACAACCCCTCATTGGCGAGGTTCCAGTCGGCAAGCCTGACACACACTGCATACATTTGCTTTTGCAGTCGTCTTGAAGGCGCACACTGCACCTGTTTTGCTGACAGCTTGTGCGACTTACCAGCGCCGTGCGCTGATCCGCAAAGGATTTGTTGCTTAACTCGCTTCGAAGCGAGACAACTGTATGCGGCTGGAGCCAAGAACCAAGGCAATTTTTAATGTGACTACTTGGCGCCAGTTGCCGTAAACTAACTCTCGGAGCAATGGGAGCAAGGGCTTGCCCAGCGCAGTCTCAAACAGACATCAAATACAGTTCCATATATTCACTGTTAACAAAGTAGTATTTCAGTAACATTACAACTTCATACACCAAGTGTGTGAAGCTGTACAGCACATGTATTTGAATCCAATACACCTAGCACTAAAAAGTGTGGAAGGTTGTAAGGTAGCTGCTGTACGAGTCCATACACCAAGTGTGTGGAGTTGTATAGCTAGTCCACAAGTCCACACACAAATTTCCAAATTTTGTATCGTATTGTAAACTGAACCCATACTCCCTCGCCAAAATTTTCTGGGATGGTATATAAAGTTGTAATCCTTGGGCTTTAGCACAAGTGTTTTCTGTTTTACGCCCACGTTTCCGATTTCATTGAACTTTTTTTTTGAAGTCAGGAAGCCTACGGAATCGGCCAAGCTTATGTAAAAGTATACAGGCTTGTAATCGATACTCTAAGGCTGCTTGCCTTCAAAGTGTTAAAGAGATCAAGTTTATTTTAAATTTTTGCCACGCCCCCTCCCGCTCCCACAATTTATAAAAAAACGTCAAATCTCCATTAGTTTTATAGATAGAAGGTTTGAACCTTCTGGACATATTTTGAAATCAAGATTATTTATTGATCCGCCAAAGGATTGGTAAAGATTGGATGAACGGTTGTTGCTGCTGCATTTTGTATTGTGGTTATCATCTGCATCTTCTTCATCTGATTTAACCTCGAAGGAATTAAGGAACTCATTTAGGAGGGAGTGATTTTTTGGACAAAAACAACACCGTAATCATGCCTCAACCACCGTATTCACCAGATTTTGCTCCCAGCAACTTTTTCCTATTCCCAAAACTGAAGATGAGATCAAGTCAGAATCGAAGAACGATCTGATGGCCATACCGAAAAGCGCATTTCAGTATTGCTTCGAGGATTGAAAAAAGCGTTGGCACAAGTGTATTATATCCGAGGGCGATTACTTTGAAGGGGGACAAAATGGATATTGATGAATAAATAAACTCTTTCAAAAATTCAAAATTAACATCCTTGAACACACCTCAGATATACCTAGACCAGCACTTCAGCTACATGCAAAAGGTTATGAGCATGCAGGAACATAGGCTACCGCAGATCTTAGCAACACTTACATGCAACGAAAGGAAGCTTGAGGGTTAGATTGGGAAACCCTAGCAGCTACTCCCAATGAATTGTTGAATTTTAGATTGTTCGAAAGGAATGGATGCATCCTATAGGGCACACTTTGTCCAAATATCATATAGAAGCGCAAAAAAGGGAGATATATAAAGTGCTGAACTACGATCTTGGACATAGTAACTATTTCAGTGAGGCATTTAGAATTAACCTTCATGGCACGAGGCGAGCTTATGGGACTAAATTTCATGTCGAACCGGTACAAACTGTGCAATTGCCACAAAAAAGAAGATATTATCTACTTTATCGGAATGCCCAATTTGACGAAAGATGAACCATGCTGTTATTATCGCCTCATGAGATATTGAGAATACTTAATGCCGAAGATTGGCTTCAATTAGTAGAATTCTTAAGTCAAGCGCTACTCTACAGAAAAAGAATTGTAAATGGTTTATTATAGAAAATGGATAATCTGTTAAGCCACTGCGCAACACCGATGTTTCGTAACCGAACGATCTGGTATCTGGGAACGACCCGGGAAGCCAGGTGTATTAGTTTGTGACAGCAAAGGCGAAGCGCGCGGAGATCGACTGACGGTTACAAACCATGTCGAGCATTTTATAGTTACCTTTTTCCTTAAAACATAATAATTCACAGGTATGTGTTCATACAAATCAGTTAGCCTAGACAAAACTCTCAATCCACATTTGTCATATTTCGTGCTACATGTTTTCGTTTTTCTCACTTGCTTTTCTGAAGTCAATAGAATAACATCTTAATATATTTTGTATAAAGGAAATTCCAAAAGAAAATATTTATTTCATTTAACTAAAAGAGGTAAAGTATAAACGCGAATTCAATTAACACACTCTTTGGCTTAGATGGTCACTTGCTCTTTTTGTTGCAGTTGTGCGGTTGCTCTCTGACTTTGATGAGAAACTGAACAATTGAACAATCAAGAGCAACTAAAGCTGACTTTAATTAATTCAACTGCTCTTCACAGCAAAGATCCCAAAAAATGAGAAAACCAAAAGGAAGAGATTGCCAAGATATTGGGCCGAAATGGAATATTTGACCAGTAAGTCGCGTGGTTCGTTCACTGAAACCTTATGTATTCTGATCAAATTTTTTCAGGAGAAAGCAGTGCGCAAGCGTCTGAAGCAAATAAAGCCTGCAACTCGATGGGTATTATCGATGGAATGAAGACCAAGTTGAAGAACTTGGATCTAAAATCTTATTTGAAGCGATTAATCTGGAACCCTTTGATTTGGATACTCATAATTATGGCAATAGTGGTGTCTTTGTGGGCCTACAAATATGGAGAGCCCAAGGAGCGCATTAACGAAGCAGCAGAGAAACTCTTTGAGGACCGCACACAGAACCCTGGTTCTCGATTGTATGGAATAGCTGGCTGAAATGATAAATCTTAAATCAAATCCGTAATGCCCAGTTTCGCTAACCTGGGTCGATATTTGTGGGAGCTTTAGGCAGATTTAGGTCGTAAGTGTTTGCTTGGGATGGTACACCCTCTTGAGGCCCGGAAATGAGTAGTTTATGTCTGGATTTTGGAAAAAATGGTAGCTGGAGGTGTGTTTTTGAGAAGCTACACTTTAATTTGGTACCGATATTAGAAGAAGTCTGGCTATAGAAGTATAATACAGGTTTCATGGAATCCTTAACGTCTATTTTCTTTTTTAGCAGACATCATAAAAAATGATTTGTTCTGCTTTCAACCTAAAAGTGTAGGATTAAATACTAAAACAACCATATATTTTCGTAGTTTCTCTAAAAAAAAAACAAAATCCCTTACACACACAAAAAGCCTCTCCAAACGAACAGCCTACAAAAACTCAAAATTGATAATAGTCCCTTTGAATATGTTGAGAAAGCCTCAAATCTTGCACTTACATTCAACAACACATTATCCTGGGAGGATCATATTAAAATTGTTGTTCGGGCCAGAACCCCTGCGCTTTGCCGCCCATGTCAAGTTTTTAGACTTTGCCAACCTATAATTAATGTCAATCAAATCAATGGCCATCTGCCACCAAATTATGTTTGCTTGCTTTGATACTCGCTCTTGTTATACATATTTCTCCCTCGCCTGTTCTATATTTAGACATTGCAGCTGCGCAGTCGCTCTCTCAAGCTCACTCGCAGCAGCGCAGTCGCCAGCGACGCTTTGGTCGCATTAGAACTTTTGTAAAGAGCAGGCGAGTCACTTGCACATGAGAACTCAATTAAGCAAGTTTGTTAAATTATTTGAGCGACGTGTTAATTTCATTTGGTTGGTATATGCGACATTTGGTTACTAGATTATGTAAAGGACCATGATTCGAAAAAATATTTACGAAAATGGAAATTAGCATGTACTACAAGTTTGTATTACCTTAGATCAGACATGCCCAAAAGTAGCATACGGCTGAGTACTCACAAATACTCACAAAGAAAAGCACCAAAACATCGTTGTTGGTCATTTTGCTTGCACGCGCAAACGCCAATCAAATAAGAGATCAAAACCGGTTTTTGTTCTGCGCGATGCACACACACGAAATCGTTTGCATGTGTGTCATTTTGTATGCCTCTTTCTTGCTCGGGTGTAGACGCCCCGTAGATTATCTCTTGCTGAGATGTGAGGTTGACTATCCGAATCCAGATCGGATAATTCGTAGTTGATGGGGCTTACTGTACGCCTACTCCAAATTTCCGTTCAACTTAAATGGCTTTAGAGATTAGTCTCACATATATGTGAAATGGCCAAACTCATCCTGAGGTGGTATTGACTATTACGAGGGATATATAACTCTATCGTCAACATCGATTTTCAATGGGATCATTGTAATTCAAGTCAGCCTTAGTAAAGAGCTTCGATCGTACCGGGTGTTCCTATGGACGGAACCACAATGCATTGGTAGTCCCTCCCTTGGCTTAGCTTTATCTAACTTTTGAAAAGCACTTAACCCCAGCTTATTAAAGAAAATTTCGTTTTAGGCAAGCAAAAAGGAAGTGAAATCAAGGCAAAATCTGTGCAAAAGTTAAGAACAACTTAATTTGATATTTTGATAAAAATAAAACTATTTCTAAGCTCAAAATTCGAAAACAAAAAGTCTTAAATCACCAGGGATTTTCTCAAGTTAAACCAAAATGTTTGTCAAGCGTCTTAGGTGGGGCGTGTGTGGCTTGTGTGGGTGTTATTAAGGATGGCGTGACAACAAGTCCATGTGTGTAATGGTATGAGTGTGTTTTAGTGTGTATGTGTGGCTTTTGTTCAGCTACGCTCGATTGCAACAATTACAACAACAATGTAGCTGCTGCTGTTGCCCCCGTTGCCAGGTCGAGGTGTGAGCTGAACACAATGGCCTCTCACACACACACACACACAGCTAGACAGTTACACCCATTCAATGTGCGTGTTCAATGGCAAACACACAATATACGAGGGGGCACCCCTTCATGTTCAAATTGCATGTGATGAGAATGTGCAACAGCCGTGTCCGCTCCGCCTCACCCACTTCTCACATAAATGGCTAATTTCACTTTTTTTTTTTTTTTTTTGTTGTGTTGTTGTTGTTGCTGTTACCTTCTGTTTTTCATTTCGTTACACTTTAACACGTGGCACTCAAAATTCTCTCAAGCTGATTGCTCGAGCTGAAAATGTGTTGCCTACTTTTTTGGGCGCACAAAAGTTAAGCTTGGGGGTTTTTTCTTGTATTGATTTTTAGGTTGCTTACTTGGCATATTTTAGGCAAGTTCCGTCAGAAAATTTGTGTTAACTTACCTGAAATGAGAGGAAAAGAAATTGTTATATTATTATTGCTTGGCCAAAAAAGGTGGATACATTCAGCAGAGACACTTGATCAGTGATCACTTTGTATAGGTCAACATGAAACCAAGAGCAGGACCTCAAAATATTCTTGATATTTTAGTTATGTGAATTTTCTTATGTTAGCCAGAATAAGTTAACTACTTAACTATCCAATTCCTAGTTTCTCCTTTTTCTTAGTATGTAAAAATCCCCAAAAAAAACTTTTTCTTCTAATTTAAAGTTTCTGCATAACAAGAAAAACAAAAGCAAACCCAACCTGTTGCTGAAATATTTAAATTGTCATAAAGAAACACTCACACACACACGCAAACTTGACGCACCGGCATAAATATTCAATACAGTTTACCAGGTGAAGGGTAAGAGAAGGGTTTCTCCTTCCCTTTGATATGGCCTTAGTCATTAGGCAACTCCCTCGTGTCTATTTACCCAGGGCTATAAAGACTCTTTGTTGACTCACTCTACCTCGCTCTCTCTCTCTCTCTCTCTGTCTGTCTCCGCTCTCAGGCCTGTTAGTTTCTATATAATAAATTGCTTTTGTAGCCTGTGTCCAAAGTTTGGCCTACAAAATTTCATTAAGAATTTAAATCAAGTTGACCCTGGCATCTGTCTGACAAAGGGTCAGACCACAAGGCAAAGGTGTAAAGTTTGATTTTTGATCCCTTTTAAATATTCAAAAATATATATTAAAAACAGGCAACAAAAAGAATAGTAAACAATCAGAGAGCGATACTTTGAATTTAAATCAAGAACCAATACTCCACTATTGTTATTTTTGGATCTGAAAACAAACCCAAAAAACTAAACAAAAATGTATTTTAGGGAATTAAGTACCGAAATCAACCGATAACATTTCGGATCTAGATCTGAAACCGATATTTTGCATTTTTTGAGAACCTGTATTCCAAAACCCATGTTCTTATAAACCACCAAAACAACCCCAGAAGGCTAAACCAAAAAAATCCCAAAATATTTTTATAAACCCATATCCAAAACATTTTTAACCACAGTAATAGCTAAACCAAAAATTCACACATGGAAATGTCCTCAAAATTTGTATGTATATTTTTTATATGCTCCCACACGATTCTACAAAGTTTGGTCGAAATCGGATGACTATAGCATATAGCTCCCATTGGAACGATAGGGCGAAAACTGGATCTTGGGAGAAAAACCTTTTTGTTTTTAATAGAAAAGTCCCTTACGTTGGCATATATTTATTTAATATACTTTTACACAATTTTACAAAGTTTTGTCAAAATCGGATGGCTATAGCATATAGCTGCAGTATGAATGATCTGTCGAACAAGAAGTTCTAGTGAGAAAAACTTTTTTGTTATAATTGGGATCGCCTCCAAATTTCGAAATTAACAGTTTGTTATGCTTTTCCATGATTGCACTAAGTTTGGTCGAAATTGGACATCTATGTGGTATAGCTCCCATAGAAATGTAAGGAACGACAAGTAGTCTTATAAAGAAAAACAAATTGCAAGGGTATACAAAACTTCGGCCGATCCGAAGTTAACTTTCCCCTTGAAATGGGAAAAGGGGGATCATGAAATTGTGCAAAAGTATGTAACAGGTAGAAGGAAACACTTGCGACCCTATAAAGTATATATATTTTTGATCAGCATCAACAGCCGAGTCGATTTAGCCATGTCCGTCCGTCTGTCCGTATGAACGCGTGTTTCTCAGAGGCTAGAGCCACAAATTTTTGAATGCAGGTAGGTCTATACCCGATTCAATACGAGTTTGTTTCAGATTTGGAAAATTCCTCCCCCTCCCCCCTTAAAGCGCAAAGAACTGTCACAGCCACAATTTTTCAGTTAGACCTTCCAAACTTTATATATATCAAGTAAGGCCCAATATCTATCTATTCTGAAAAGATCAATAAGATCGGACAAAAAACACCGAAGTTATAAAAGAATCAATTTTGCTTTTGGGAGAGATGGGGGCCTTGCATTGTCAGTTACCGCGTTTGCGCGTTCGTGTGTGCGTATGTTAGAGTGTGTATGTGTGAGTGTGTGTATATGTGAATGGAAACACAAGAAGTCAAGGGAACAGGCTATTTTGTAGTCGAGGCACTCGACTACAGCTCCCTTACTTGTTTTGTTATAAAAACTTTAACGGTTTCTCTATTAAACAAACAATAAATAGATTGATATTTATAAAGGAAGCAAGCCCTTTCAAATGCATGCAAGAAATATTGGCACTGTCATGAGTTTTTACTCTGTATGATGTTCAGAAAACTTAACCATGGCCAACCAACAACGATTTAACAAATTGGTAAATTTTCAAGCACAATTGCATAGCTTTCGGCTGGGCTTAAGTCAGAGCTTAATTCGTTGCTCGAACGGCTCGTTGGTGTCAGCGATTAAAGCTCTCGATGAGATGTGGTCGGGAGGCCGTCGGATGACAGTCTGTCTGGATAACCAAAGCTACCCATATGTACAAAATCTTCGTTAATTTCTGTTCATTATTAAATAATAAACAATCCTTGACCTTGAGACGGCTAACAACCACTTTTACTAAAAACAACACAGGTCGCTAAAACTCGTAGTAGATATTCCAAAATATATTTAAACCAAGAGCTCAAACCGCAAACTTATAACATTAAGTTGTGATAACAACTGGGAGCCAGTACCGATAAAATCGGAACCACAATTTTGGAATAAAAAACAATTCCAACTAACTACCAAGCAACAATAAAAATTTTATAAAGGCGTGTTCCAGAAACAGTCCACCAACCAAAAATTCCTTTTACGAGTATTCTCTGTACCAGAGATACGAGGGCCGTCCCAGAAATGGCCACCTAGTACAGTAGCGTTGGAAAATGTTCACAAAAACTATTAAAAAGGGGAAGTACCGACTATGAAAAATGGTCATCCGATGGACGATTTTCTGCTCCGTTGGATGATTAAGAGGATATTGAAGACATATCCATTCCAAATGGATATGAAAATCATCAAATGGATATTTTTTAATATCCTTTTTATTTTCTCTGCGTAGCTTGAATTATCTTGAATCGTTGAACAAATGCAGCATCATTCATTTCAGTAAAATAGTTAAGCCTCTTTGTGTACTCCTTTGCATTGTGTATTCGTTACTCTGTCGTTGCTTTGAATTCCTTTTCAATGCGCGAATGTAAAAAAATTCGTTTATTTATAAACATCTTGTTTCAACTGTTAGTATATTGATTATTCTATCAGGACTTGAGAAGAGATCAAAATTTGATCTAAGCGGTTAAGTTTGTTGCTCGGTTCTCGCCAAGCTCAGCATGAGACACTCAAACTCGGCTTAACGAAGGACAGTTACATTAAGAAATTGACCTAAGTCGATTAACATTCGATAAACTTTGCAAACATTTTGTTTATGTTGTATATTTAAATAGTTTTTTGACTCAATCTTTACAATTGAGTCGTGATTGCATCAACTCACATTTAAGTGTGACCAACCTTTTTGTGCAGGTATTTTGCTTAAGAAGAAACTAATTCAGTGTGACCATTACTTATCGTTCTGAAGCAAACTAAAGAAAACAAAGTGATTCTACAGCAAAATGTTCTGAGTAAGTTTAGGCAAAAACATACTAAACTTTTCAATGAAAGGAATTTCAACGACTTTCTGACTTATTAAAACCTTTTTTTAAATGGAATAAGTTTCATTTGATAATCCAAAGACCTTTTGGAAGGAATATTTTTGGCTTGAAATATTGCAGATATTTGCATTAAACTGATTTTGATTTAAGGATTCTGTGCTAGGTCTTTTGCTTATGTGACTAAGAAGAAACCTAAGAAAAGTGCAGATCCAAAACCTTAAAAAGCCCGATAAAGTAAGCCTAAGCCTCACAAATTTGTAGCTTTGCTTCTGCCCCACAAAAAAATGGTAACGAAGTACATACACTTCCCCTTGATAAGCTGCTCAACTCTTATCTTAATCTACCCACAAAATGCAGTTAAACCCTTAAGCAAAAAGCTGAAAATATTTCCATATTTTTTTTTTCTTTTTTTTTTGTGTGTGCAAAATTTAACGAGAATGTGCTTCTTCCTTTTTAGCATCATTTCCTGGGCACTACTTTTTGGGTTTTGTGTGTGTGTGTGTGTGTGTAACCACAAAAGCACAAATATAGCTCAACTGACTGGCCTAGCCAAATAGTTTATACTAAACAAACACATAAGCAGGAAGCGTGGTAGGAAGAGGAGGAGAGTAAATCAAAGTTTTGTTTTTGGAACTTTTGTCATATGCATTGATGGATGGTGCGGGTGCAGGGGGGGGTTGGGGAAGCGGTTACTTGCATTGTTGCGGCTGCTGCGCTTGCACAATGCCTTTGGCACTGTTCCCATTGTATTTGGAATGTTCAATATACTCCCCAGCTGGCATCAGGATTGCTTCGGGAACATATTTTCAATTACTGTGTGCTACAACTTTTCCAGTTTTTCCCCACCCACTCGCTGCTGCCGCTGCTGCTGCCATCAGTTGCATAACAATAACGGTAAGTACTTGCAATTTGTGTAAGGCAGAGGGAAAGCAGGCGGAGGAGGAAGAGGACGAGAACAGCAATTAAGTGGTTTTGGGAGTGAAGGAAGTTGCATAGTTAACCAAACACTTGTTTTGTGCGTTGAAAATTAATGATTTAGTGCAGAGAACTTTCCTTCCTACTAGCAGGCATACCATTTCCTTCCTGTTCTCGAATTTATAATAACTTTAAAGTTCTTGCAACAATTCTGAGTTGGAAACTTCAATTCGTTGCCTCACACACATACACACACACACACCCACACAGAGACACTGACAGATTCACTGTCGAAAAGTTATTTTCGTTACAAAAAAAGAAACACAAAAAAAAACATGCCCCTCACGTACTGCAAAACTGCGGCATAAAATTTCCAATTTTCTGCTGCTGCGGCTCTTGACTTTTCGAACGAAACTTGGCCCATGTCCGTCGATGTCTCCACCTTTGGCCTCCTGCTCTTGGGTTGCATATGGGTGCAGTTCTGTTTTTTTTTTTTTTGAGTGTCTGCGCGAAATCAGTCGAGCTTATGATTTGTTGGCCAAACCCAGAGAACCTTGGCTAGGCCTGTACCTTCGAATGTTGAGCAAGCTCGTTGGTTGTTTTCCTTTTGGCTCTCCTAATTTTGCGCAAATAAAAATGTTGCATAGACAACTTGGCACGCGGCAGGGGGCAGGGGGGGGGGGGGGGGGGGGAGGCACCATAAAGACTGGCCACTTGGGCGCTTCATTTTGGATTCATGCTGCTTTTGGGGTTGCCCTCGACAGCCTTGGCTTTGCACTAAAGCAAATAATTTTGGCCTGCTGCCACCTGCCAAAGGCAATGAAATATTTTAAGAGGGGGCAATGCATACATATAAACAATATATATATGTTTGTATATTTGTAGGGGGGGGGATCCAATAAAAAACATCAAAAAGAAATAAATGGCAAAATTTAAAAAAGGGGATTTGGTTTTTACCCTTTGCAAAATGTGGGCAAATTTTAAATGGAGAATTTATGTTTACATAAAGTTCAACTCAACTACTCGCTACTCCGTACTCGGTTCTCAATGCTTGGTACTCCATACTCAGTGCTTCAAGCTCAGTACTATGTACTCGAACCCAGTACTCGATACTCAGTACTCTATACTCAGTAATTGATGATAAGTACTCAATGCTCAGACCTCTATACTCAGTACTCGATATTTGGTAATCGATACTTAGTGCTCGATACTCAGTTCTCGATACTCAGTACTCAACGCTCGATCCAAAGTGCTCAATACTAACTACTCAATACTAAAAACTCGATAAAAAGTACTTTATACTAAGTACTCAATACTAAGCACCCAATACTAAGTACTTATAGCTCAGTATTCGATATTCCATACTGGATACTCAGTACTCGATACTCAGAACTCGATACTCAGTGCTCGATACTCGATACAAGGTGCTTAGTACTAACAACTCAATGCAAGTACCCGATACTAAGTACTCATAACTCAGTATTCGATACTAGGAACTCGATACTAGGTACTCGCTGATCAGCTCCCAATACTCAGTAATCGATACCCAGTACTCGGTACTCAGTACTCAATACTAAGAACTCGATTCTCAGTACTCGGTACTCAGAACACAATACTCAATGCTCGGTACTCAGTACTGGAACCTCTGTACTTGGTTCTGGATACTCAGGACTCGATACAAAGTGCTCGATGCTCGATACAAAGTGCTTAATACTAACAACTCAATAGTAAGTACTCGATAACAAGTGTTTCATACTAAGTACTCAGCACTTAGTACTCGATCCTAAGTACTCATAACTTAGTATTCGATACTAAGTACTCAATACTCAGTACTCGATACTCAGAGCTTGATACTTAATGCTCGATACTTAGTACTCGAACATGTGCACTTGATTCTGGATACTCAGGACTCGATACTTAGGACTCGAAACTCGATACTAGGTACTCGATACTCAGTACTCGACACTCAGAACTCGAACCTCTGTACTTGATTCTGGATACTCAGGGCTCGATACTCGTTACTATGCAATATTCAATACTAAGTACTTGATGCTCAGACCTCAAAACTCAGTACTTAACTACTCAATACTAAGTACTCTATAATAAGTACTTCAAACTAAATACACAATACTAAGTACCTTATTCTAAGTACTCATAACTCAGTATTCGATCCTCCGTACTCGATACTCAGCAAACGAGAATCGGTACTTGGAGCTCGAAACTAAGAATTCGATACACATTATATTCATCACTTGATAACTAATATTGACGACATTGCAATTATTGTCTTACCTTCACAAAACCTTGAAAACATGACAGACCTATCTCATCCTGGACGCGATCTCGAACAAGGAACTGCTGGACAAATGTCTGTAACACGGTCTCCCAGGTGTGCCTGTGACCGAATTGTGATCGTTAAACGCTTAAAGGCAGACATCTTAGGGACGCCGTTGAAAAAATCCATAAAAACAATCAACAACAACAAAAGTGCTTCAGTTTCAGGACGCTCTGTACAGACAACCACAACGGTATCGGATGTGGGCTCCCAGTCAGAGGACAATAATTACTGAATGGTGCAGGCACCACATATCCGTTACTCGAAGCCCACGCAAACATTGCCAAATCGTGGGTATCCGCAACTACGTCGCTTGGTTCTATTGACCAAATCCGGAGTCTTGACCACGTCTTGTACACGAGAAGTCGATGAGGTGAATGCGCCGCAGAGTCATACCTATAAGCGTCCGCATGTTCGCTCTCTTTTGGTACCCAGCTACAAACCAAGCTTCAGTCGCACTTTAGCCAGTGATTTGGGATCAGTGTCCAAGCCAAGACTGACACAGACTCAACTTAACACTCTACTAGCTATCTGGAGAATATTGGCTGCAATCAGTCGCATTTTAAACACTCTTCATTCGCCCAGAAACACCTTTAGTGGCTTAGCCAGACCATTTGCAGAGGCCACCGCCACCAAAACGCTGCAACAACGTCAAACCATTGGAGGAGAATGGCTACTGTAGCCCAGTTTCACCACAGTTAACCAACTCTATCCACATCAGCAAACGGACAGTGAGTCAGAGGTAGAGGCAGAACCCAGCACAAGTCCCACCAGATATTCTCATCAGCGCACAGTACCACTGGCCAGGCCACAATTAAGACGCCCTATCGCACACCATGCAGTACAAAATGTTTCCATGCAACAATTTCGAGAGCTGATGAAAGCGCAAAACCCAAACCTATGCCTAAACCATACCTAAAACTAAACCTAAACCTAAACCTAAACCTAAACCTAAACCTAAACCTAAACCTAAACCTAAACCTAAACCTAAACCTAAACCTAAACTAAACCTAAACCTAAACCTAAACCTAAACTAATATACCTAAACTAAACTAAACTAAATAAACTAAACCTTTAAATAATAAATAATAACTAAACCTAAACTAACCTAAACTAAACCTAATATAAACCTAACCTAAATAAACCTCCTCAACCTAAACCTAAACCTAAACCTAAACCTAACCTAAACCAAACCTAAACCTAACCTAAACCTAACCTAAACCTAACCTAAACCTAACCTAAACCTAACCTAAACCTAACCTAAACCTAACCTAAACCTAAACCTAAACCTAAACCTAAACCTAAGCCTAAACCTAAACCTAAACCTAAACCTAAACCTAAACCTAAACCTAAACCTAAACCTAAACCTAAACCTAAACCTAAACCTAAACCTAAACCTAAACCTAAACCTAAACCTAAACCTAAACCTAAACCTAAACCTAAACCTAAACCTAAACCTAAACCTAAACCTAAACCTAAACCTAAACCTAAACCTAAACCTAAACCTAAACCTAAACCTAAACCTAAACCTAAACCTAAACCTAAACCTAAACCTAAACCTAAACCTAAACCTAAACCTAAACCTACCAACATTAAAGATGCTTAGCATCAAAAAAAAGATCAGATATCACAACAAAACAAGACTACATCGTATGCAAAGTCAACGTGAAGCATGACGTGTGACGCTTAAATCCACTTTTACTCCCACTAAAATCTTCCGTATCGAAATAAAAGATGTTTCACATCAAAAAGAAAAGTTGGAGGCGCTAAAGGCTCACATTTCGTTTATCAGTTCAATTCGATTTCAGTTCCACACGTGGCGCAGTAGGCGGTCATTCTATTTGACAGCTTAGCATAAGAGGTACGTTCAAAAAGTATCGCGAACAAAGTTTTCTTTGATTGCAGGGGCGTGGTACAACATCAGTTCATCAATAATGAATATTACCTGCAAGTTCTATGCAATTTGCATATAGCTATGCGTCAGAAATGTCTAGATTTGTGAAAGATTGGATACGCCATTTTGTTTTTCTGATTTTCGACTTTGAATTCGTTATCAGCGATCCCGAAAACCCCTGAGTACAAACTTTTAGCCAAATCAAATACGATTTTCGACTTTTGGCCAGCTTTTTGGGATTTGGGACCGAAAAGATGAACAAAGCTTACAGTGAGCAAGAACGATTGAGAAGAAGAGAAGTTTGTTTAAGATGACAACGAGAATAAAATGCTGTTTCTACCTCAGGGTAGAATATAGTGCCCCTATAAACCATTCTCAGTCCGTTGGTTATCACCGAGGAAAGTCGGTCTCTAGGTCTAGTTTATTCACTGGTCTTTAGAAGATTTACACTTATACAACATTTACTCTAGGACTGCATTAAGCGTTAATAGCCAACAAACAGCTTTTTTTTGTATGGGAAAAAAGCTGACTGTTAGCTTTCAACGCATAACGTACTCCTAGTGTAAATAGCCTATTAGTATCCCAAGTCGTTAGATATAGTTCATACTCTGGTCCCTTTCGAGGGGGTTGCCACTTAGGTCAAGTTTATTCTCAGTTTTATACCGTTGATCCCCGCTCAGGTTCCCTGGTCTCAAGCACAAGTTTATTTTCTGGGCTTCAACGAGATTCTCTAGCCCCCACTATAGTCTCTAGTTTTCTGGTTCCCAACGAGCAGCTTCCGGCAAAGTTTTCTGTGCTCTAACTTAGTCTATGATCTTCTAGTTTCCAACGAGGACCTTGGACTTTAGATTACCACATTCAAGTTCCCATCTTGGGGTAATTTTGGCTCAATCCGATACAACTTTCTTTCTAAAGCTAATAACTTAACAGCTTAATAAAGCCAATTTCAATTGCACGATTGTTTGGTTTCTGATATTTGTTGTTGTAATTGGGTGATTATAATTATTGAAACAGCTATACAGACAACCCTGGTTTGCTCTTTTAATTAGTCACTTAAACGCTCTAATACAAATTCAAAGGGTGAACATTCAGTCATATACCCTAACAAACTTTTGTTTTCTTGGCTTTTTTCTGAGAAATTTTTGGTATGTTTCGGTTGCTTCACCTTTTGTGGGTGCACAATAAGTTTTGCCCACATTGAAAACAACTCGAGCTCTTTCTCTCTCTGTGGGCTAACCGTTGTGGCTTTTGGCTTGGACTGCCAACAACAACGTCGTCGCCGTCGCCGTTGGGCATGAGTCGGTGTAATTGAAAGGCTCAGGTTCAGGCTTTGCTGCTGCTGCTGCTGCTTGGTAATTAAAAGTTTGCCAACGTCTCCAACATTTGAGAGAGCTGTTTGGCTGTTTGTAGCAGCAATACGTCAGTTAGTCAGTTAGTCAGTCGGCGTCGTCACCTTCAGCCTCGTGGCCAGGCCACATTTGAAATTAGTTAAAGTTCGAGAGTTCCTCTTTGTGCTCTAAAAACAAAACAAAAAAATAAACAAAGTTTAATTAGTGGGCGTGGCCCCGGCTGCCTGGCGAAAATTAATTAAGCAGCTTCCCCACCACCAGCCAAGGCTCATTATCAATTCAAGGAGCTCAGACTGTGATTCTTGGACCATTCATTCATTGGCTACATCTATCAATCTATCATTTCTGTGCATCATTCATCAATGTCATTTGTTTTGTGTACTGTTCGAGGGTTGTTTTTCGTCCACTAAAGTTGCCAGTTGCCAGTTGGCAGTTTTCAGTTAAAGTTGGCCCGTTGGCTACAAATATTTCCCTAGCATACTTATGCGGGCAGCCAACTAAGCCAAGTAAAAATATTTTGGCAGAAATGTTGCAAAAATGTAAGCGAAATGCGTTTCCCTTCTTCGGCCCTGACATCTTACTTGTTTCCTCTCTCTCTCTCTCTCTATCTCTCTCTCAGTCTACTTTCAACTTCCTTTTTTATTTCCGTAATCATTTATATGCAAATCGCTAGCACGCCCACTCTTCTTCGATTTGCCATCAAAATTCGCAGCTTGTTACCCCTCGCCTCTGCTTATCCCACCCTGGGGTATCTCACCATTCTCTTGGCTGTCTGTCTGTCTGTTTCAACTGGCATTTTTATATGCCAACTTCTCTTCTGGTTTGTTCTGGATTTTCGTTTTGTTTTTGGTTCTTTTTTTCACTTGAAGCTCATTAAAATTGCAGCAGACTTTGATTTGCATGTGAGTTGGCGTGGAGGCTTAAAAGGGAAAGTTTTGTGAGACAAAATCTGAAATCGTTGATTAAAGTAATGAAAAAAAAGCGAGTCAAATATGAAAATTTGTACATTTGCAACTAAGGTAGTTAACATATTTTCAAGACACTTGCAAAAGTTTTGATTTTTTCAACACTTGACAAATCTAAAACTGACTTTATTGAAAGCTTAGATTGAAATATAGAAGGAAAGCTATTTTTGTGCCTAAGGTGCTTTACATCACAAAAATATAAGTTTTAGTAGCTCCTCATATCAAAATCTGATATTAATTAAGGCTTAAGGCTTA
Organism: Lordiphosa collinella; assembly: GCA_018904265.1. Taxonomy (NCBI): domain Eukaryota; kingdom Metazoa; phylum Arthropoda; class Insecta; order Diptera; family Drosophilidae; genus Lordiphosa; species Lordiphosa collinella. The sequence continues at coordinate 21,556 of JAEIFV010000553.1, read as the reverse complement.
TACCCAGATGAGATAAGAGCTTAGTTTTTCACAATACTTCATTTAGATAAGACAGCGGGTCCAAAGCATATCAGTATCAGCATATCAATAAATTGACCCTTCATTTAGGCCAAGATAGGCCCATTGCGATACCATATACAAGGTGGGCCAAAAGAAGTCATCCGATGTTGTTTGGCTTTCATTTTTATACTCTGTACCAAAGGTACATAGAGTATAATAAGTTTGTGCAAAAGCCATGTCCGTCTGTCCGTCTGTCTGTCCGTATGAACGCACAGATCTCAGAGATGGTAAGAGATAGAGGTTTGACATGTATGGGACTTATGCTTCTTATACTTGCAGGCAGATCAAGTTTATTTTCAATTTTTGCCACGCCCCCTCCCGCCCATGCAAATTGGAAAACACGTCATAACTCCCACAGTTTTATAGATAGAAGGTTTGTTCCTTCTGCACACATTTAGTAATTAGGATTAGTAATCGATCCGCCAAAGGAATGGTAGAGATCGGACGAACCAGTTATAAGGAAAACAAACAATTAGGGCGCAGGTCGCCGGTGTGCGCACTATACAGAGTTGTTATAGCGGGCTGACCGACTTTCTTGTTCCCTCGTCTATGCAACTAAATCAGTTATCAAAAGTTCAGAAACTGCAACAGCCACCATTTAAAGATAGTTTTAGATATCCGAGGCAGGTGGAAAAAACAATGTCACACTATTAGCCTTGCTGGATGTTAGCAAGGCATTTGATACAGTCGACCACATTATCTTAAGTACCTAGCTTAAAAATATGTACAACTTTTCCTCAAACGCAACGCGTCTTATTAAATTCTATTTGTGTGACAGAAAACAAGCTTTTGTTTCAGGGTCCTGTTTGTCAGATTTCTTACGTTTGTCCCTCAAGGTTCAGTCCTTGGTCCGCTGCTCTTCTCTGCTTATATCAATGACCTTCCTAAGTGTCTGATAGGCTATGATGGCCATTTTGTACGCCGATGATGTCCAACTTTATGTAAGTCGGCCATTACGTGAATTAAACAAGTGTGTAAGTATCTGTAATAACTACTCTGTAAAAGAACTGCAAAGAGTGTGCTCAAAGAGATAGATGGAAAAAAAACTCTATCGCCAGCCAATGTAGAGAATTGAAGTGCAAATTAAAGACAAGAACAAAAAGATGACCTGACTCGCCCAACTCGGGATCTGAGGTAGCTTTACGGGTCAATTACTACCCCAAAAAACCACTCTGAACCTTCCACGAGCAGCGAAGCCGTCGCGACGGTAGGGACTTGGCCAGCGTGCCAATGTGGAAATGGTTTTGGGCAAAAACATGTTCCTAACTTGGATATTGCAGTTTATAAGCAGCGAGTTGCAACACGATGACATCAACTGGGTGCCACGCAGTGGTACCTAAGATGTTGAATAATTATATGAAAGAAGAAGAAAGTGTTTATCTAATCGCCTTAAAGAACACTGATAATCAAAAAATAAAGATTAAAAAAAAAACAGCATTTGCTACTAGGAAGAGAAAGCTCCTTCTAGTAGCTCGAATCAAAAGTGAATGAGGCAATTTTGTTTTAGCACTTCACAGGGTAGAAAACAATGAAAAAGCAAAGGCTACTTTGTTATGGCCTACTAAGTTTGTTTACCCTTGCAGAGGGTATTATAAAATTGTACGGATGATTGTAACGCATTGAAGGAAGCATCTCCGACCACATAAAGTATATATATTCTTGATCAGCACGACGAGCTGAGTTGATTTAGCCCAGTCCCTCAGTCCTTCTGTTTCTATGCTATCTTCACCGTCAGTTTGAAAGCTATCTTCACCAAACTTTGCACGAAGTCGTTTGGTACAAAAACGGTGCACATTTGTCGGAGCTGGCCGGATCGGATGACTATAGCATATAGCTGTCATAGGAAAGATCCGTCGAAAAACTAGTTCTAGTGTGAAAAACTTTTTTGTTTTAAATGAAAACGTCCTTATCATTGGCATACACTTATTTTATATACTTTTACACAATTCTACAAAGCTTGGTCGAAATCGGATGACTGTAGCATATAGCTGCAGTATGAATGATTGAACGAAAAAGAAGTTCTAGTGAGAAAAACTACAATCAGGTTATCAAAAGCTCAGAAACTGCACAACAGCCATTTTAAAGATAGTTTTAGATATCCGATGGCAGGTGGACAAAAACAGTGTCACACTATTAGCCTTGCTGGATGTTAGCAAGGCATTTGATACAGTCGACCACATTATCTTAAGTTCGAAGCTTAGAAATATGTACAACTTTTCCTCCTATCCTATATTTTCCTATTTGTGTGACAGAAAACAAGCTGTTGTTTCAGGGTCCTGTTTGTCAGATTTCTTACGTTTTACTTGTGGTGTCCCTCAAGTTTCAGTCCTTGGTCCGCTGCTCTTCTCTGCGTATATCAATGACCTTCCTAATTGTCTGAAAGGCTACGATGGCCATTTGTGCGCCGATGATGTCCAACTTTATGTAAGTCGGCCATTACGTGAATTAAACAAGTGTGTAAGTATCTGTAATAACTACTCTGTAAAAGAACTGCAACGAGTATGCTCAAAGAGAATTGACTAGATCACTCTATCGCCAGCCAATGTACAGAATTGAAGTGCAAATTAAAGACAAGAAAGCTAAGAGACTTAACGAAAAGATGACCTGACTCGCTCGACTCGGGATCTGAGGTAGCCTTACTGGTCAATTACTACCCCAAAAAACCACTCTGAACCTTCCTCAGTCGATTAGTTCGACAATTTTGTATGTACGTTAAAGAAAATAGACGTTAAGGATTCCTTGAATCCTCTATTATACTTCTATAGCCAGGCTTCTAATATCGGTACCAAATTAAAGTGTAGCTTCTCAAAAACACACCTCCAACGACCATTTTTTCCAAAATCCGGACATAAACCACTCATTTCCGGGCCTCAAGAGGGTGTACCATCCCAACAAAACACTTACGACCTTAATCTGCCTAAAGCTCCCACAAATATCGACCCAGGTTAGCGAAACTGGGTATTACGGATTTCATTCAAGATTTATTTTAGATATCATCCAGCTATACCATAACATTGAAAACCAGGAACGTTTTTGTGTGCGTTCCTCGAATAACTTTTCTGCTGCTTCGTTAATGCGCTCCTTGGGCTCTCCATATTTATAGGCCCACAATGACACCACTATTGCCATAATTATGAGTGTCCAAATCAAAGGGTTCCAGATTAATCGCTTCAAATAAGACTTAAGATTGAAGTTCTTTAACTTGGTCCTTATTCCATCTATAAAAATACCCATCGAGCTCCAGTCTTGATTTGCTTCAGACGCATGGGCACTGCCTGCTGTGGAAGAAATTTGATCCGAATACATAAGGTTTTCAGTGAACGAACCACGCCACTTACTGTTCAAATATTTCAATTCGGCCCATAATTTGTCAAACTCTTTCTTTTTGGATTCCATTTGGTAGGGATCTTTGCTGTGTAGAGCGGTTGAATTAGTTAAAGTGAACACGTTAAGCTTTAGTTGCTCTTGATTGTTTAATTGTTCAGTTTCTCATCAAAGTCAGAGAGCAACCGCACAACTGCACCGAAAAGAGCAAGTGACCATCAAAGCCAAAGAGTGTGTTAATTGAATTCGCGTTTATACTTTACCTCTTGTAGTCAAATGAAATAAATATTTTCTTTTGGAATTTTCTTTATACAAAATATAGTTTTGTTTGATGTTGTTTTAGAGACTTCAGAAAATCAAGTGAGAAAATGAAGGCATGTAGCACGAAATATGAAAAATGTGGATTGAGAGTTTTGTCTAGGCTAACTGATTTGGATGAACAAATACCTGTGAATTATTATGTTTTAAGGAAAAAGGTAACTATAAAATGCTTGACATGGTTTGTAACCGTCAGTCGATCTCCGCGCGCTTCGCCTTTGCTGTCACAAACTAATACACCTGGCTTCCCGGGTCGTTCCTAGATACCAGATCGTTCGGTTACGAAACATGTCTGGAGAAGAAATTGTATTCTAATCTTATTAGTTACACAAGTCAAATTTGAAAAAAAATCTCATCATAACAAGTATTGCATCAAGGTGAATAGTGTTAAGCGAAACATAAATTTGATTTATATTGTTACAAATATATATGTACATTCCTTTTCCATTTAAGGCCGATTTATCATCTTGTATATATAGGATGATTTTTTAAGAGCTATAGGAAAGTTTTTCAAAAAAAAAACACATAAAATTCAGAAAACTGCATGAAATCTTTACCTGAAACGCTAGTACGGTCCATATAATTTAATGTTTGAAGATTATTTCATGCAAATGTTGACCGTGACTGCGCCTCAAATGGTCCATCCGCTTAGTTCAGTTTTGGCATACTCTTTCCAACATTTCGGCCGGTATCTCACGAATAAATTCTTCAATGTTGTCTTCCAATGCGTCAATTGAAGCGGGCTTGTCTGTATAGACATGAGCTTTAACATAGCCCCACAAAAAATAGTCTAAAGGCGTTAAATCGCACGATCTAGGCGGCCAATTGACCGGTCCCGAACGTCCATTGTTGCGCGTGCTGTGTGGCATGTGGCACCGTCTTGTTGAAACCACATGTCATGCAAGTCAAGCTCTTGCATTTTGGGCAAAAAAAGCCGAGCACGCATTTTGATAATAAAATTCAATAATTTGCAAGCGTTGTTCGTTTGTAAGACGATTCATTGTTAAATTATAGACCAAACTGAAGATGTTTGACAGTGAAACAAAACACGAAACGTGCGTGAGCTGTTTAAACCAGTGTTGCCAAAAAAATAATAGCTAAAAAATCACCCTTTATAATTTAAAACTGCTAGAGACAACAAAATAATGTTCTAATTCGCCCAGGTAATCGAGAACTTAAATAACAGCCTCTGAGTCTATTCAGGTGATTGCCAAAACATACTTCCATACATCAAACATTATTCCAGCTTTCTTTCTATAAAAAAAGGTTGACATTTCTGCTCTTTGAAATAAAACAAAGGTTGAGAAAAAAGCTTGAAAAACAGAAAAGAAATCAAAGTGTAAACAACTAAAAAAGTTGAGTCTATTTTATAGATTTGGAATGTAATTTGAAATGCGAATCGAATCGGCAGGTACAAACACGGACTTTAATTAGAGCATTAGCACCATTATCCATTCATCATTCATCAACAAGACAATATTCGTGGTTCAAGATCCGGCTCGAAGGACCAAGTAAAAGCAAGTTTACCATGTCGTGACACAAGAGCCAGAACTTTTCATACTGCTTATTTCAAATTTGTATCTACTTATGGTTGGTTTTGTCAGCGTTTTTTAAGGCCATCTCAATATGAACCGCAAGTGCCAATATCAAAATTTTTGATTTAGTTATTAAGTTAAATCAATTTTTGCTTCTTTTTGAAGGAAAAATTTTGTGATAGAAATTTTGCGCACAAGTTTTAGTTTTCAGCCAAGTTTTGCAAAAGTTTTTGCACATAAGTTTTATGTGCATTTAATGTGTATAGTTTTAGCAAGTCCTCAGGTCATATGACAAGATGACAACCGCAATGAAATGGAGGACATAGAGCGAAGAGAGAGAGAGAGAGAGAGAGGGTAAATAACAAATCAAAATGTTATAATTGAATTTTGTAGCAAAATTGTGTGGTGGATATTAAGGACAATTTGAAAACAATGGAGGGTGAGAGCAAGAATTGGCTTTCATTGTGTTTTATTTGACAACGCAAAAACGTTGAAAAAACACACCCACTCACACACAGAGAGACAGACTGACATTGTTTTTCTTTTTGCTTACATGACTTGCAGGAGTGGGAGGATTGTCGCACAAATTTCATTTGATTTATTTGCCAGTTTTCTTTTCAATTCTCTTATTTTCCTACCCCATTTGGTAATTTTCCGTAAATCAAATCACAATGGAAACGTGCAGAAAAGAAAATGTCGTTGCATACTTTGGTGCGTCTTTAAAATTAGGTTTCGCCCCCCCATATGCTATCATTTTAATTGGCCAACTCTGGATTCAGCCTAAGCTCATTATAATTATCCAATCAATGCGAGAGGCGTTCACAAAAGAACAACAGCAAATCCCGCAGAGGATCTGCAAGCAAAGTTACTTGGCCAACACGCTGATTTATTTACTGAAAACAAAGAAAAGGAACAAAACACAAAAAAAAAACGAAACGAAGCGAAAAAGAAGAAGCGGCAGTAGAGTAATAATAATGCGTAATAATGAAGAGCAGAGGCGGAGGCCGGAGGTGGCCAAGGGACATTCACACAAACGGAAACGGAAGTGAGCTCAACGAGCATTGGCCATGGAGCAAAAGGAGATGGCGGAGACAGCCCGAGGACTAGCCAGGCGAAGTTCTCAGGTAATTATGGCCTAAAAGCGCAATTTTTTCTACTTCACACACACACACACACACACACATGCACGCACACTTATACATATTTGAGTACTTTGCCGTTTGTTTATTGACACACGCACAACTTTCAGTTCAGTTCAGTTCAGTTGAGTTGGCTGTTCTACTTAATGTAATTAGACTAAATTGCTTTTTAAGTGCAACAGCAGAAACAAACAAAGAAAGAGACAATAAATGGAGACAAGAGCCAGACGGTTACATAACGCCTTTCGAGAAAGAACTCTGCGAAGAAGTCAGAGCCAAGGGAACAAAATATAGTTGAAAGTTACATTGTCAAGGATTTTTTGATTAGTTGGCTTTCGTGTCTTTCTGATTGCTATTTTGCTTCGTTTTTTTTAAGTTCTCTTTGTTTGTTGTATTTATAAGAGAGGAAAGCAAGATTCAGCTTTATATTAACTCAGTCAGTTCAACTTCTGTTTCTAATTTTCCTTTCTTGTTTCTTTGTTCTTCAGTTATTCTTCCATCTTTCAGTTTTTTTTTTCACTCCTTGATTCTTCGTTTTTATTTGCTTTTTGCCACCTTCTTCTCTTTAGAATTCTCTTTTTCTCATTTCTTCTTCGCTTTTTTTTTTTTCTTTCTTTATTATCTTTACTTAAATTGCTTATTTCTATCTCCTTTTTTAATCATTCTCTCTTGTATTTTATGTGGCAGATAGCTCTTTGTAGAATTTGTGGAATTGGCCATTAATCTATTCGAATAACCGGTTTCAAATCGCCAAAAATTCGCGAAAGTGAAAGTAAGAGCATGGCATACAAATTTCTTAAAGAAGTTGATTCAAGGTTATTTTTATAGCCTTACCTCTTTCATAAGAAGAAGGAGGTTCCATTCATAAAGTGGTTCAATAGAACTCAAGTCCTGAACCTAACCGATTCTAAGTTTTCAGTTTCAGTTTGCAGTCGTTATAAAAAAGTGCGCAGGGCCCTACGGCCAATTTTGCCTTATACATATAGTTATCGTAATGCTCTTAGCCACTGTGAAATACATAAACTATTTCGTCTTTATAGGTTCCGCTTTTAATCTTCTGTTCAAGTTAGATTTTATGCCTGTCTGATCTATGATTTCGTTTGGAAAAAGTTTCAATAGAACCAAGTGTAATATTTCAACTAGTTCTTGTAAGACATCTGTTGAGTTTACATTTGATTACCGGGATATTTTAAAAACAACTTTTGATTACTGAAACTTTTCCATTGTAAAAGTACTCTCCTTCTTTAGTGTCTATATATTAATACGTTAAGATTTCAAATTATTAGTGAAAATATAAACCATTTTTTCGTTTTATAACGAATATAAAGTTGTACTAATACACACACACTTCACACTGATTAGCAGACCAACGCATTGTTTTGTTTCAACAGGCCAACACTCTCTGTGAGCAGTGCTCAGTTGTAATTGACATTTGTAAACAAAGGGTGGCTCTCAGTACGCTCTCCTGTGAAGAGACGATCAACGGGAAAAAAGCTTCTACGCATATTTTGTTTTGGTTTTAACAGACTTACAGTTGCTGGGTCTAATGACTGGTATAAGGGCCAAAAGTAGTTTGCATTATTTTTGTTTTATAGCGAATTAAAGATACGGTGACATGCAGATGCCATAGAATTCAATTGACTAAAAAAATTAGTGCGAAAATAGTCAGTATTCTTCGGAAAATCGATCGATACGAAACATACAATTCAAGGAAAATTCACTAATCAATTTAAATACCCGAGCACAATTGGAGACTGTGCTGATCTTGAGATTGAATCGGTATTACATCGAATCGAAATACTTCGAATCCACTATCACTGCGCTACAAAATCCCTTAAAAAATGTTTATTTTGTCTCTTCACACTTTCTTTGGTGCCATACTCGACCACATTTCCCGAAATGCTTGAAAATTGTTTTAAGACTTACACTTTACCAAAACTTTAACAAAAGATCAAGAGAAAGGAAGAATCGGTGTTTATAGCTTTCTGGGTAAAAAAAAGACCTAACTATCCATGTTTGTTAACCAAATGTTGGCTGACTGTTCAAAATATATGTTAATCAGGTTTTCCTGGGCTTCAAACCGATTCAGCTTCAATTATTTTTAAAATTAAGACTTTTTGACATTTTATTTTAGAATTTAAAGTGCATATCGTTTAATGTTAGTGTTAATTTGTTCGATGGTCGAATTTCGACCACAGGGCGAGCCTAGTTAAATATATAATACCTAGTATATATCTTTGCTCCAAATAAACGAAAGGCAACCATTTGTAAACTTAAGTGATTTCTTTTAAAGAGTCATAAACTGATTGGTATAACTCTCTTACCTACCCCAGGTGTTCTTTTTAAAGGAGCTGAGAGTTATTCAGGCCTGTTTTCGATTCCGAGTTGGATCGATCGGAATTGGTACGAGATCCGATATCCAGGAAAGGATTAGAGAATTCGGTTGAAGAGTTTAAAAAGATAAAAGCCAAATCACCCCAACGGATTTCGGAAAAGGGTAGTCTTTTCAATTCCAAATCCACATATATATTGAAATCGAGAAGAGTCCTGATGAATTTATTGTTCAATCATCAGTTGTATTGTACTTAAGGAGAAGGCCTACTTAAGGAGTTTGCAAAGCTCTGAAGCTTTTGTTTTAAGCTGGTCTGGATAATTATGATATCTTGTGCGATAATTTGATACCAAAAACTGTTTTCCTATTACAATAAAAGTTGGAATGCATAATACATATAATTGATTTCCTCTGTTTTTTTAAAGCTGCTAAAAAAAAGAGCGAGATCAAAGCTTTGTGCACTATTAAAGCTTTCTTAAATTCATGCATTCTAAAATGTAACTGTAAATTTACACTCGAAAAACCTTTTTTGTAGTTTTTTAAAAAACTCTTTGAAGTTGTTTGCTATCATTAGTAATGAGTTCTGCTGGCTTGAGGTCCAAAAAGTTGCGTTTGTTCAACTTATACTCGAAAAACAGAAGTGAATGCCTCTACAGTACTGTTTCATGGATGTCCAAATCCAATCTTCAGTAGACGTTTGCTAATTACTAATGCTTGTTTAATGTCTTTCCTTTCAATTTTGTTATATTTTGCCTAAAATATCAGAAAACTTATCTAGAAGCCCGACTTACCAGGTTTTATCGATCAAATATTGTAAAATCGGAGGTTGCCCCGCCAAAAACTCCACCTTTCAAATGAATTAAACCTGCAGATATATTGTCTGAGTAGCTTCAAAACGAAATCCTTTACAAAACTTAACAGTATGTCTATATCAAAATAGTCTAGTTCCTTGATTAGGCCAAAAGATCACGCAATCAAAAAGTATTTTCTCCGGAGTGACTCCATTTTTGAAAATGCAAAGGTTTTTTTCTGCGGCGCGTGTCAATCCTCTCTCTCTCCCTCTCTCTCCTAATTATACTCTGTACCAAAAGTACATAGAGTATAATAAGTTTGTGCAAAAGTATGTAACAGCACCTTAAATGATAAGTATTTAAGCAACTCAAGTCGACTCGTAGGTCTTTATTCATATATCGACCCCATTGCTATTGCAATGGCCTCCTCGTGGTGTTCCCTGGATACCGATTTTATATAATATAATCGGGAGCAAATGCGAGCGGCGACCCCAACTGGTACAGAGTATAATATAGTCGGGCTTGACCGACTTTCTTCCTTGTTTTTATATCACTAAACGATCTTAATTTTAAATTTTTATTTACTGCTTTCTAATCGTTTCGATTATCTTTTTTTCTTCTTTCCCGTTGATTCAGTATTCTTTTCTTTTCTTCCCACCTTATTGCCTTATTATTTCTTTTATTTATCCTTTATTTCCTTCCTTCCACTTTACATTCTGCCTTCTTGCTTCTAAATCTGATCCCATTTTCCTTATTTCTATTCTTCCTTCCTCATTCTTCCTTTCTTCTTAAATCCTTCGACTATTCTTGTTTCCTTCCGCGTTATTCCTTTCTCCTCCCTTCATTACTTCTTCATTACTTATTTCTTCTTTTTTTAACTTCATCTTCCTTCCTTTTTCCCTCCATCCTCTTATCTGTTTAATTACTTTCTTCCCTACTCTCATTACTTATGACTATTTTCCTTTTTCATTTTTCCTTTCTCCATACTTTTTCGATTTTTCTTACTTGTTTTCTTCTTCCATCTTTCTTCTTAATTCCTTCTTTCTTCCTTCTTTCTATCTTCTTTTTTAATTCATTCCTCTTTCCTTCTGTCTTTCTTCCTTCTTTCTTCCTTCTTTCTTTCCGTCTTCTTCCCTCCTTCCTTCCTTCTTTCTTTCCTCATTCTTCCTGCTTCTTTCTTCTTTCTTTCTGCCTCTTTCTACCTTCCTTCTTTTTTCCTTCTTTTTTTCCTTCTTTCTTTTTTCTTTCTTCGTTCTTTTTTCCTTCGTTCTTTCTTCGTTCTTTCTTCCTTCTTTCTTCCCTCTTTCTTCCTTCTTTCTTCCTTCTTTTTTCCTTCTTTCTTCCTTCTTTCTTCCTTCTTTTTTCCTTCTTTCTTCCCTCTTTCTTCCTTCCTTCTTTCTTCTCCTTTCTTCTCCTTTCTTCCTTCTTTCTTCCTTCTTTCTTCCTTCTTTCTTCCGTCTTTCTACCTTCTTTCTTTCTTCCAATGCCTTCCTTTTTCCTTCCTACCTTCCTCCCTTCTTCATTTCTCCCTTCTTTTCTATTGGACTTACAATCAGATCAATCACTTTACACACCGTCATAGTCAACCAAACCCAACTAACACCTGTTAAGCACGCGTAAAGCATCACCACAAGCTATTTGCACTCATAATTGACACGATAAACCCCTCCACACACACAAGACACAGGGGCGTACGCTCTGCGGGGTAGATGGAGCCTTTGAGGTCGCTTATCAATGGACGGAAAATCAATCCATAAAAGTTCCATCCTCATTAAAGACCATTGAAATAAAATTTCTACAAATTGTAACCCAAGGAAATGCTTTATACAGGACAAAGTTTTGATTTTCAGTCTTTTCTGTGGCGACACCCTGGCGTTTAACCCCGCCAACCACGCTCATGCAATTTGTTTTAGTTGTGTCCAACTTTGAAACTTTGTAATTAACATTGTAGAGCGTTGTCGACGACCTTTTCAAAACAATATTTTTATAATAATTAGCTCGACAAAACGAAACGAACTTTAAGCAGCTGTCAGCGATGAGAAGTTAAAGTTCAAGCGTGTGCAAGACGGGGAGGTGGGAAAACTATTCAGAATTCATTGCCTACTTATTGGTGCGACCAGACGAGAAAATGCAACAGTTTTCTATCACAAAAATAGCAAACAAAAAAAAAAAAAGAAAATAAAAACACAGCGAGGGGGAGAGAGGGAATTAGAAACAGGAAAAAACAAGCACAAACAAAAACTGACAATGAACAACTCTGCATGGCAAAAAACAAGAAAAACAAGAGCATAAACAAGCAAACAGAAAAACAATGCAGATAGCCAAAGCAACTAGCTTTGACTGCACTGAAGTTTTGATACTCTCACAGAGATTCCATGGTCGAATTCTTGGAAGGTGACGACTGCTTAAATCCTAAAACTTGTTGTATTAGACGTTCTTAAAGTAGCAATTCAAGCCATTCTTTTTACAATGCTTAAGCAAGGATAAATAATAGAATAATTTCCACTGCGAGACACCCATCTGGCAGTAAACATTATCAAGTGATTTTTTTTTCTTATTTAGCCTTCTTCAACTCTTCTCAAATTGTGAAAATCAAGATATGATCACCTTTTGTTGTTTAGAATGAATGAGTAAAGTCCCATTGCCAACTTACCCAGCTATCTTTAAAACTAAGTGCCTAGTTGGCTCTCTGGGGTTTCTCCTCTATTTTGTTCGTGTGTTTTGTGTATTTTTTTTTTTTCTGTTCTCTCTCCATGTTTTGTGTGGTCAAAAGCGTTGAGGCAACAAACTGAATGACACAAAAGCCTGACAATGGCGTTGGTAAAAGGATAAAGCGTAAATGAGTTGACCGACCGGCCACAAACAAAACGGAACAAAACATTAGAACAAAAACTATTAAAAGCCAATGGACAACAGCTGACTGGCAACTAAAATTTGCAGCTCCGATATTAATTACAAGCCATATACAATAACAAAATACACAGCATGGAGGAGTCTTGTGTCCCCGTGTGGGCGCTCCCTTTTTGCAACCACAAAAACGGCGACAATGTTGAACCAACCAACAACCCCTCGAGGCTTATATGGGAATGGAAATGGACAACAACACAATGAACAAGCCAACACACCTTTTTTTTGTCAGCTCCCCCTGTGTGTGTGTGTGTGTGTGTGTGTGGCCAGATGACAAACGGAAATATACAGCGGATATATTGATTGTCCAGGGGTGAGGTTGAGCAAGGGAAAGAGACCCTCTGCATACTCGGCCAATGTCCTTTAAAAATATTTAAATTTTCTCTTATTTATTTTGATATTATTACGAGCAAAGGGACCAGTTTCCTGCCTTCCCCAAGGGCTAGGAACATATGCTGTATTTTAAAGCCGGAATATTTATGATTTGTATATGTAAAATGACCATAGCAAACAAGATTTAGGGTAGAGCTATCGATATTTGCAAAATATCGATTACGATTTTTGGAAAAAAAAACCGATATTAATTTGAAATTGAGCAATATTTTCAATATACTCAGTGTCAGTCATGCAAATAGACTCAACATTACAATATTGGGTGTTTCATTCTTTAAGTTTGGGTCAGCTGATTAGACTAAATATGACTCATTCTTGCTAAAAAGCATTTGTTATTGAAATGAAGCTTAGTTCCCCCTTTCTAACAGTTGAGCAAACGCAAACTTTTTTGTGAATGAATTTTAGAGGCCACACTATTTTATGTACTCAAAGTCAGTCATCTAAATAGACTCAGCATAACAATATCGAGTGTTTCATTCTTCAAGTGAGGTGGCCAACAAAAGTTGCAATCGTTAATAGTTCCTTCCGCTTTGGGTCAACTGATTAGACTCAAAGGGAATCTAAAGCATTTGTTAGTGCATAGTAACAAAACCCAGAAAATAAGAAATGGCTACACAAATGTTCAAGGTATTGAAATCTATGGTTTTGACTGTAAAAAATCGATAACGATATCGATTTATGAGCTCAAAATCAATATTAAACTGGTTTACAAAATTTGTAACGATTCTTCCGTTTTGTATATTGATCTTGTCATGGTGGGTGATATTTTCTGAAGCTTTTCAACCCCCCAATAATTAATATTTCTCCAAAGTCTATTACGTATGATCTGTATCACCATTACATGGTATTCTGTAAATACATTATTTTGTCCATTACGTCAATTTTGGATTTCGTTTGTTATAAATATTTCTCTGGTGTTTGTGGGTTTGTGGGCTATTTGTATATTTTGTTTGTTGAACATTCTAGGTGCGAGTCTTTCGAAGCTTTGGCGTACGTCAGTGACCTATAAGATTTAGGTTGTTTCTCAACTTAGGTTTTGCGTTTATGTCTCTATTAGTGCTTATACCCTGGAAGTCATATCGTCGTATAGTCTTTTTCGGAAATAATGTCATTATGGTAAATCTCGTCACTGATGCTCAATCCTTTGAATACAGCTCATAGCTGTATTTAATTGTTTAGGATGTTTGGAGTAAAAATTGTTTCGTCCTGATGCTGGGGTTTCTGTACCATTTAATTTTTACCTTTCCATGTCTATTTAAAGTGGAGTCCAAATATGGAGTTTTCTCCATCTCTATTTCCGTAGTGAATTTTAAATTGCGATGGAAAGAGTTAAGAGCATCTAATGTGTTCTGGATCTCATCTTCTTTGATTATTCCAAATAAATCGTCCACATATTTAGTAAGTAGTCTTGGTGGGTGCCTAAGTTTCTTAATTGTTGTGTCTAAAAGTTCCTCCACACGATGTCTGCTATTACAGGAGATGCTGGGGATCCCATTGGCGCCTTTGAGTTGGGTGTATATTTGGTCTCGAACTTGAAATATCTGTTGTCCATTATGCAAAATTTAATGATGTCCATAAAAAGTTGCCTTGGTATTTCAGTATATTCCTGAATTGATGTCCATTTTTTCCGTATGATGTCTAGTGCAAAGTCTATTGGAATGCTCGGGAACAGTGAGACAACGTCAAGAAACAGTTCCTCCGAAATGTGAATGTTGTTAGTCCGTTGTTTAAATTCCAAAGAATTCTTCACATTATATAGGAATCAGCCTTAAATATCGCTTTAGTAGCGGGGAGCATGTCCTCTCACAGTAATTCGGTAAGGCCATAAGACGCGCTTCAAGCTGCCTTTCGAGATTTTGCGCGCATGCTGCTTGGGAATTCCCAAACAGTTTTAGCAACGCAGTTATGGATCGCTGATGATTGAGGATGGTTCCTCATGAAACAGCTGTACAATCTACCAGCCTCCTTTGTGGTGTTGTGTGTCTCTGTTTAAAGTGATGCAAAAGCATAACATGACCTCGAGCTGGCTAAAAACTGCAGGTTAACTAATTAAAAAGATCGTAAAAACAGTCACATAAATAAGTTTTCTATCAGCCTTGTTCTCAATTCCACTTCCGCAAAAGTTTTGTGATTTATAGACCAAATTTGCACCAAAAACCGGTTTGAAATCACAAAATTTTTGTAAAAGTGAAATTGAGAACAAGGCTGTATATCTAAGTTTAATGATAACATTCAGCCTTCAGAAACTGACAGAATATACCTAAGGAGTATGCCCGGTCACGCAGATCATACAATCTAAAAATTCAATTTAACTTTGCTTAAATTTATTGTTTTGTTTTGCTTCTTGCCCAAGGTGTCGCTTAAGCACAACCCTGCCAACCATATCGGGCGCTGCCAACCATAGTGCAAAGGTACTCAAAGCTGGAGTGAAAGAGTGGACTCCCAGAAGCAGGAAAGCCCTCTAGATCAGCAGGTGTCAACCTAGCAAGCAAGGCTCGGGGCGCGCCACGTTATGTGTCTAAAAAGAGCGGAGCTTAGTAGCGTTTTTGGAGTAATCACATATATTTAAGGGTTTTCGGAGCATATTGTCTAAATGCGCTTATGTCTAAGCATTTTCAGAGTTGAATTAGTTGGGTAATCGGAAATTTTGTTTTGGTTGGATGTTTTGCTTAAGTGTCTAGAAAAGTAACTTTTATGAGTCTTTTATGAGGTTTTAACAATGTGCTTCATTGGGAGGGTGAAAGCACTTATATCTGTGGAAGGCTTAGCGCAACGTACAGGGAGTCCTAATGAAGACCTTTGTGCACCTGCGGACTCACTGGTTGGCTGGAACCAAACCAAAAAAAAAAAAAAAAAATTTAAAATTTGTGGCGGTGGCGGCAGTGACTGTGCTGATTGCATTCCACTATAGGAGATTTTTCAATTTTTCAGGCATTAATTAATATCTTCACAATTGACCAAAGTTTTTGAGTCAAGTTTGTTGGTACAGTATAAAAACGTCATTAGGAAGTGTTTTTGGAAAATTTTAAAATTTAAGCTTGGTACCCATTTGCCGCGCATATAATTTTATTGTATGAGGAATCATCACGAGTTTTTAGGCTGATAGTGGACTTTATTTGAAACGGTATGAAATTTATTTATTAAAGCAACTATAGAGACAATCAAAAACCCGATTGTCACAATCAGATTGTTTTTAGTTATTCCGCTACATTGCATTGAAGTCAACATTGCTAAAATTAAGGTTATATCATAAAAGTCAGCTTTTCTCAACTTGTGCGCAAAAGTGCACTTTGAGGCAAAGTGAAACAGAAGCGGAATCGATGTCTGTACAAGGTGCAAAAAGTAGCAGCCATAACAAATCTTAGCAAAATTTGGTAGGTCTTTGTAAAGTTGAATTTTTGTTCACAAAATTTTCATTTGTTAGATGCTTCACTAAAACCCGCAATTACAAGGACAACACGATTAATTTCTACAGACCAAAGGTATTATCTCTTATTTGATCTTGAAGGGACAAGTCTCTAATTTCATCTTGAAGCGATCAGTCGCATTTGTTGCTAATTGGAGGTTTCAGAAGACAGTCGGTCTCAGTCAAACTCGGTCTCAACTCATACGCATTGTTGTTATATAGATTGAAAGTTCTCGCTTCTAATCATAAACTCTGCGGACACTCGGTCCCAGTCAATTGCTGTATTGAACCTTTCGGCGGACAATCGGTCCCACAACAATCATTTGCTATTCCTCGCTTATTATGAATTCAGCATCTTGCGAACATAACCCCAAATTTCGATGCATCTTTATTTGGAAATAAAGTGGTATGATTCGCCAAAAATAAAGCTGGTAAAAAAGCTTACTAGTTCAACTCAGAAAGTTTAAGTATTTAGTATTATCAACTCTCACAATCATCATCATACAGTTTTTTTCTTAAGCAGTCACTAGTTCAGTGTGACCATAACTTTTAAATATCATCTTAAAATAATGGTAATAGTAATAATATCTATGAATTCAAAGCTGGTTACCTGATAAAAGGCAAGAAATGTATAAGAAATAAAGACAAAGGGAAAGTCGTGTTTTCTTACAACACGAACATGCACATCTAATTTTAAAGGCTTAACACAATTTCTCTTAATAACTTTTTGTACTTTTTTCCATTTGAAACTTCCATTGTGAAAATCATTGTGCAAAAAGTCTTTGAATTTGATCCCTGAAACTTTTCTGTTGAACGATCTAGAGCAGTGATGGGTACCCAATGGCCCCTTAAGATCACGACACCTGGCCCTTTATTTCTACTTAAAATACAAGCACCACGACTGAGCGACGTAATAGTTTAAAAACTAGTAAGACATTATGGACTATAAACTCTTTTAACTTAAACAATTCAGAAAGCATTTGCCAAAATTTGGATATATTTGATCACTTTAATACAGTGGTGCCCAAAATCACACAATCAAGCTTTGCGCTTGTGTGCGTGGCAGAGAAACCCGAAGTAAATGTCACAAAAACAAGCAACAAGCAAGCGAACAAATGCCTCGTGAGAGAACAAAAAGATGAAAGCACGCGTCGTGAGAGAGCAAGCCGCCGAGCGGGCTCTTTGTAGAACGAATACACGAATTCTCTCTCTCTGTCTATGCGTGTGTCTGCTGCGACGCAGGCAGAATTATTAGTTCCTATCCCATGGGATAGGTTTTTGGCATTTTGGGCACCACTGCTTTAATATGTGTAGGGATGCTACAAATGTTTTGTTCCATCTTATAACACGACTAACGTTCTTCTAATCGTTTCCAAACTTGGTGAATCGATAAATAAGATAAGATGCTACCTTTCTGTGTACCCCTACAGAGCAGTTACAGGATAATCTAAAATGATACCAAAGCAAGGCCCTTTTCACTCTTTTCAGCTCTCACATACTATGAATCATTTATAATTTATACAACTTTAATGAACCACATTAATATGCAAAATATGACAAAGTCACCCACCCTGTTGGGTCCTAAGGACACAAATCTGAAAAAAAATACTTCACAACACTTTTGGGTTAACAATGTAAATTTAATAATAAGCCACCCACACACACACACACACACAAAAAAGTAGGAACAAACTTAAATACAAGGGATTTGTTGTTGTTAAAACAAAACTAATTTGAAATAAAATTAAATATGAATGGAGTACATAATTTATTTTGAGAGCTTTAAGCCCAAAAGGACAAAGAGTTGAATATGGGAGATTGCGCAGGATTATACGAATACAAAGGGAATGGTGACTCATCATTGAATCAATCTATCATTCAGTTGCATTTATGATTGATTTGAATTTCCTTCGCCCCATCAATCGTTCTTATGAAATTTACATGCCCGCAGGGCCACGACTTTCCGTCATGGAATATAAACATAAAAATATACAATTTGGTTTTTAATGGGACACTTAAAGCTGTGGCTGGGGTCATCATTAAATCCTGGCAACGCAATTCTGGCTAAACGCAAATGGCCCCACGCACGACTCCCGTGTGTTTTCCTCCCTCCATTACATTTTTTTTTTCATTATTTTTGTTTGTTTTGTCGCTTCTTCAACTCAATTGGCGAGATTTTGCGCTTTTATTTGCGCTCAATCGCTGGCGCAGTTCACATTTATGTTTGCATTTTATACGAAAAGCTATCAAAAGACACAACCGAATCGCCATTAGATGCACGAGTGTGTGTGTGTGTGTCAATCAATTAAGTTCAAAGCTAAGTATTTCGATTAGAAACGTTTTTTTTTATTGTTAGTTAATGCAATTATGTGATATTTGTTGCTGGAGGGAGTACAGTCAGACTTTTCTTTAAGAAGATAATTTTTATTTATGGGTAAGTCTGGTCACACTAATTTCATATAAGTAGAGTTGCCACACTCATCTTTATTAATAATGTTATATATGCTTTACAAGCTTAAATTTTCCTATCTTCAAAAAAGGAATGAAATCGGATCCTGCAAATTATAGAGGCATTTCTTGTCTAAATGCGGTTATGAAAATTTTTACTGGAGCGCTGCACCGGAGAATTTCGTGTTTGGTTGAACGTGAAAACATTCTCAGCGAATATCAATGTGGTTTTAGAAAAGGTTACTCCACCACAGACAGCATATTTATTTCAACCTCAATTGCTACATCACGCCTACAAATGGGAAATAAATTGTACATTACATTCATCGATTTTAAACAAACATCTAGTTTGTAAAAGCTTGCAAATTGAATTTTATTATCAAAATGGGTGTTCTGTTAAGAAAGTTCATCGCGCGCTTCTTCCATTTTATGGTCAGTTTAATCGACCCACTGGCATTGTGACTAAATTTTAGCACCAAATTTACATTGTTGGACATTAAACCACCAACACGCTTACGTAGAGTGGAACTGGGCTCTTGGAAAGTTGGCCGAAGATCCATTTTTACCGAAAAATTGTGTTCAGCGACGAAGCTCATTTTTGGATCAATGGGTACGTAAATAAGCAGAATTGTCGATTTTCGAGTGAATTCAGCCAGAAGAATTGCAAGAGCTACCAAAGCATCCAGAAAAGTCACAGTTTGGTGCGGTTTATGGGCTGGTGGCATCATTGGACCGTACTTCTTCAAAGATGATGCGAATCGTAACGAACTGAATGGTGAGCGCTACCGTGAGATGATATCCAACTTTTTTTTTTCCCAAAATGCAAGAGCTTGACTTGCATGACATGTGTTTTAACAAGACGGTGCCACATGTCACTCAGTGGACTTATTGAGAGGCGATTTCGGTGAACATTTTATTTCACGTTCGGAACCGGTCAATTGGCCGCCTAGATCGTGCGATTTAACGCCTTTGGATTATTTTTTGTGGGGCTATGTTAAAGCGCATGTCTATACAGACGCGCCCGCTTCAATTGACGCATTGGAAGACAACATTGAAGCATTTATTCGTGAATACCGGCCGAAATGTTGGAAAGCGTATGCCAAAATTGGACTAAGCGGATGGACCATTTGAGGCGCAGTCACGGTCAACATTTGCATGAAATAATCTTCAAACATTAAATTATATGGACCGTACTATCGATTCAAATAAAGATTTCATGCATTTTCCCGAATTTTATGTGTTTTTTTTTTTGAAAAACTTTCCTTTAGCTCTTAAAAAATCACCCTTTACTATTGCTATTGGGTAACATCAAAACGCAAAAAAGTAGTTTCCCCACAAAACGCACTTAAAAATGGCAAAAGTATGAATTTTAAGAGACTTTAAGCTCAATCTAGAGGTGCCTTGCCGAAGGCAGATTCGTGTTCAGCACACGAAAATCATCTGGGATCACCACTAACACTTCAATATACTGGACCTTGTTGCCTAGTGTAATCAGCATATTATTGAACTCTGCTATGTTATTAAAATTTCAAAAAGCCAATTTGTACCCCATTTCAAAAATGCTGTGGCCTATTTCAAAGTGAAAGCTTGAAGAAACTTTACCTCTTTTCTGTTTAGTTTGGATTTGCAGTTCGTGGAATCAACTATGTTTTAAAACTATTTTAGTTATTCTGTAACACTTTAAAGCATTCCTTAAGGCTAACAGTATACAAAGTGCGTTTCTTGCTCAAGCTTAAGAAAATGTGAACAATTCTTGTAAAATTTAACCCTACAAATCAGTGGCGTAGGCGGGGGGGGAGAGGGGGGGCTGCTTTCAGTAACGTAGGGTATTCGGGTATAAATTACCTTTGCACAGTGGTCCAAATGCCTGCGCTAGCGGTTGGTATTTGTCTAAAACTTGGTTATAGCTTGCCTTTGGTTTCTTAAAAGTTCTTCAGATCGGGATTGAATATATTAAAGCATACTTTAAGGCTGCAAAAGGCCCAAAAGTGCCTGAAACTGTTGAGAAATTTTACATTTCATGCTCAAGTTTGTTTAAATATTGCCAGGCTTTGTAAAATTTAGACTTTCGTATTGCCAATGCTCAATTTTGAGACATTTTGACATATTGTAGCCTAGTTTAGGGGTGTGTTTGTTTTGTGAAATTTAGTATTCTACCAGTTCTGGCAGTTAGATCTTAGTTTTTTTTGATGAAATATTGCCAAGTTGTGTAAATGTTCACTTTCAAATCAAAAACGTTAAATTTTAAGTCGCTTACATAAAATGTAGCCTATTTTGGGGGTGTTTATTTTTTGTAAGATTTACTATTCTATATCTGATTCCTGATTTTAAAGCCTACCTTTTGAGCTGAAAATAGTTGTCAAACAGTTATGGAAAATTTTCCAACTACATACTACTTTTGGGCTGTTTTGTGATCAATAAGCTACTTTTAGGCAATGTAGCCTACTTTTGGGCGTTTAACTGGCAATTTTCTTACAATTTCAAGGACTTTTCTTTCAAACAGCCGAATTGGGAGCAGGAGGTTATTGTTTATGGCGCCAAATGACAACTAATGCGTCTAAAGTGTATAAAGGGTGGGTGGTTTGGCCCACAAAACAGCGATTGCCCTTAAAGGGGAGGGGGGGTGGTTGTTGGTGGAAATGGTCGCTCGATTGGGTTGGTTGACAACCCTTGCGTATCGAAAGCAATCCGCAGACATGCGGATTAGCACACACACACACAAAAATTGGTCCGCATAGAGCTATTGACCTTGCTCTGTGGCGCCTTGTCAACGCCTTTTCGGTCTTCTCCTTTGGCTCATAAATAAAAAGTACACACACCCACACACACACACACACAATACATACACATACAGACATTTATATAAATAAATAAAAAGCCATGCCGAACCAGCAGAAAAAAAA
>JAEIFV010000552.1:0-213975 GCA_018904265.1 Lordiphosa collinella | reverse complement strand
TTTCCACGATCAAAATAGGAGAAATAATCGGAGTGGCACGTCTATTCGCTTCAAGCTTATAATTTCAAGAGATCATTTCATTGTTTCATACATACGTACATTTAGAGATGGTATAAAATTAGTGAGACCTAATCTCCGCTTACACTTCCAACGAGCCAATCTACTCACTTGGAATGCGGATTTTGAACGATAATTACTCATTAACATTAAATAATATTTATAAAATATACAAAACTTCATTTTCAGACTGATTTAGAATACAAGAAAAGTGAATGAGTGATTCCACCAAACACCGGCCGCGTTGAAACCTCCAAGGCTTCAATCCACTGGTAAGGGAGCGAGCTTGTGAATGGCGCGGGTCTTAGTCCCGTTGGCCGTATGAACGTCGACGACCCTGACCTTTCCGTCCGGCCCGGCGTGTACGGCGATAATGCGCCCCGTTGTCCAGGTTTGGGGCGGACTGTGGTCTTCCGCGACTAGCACCAACTGTCCCACGATGGCGTTGTTGTGTTCCTTGGTCCACTTGGACCGCACCAGTAGGCTGCGCACATACTCCTTGGACCACTTCTGCCAAAACTCGTGCTTGAGAAATGAGACAAGTTGCCATCGACGCAAGTAGCTCATTTTTTCGGGTGGCTTCTGTGCAGGCGGTGCTCTCAGTGGGCCTCCAATCAGAAGATGGCCCGGAGTCAGGGCTTGTCCATCGTTGGGGTCTGGGCTGAGAGGACTCATGGGCCTGGAGTTGAGGACCGCTTCTACGCCTATAAGGAACGTTGTCAACTCGTCCGCGGTCAACAACGCGTTGCCGACTGTTCGAAGGAGCAGTCCTTTCGCTGATTTCACCGCGGCTTCCCATAGGCCGCCGAAGTGAGGAGCCCTGGGGGGAATGAAAACGAAGTTGCAACCTTCTTCCGCTGCGTAGCGGCGAACTATGTCCCCTTCTTTGGTTAGCTTCTCTGCGAATTCCTTCATCTTGTTGCTCGCTCCTACGAAGTTGGTCCCGTTGTCGCAGTGCACGGTGTGTGGAAGTCCTCGTCGTCCGGCGAACCTTTGGAAACATGCAAGAAAAGTATCAGTCGACAGATCACTTACTAGTTCAAGGTGAACTGCTTTTGTGGCGAAGCACACAAAGACTGCAATATAAGATTTATAAGGCGGTTTTCCACGAATTTTCATTGTAACCTGAATAGGCCCGCAGAAGTCGACTCCACACACTGCAAAGGGACGACACTCTCGTAACCTGTCGGCAGGCAACTGACCCATGATCTGGTTCAGCAGTCTGGGTTTGTACCGGAAGCAGTGCAAGCAGTTTCTTACTGTTTTTCGACAAATCTCCCGAGCGTTGATAATCCATATCCGCTCATTAAGGAGTCCTAATAAAGCGCTTGAGCCTACATGATAATTTTTAATATGCAGCGCTCGTAGGTACGCCTCGACGAAACGCGACTGCTTCCCCAATAGTAAGGGAAATTTTGCATTGTAGGGGATATCAGCTCGCAAAAGCCGACCACCAACTCTAAGCAGACAAAACTGCAGTTTCCTTTGCGAAAATTCATGCAAGAAGGGATTTAATTTCTGTATTTGAGGGCCCAGATTCTGCTTCTTCCGGATTTTTGCGATTGTATCGAAGTACTCAGAACTTTGAATGATTTCGACCGTTTTACAGAAAGCCATTTCAAGCTCCTCCGGTGACAAGACAAGGTCAGAAGGTTTGTCTGCTTTACGGCAAGCACTCAAGAAACGAAGTATGTACCCCATGATCCTCAACATCTTTTTATGACATGAAGCGCTTTCGATAAATTGAATCATATCATTGGGACTGGGAGCAACAACTACAGACAGTACAGACTTCTTGACCTCAAGGGACTGCATTTCTGCTGACGGTTGAAATTTGGGGTTAACTGGCCAGTCTTCCTCTAATAGACGTAAAAATGGTGGGCCTTTGAACCAAATGTTTGACTTAAGATCCTCGACGCTACAACCTCTCGACACCAAGTCGGCAGGATTTTCTTTTGTGGGGACGTGTCGCCATATCGCATCTTTGGACCAGTCTTGGATTTCCGCTACCCTGTTTCCTACAAAGACTGATAGAGCAGATGAGTGCATCTTGAGCCAATATAACACGATTTCCGAATCAGACCAACAGACTACCTTCTCAATAGGACTTGTTACCATGCTGCTGATTTTGTGGAGTAGGTTCGCTGCAACATGTGCTGCGCACAATTCAAGTTGTGGAAGAGTTCTTCTCTTAATCGGTGCGACCCTTGACTTCGAAGTGAGCAAAAAGGTTTCGACTTGTCCGTTTAAAACAGAGCGAATGTATAGACATGCCCCATAAGCTCTCAGGGAAGCATCGGAAAACACATGAATTTGAATCGGGACCATGGTGTTTGTTTGAACATATCTTGGGATTCTAATTTCTTGAATTTGAAGAAGACTCGTTTTAAATTCTTCCCAACTCGTTTCAAGTCGTATGGGTACTGACTCATCCCAGTCGAGCTTCTGAATCCACAATTCTTGAAGCAGAATCTTGACTTTAGTCAGTAGTGGGCCCAATAGACCCAAAGGGTCAAACAGACGTGCAGAAACTGCCAGTATATTTCTTTTTGTAGTCCGGAGCGTCGTAAAGGAGTTATCAAGTTGAAATTGAAACTCATCCTCTGCTGGAAACCATCTTATACCCAGAGTCTTTGTAGACTTTGACTCTCCAACCGTTGTCGACTTGTCTGTGCTTTCGGAAGTATTAATGTCCGTACAATTAGAGAACCACTTTGCGAGTTTAAACCCGGCCCCTTGCAGAATCGATGCTACATCTTTGCATATGATTTGCAACTCGCGGACACTTCCAGCACCAGTTAGCATGTCATCCACGTAAAAATCGTGCCTCAGAACCTGAGCAGCTTGTGGATTAGTTTCCGTGTTATCATCTGCTAGCTTTACTAAGCACCTTATTGCGAGAAAGGGCGCTGGAGCTGTACCATACGTGACTGTATTGAGCCGGCATATTTGCAGCGGGTCTGTCGGACTTCGTCTCCACACTATGAGCTGGTAATTCCGATCGTCTTCATGTACGCGAATTTGTCGATACATCTTTGTGATGTCTGCAGTAACTGCGCATTTATGAAATCGAAAGCGTAGAAGAGTGGAAAACAGCTCCTCCTGAATGGTTGGCCCAACCAGCAAGATATCGTTCAAAGCGATGTGCGTATCTGTGCGGCAGGACGCATCAAAAACTACTCTCAACCTAGTTGAGGTGCTTTGCAACCGTATTACGCATTGGTGAGGAATAAAATAGTGTGGAGAGGAAAATACAGTGCTATTTGCGATCGACATGTGACCTAGAGTTAAATACTCGTCCATAAAATCCAAATACATTTCTCGTAAGGTTGGATCTCTCGCGAGCCTTCGTTCTAGTGACAGAAACCTACGCTTGGCAACTTCAAATGACGCTCCTAGTGCTTGCGGTGAAGATTTAAATGGAAGCTTGACCTCGAACCGGCCATCAGAACAGACTCTTTACATGTTGAATAAAATGGTCCTCGCATTTTTGCTGTTCCTTGGTCAACCGAACGACCTTTGAATCTGCAGGCAAATCCTCAAAGGACCAGAATTTTTGAAAAGTCTTGTCTATCTCGATCAGAATGTCCTCATTGCAAAGCAAACTTAATTTCGGACTCTGACTGCCTAGACTATCGGACTGCTTGTACTTTCCAGAGACCACCCAACCGAATACCGTTTTTTGTAGCGTAGGATGCTCAGGGCTCTCCATAATTTGCCCCACCAGCATCAGCTCGAAGAACAGTTCAGCTCCAATCAACATGTCCACTTTTTGAGACTTGAAAAAATTGGGATCTGCAAGCTGAATGTTAGCTGGGACCTTCCAATTTTTGATTTCCGTGGACTGACTTGGTTGGGAGCCCGAAATAGTTTTTAAAATACAGAAGTCCATCCCAAACTCACTGCTATTTAATCTCGACTTTACCATTGTGTGCACTCGCTTATTAATATTTGTATGCAGTTGACCAATTCCGAGTAAATTCACACATATCTTTTCGCTTTTGATTCTCAGTGTGCTGGCAAGGTCTTCAGTTATAAAATTTATCTGAGAGCCTGAATCTAATAGAGTTCGAGCCAGTACATACTCGCCGTCCTGCCGCTTAACCTTAATGACAGCTGTCGCTAGAATCACCTTATCTGTCACTGTCGTATGCATTGCATATGAAGTCGATAATTGATCTTGACTGGATGGAGACGATTGATGAGCCACTGGAGCGGTGAATCTGTGCAAAAGTTGATTGTGCGCTTTTTGGCATACTTGACATTTTTTCCCATTGCATTTTGACACTGAATGTCCTCTTTGTAAACAATTTATGCAAAGAGGGACGCTTTTGGCATAGTCAAAACGTTGTTGCACAGATAGAGCTGCATAAGAACTGCATTGAGTAATGTTGTGATCAGTTGCATTACAAAACAAGCAACTCGAATTATTTGGAACATTCTTTTGAGTTGTACACTTGAAGGAATGATTTGCGTTAGCACTCTTTTTTTGATCAGGTTTCTTGTCACAGCTATTCTTTGGGTGCTTTGCTTTAAGGGTCTCTTCCTCTACTAGTTGTTGAAACCGTCGATTTAGCAGTGTTTTACACTCGCTCCACAACGGAAGCTTAGAGTAATCAAGTTGGTCATCCCACTTTGATTTAGTTTTAGGGTCCACTTTGGATATCACAAGGTGAATAAAAATAGCATTAGTAATTGCTGCATAGTCGCCTAAAGATAAAAGCGAATCATGAACTGCTGATACTTTGTCAATCAACTTGCGCAATGCCGATGAAGAAGGTTGATTGATATGGTTGATCTCAAAAAGCGTTGAAATATGTTCAAGGAAGATCAGGCAGTCATTATCAAAAATAAGCTCTAAGTTAGCCAAGGCCTTTGGATAATTTTCCTCGGATATTTGATAAGTTTTTACTGTGCCTAACGCCTCGCCCGACAAACATGAGATTAAGTAGTTAAATTTTTCTACATCTGGCAGAGAGGTATTATTGTGCACCAATCTCTTGAACAGGCCTATGAAGTTTTTATATTCGGAATATTTCCCATCGAATTTAGGAAGATCTATTGAGGGTAATCGCGTATTCTTGCTCCTTTGTGAGTTTGAACCACCACTACTTGAACTATGTTTTGAAATTAGCGACTTAAGACTGGCCTTTGTCACAATACACAACTCTTCAAGCTTCTCACGATAAACGTCGTCATCATCTTTAGCTTCCAATTTATTTTGAAGTCTCATAGCATCCTCTATGTACTGCTCTAACATTTCGAGTCGGCATTCGAGCTCAATTACATTTGTAGAAATCGTGCCTTCATCAATATTCTTTTTTACTCGCTCTATACTTGAGACTATAGTTAGACGCTTTTTTCTAATACCATTTGCCGAGTCAGAGTCACTTGGCACAGGGGGCGACATTTTGAAACAATTATTTAGTTTTGTATGCTAACTGTGCTAATCTGCAGTAGATTCTGGCAATAATTGCGAAATAAATTATGGCAACTACTATTTAACCAGTCGGAGATCACTTATTTGCGAACAACGAGCACTAGGTGAGACTTGCCAACAATTCAGCTTATGTCCACATCTTCAATAGAATGCGCGACCCACCAACAACAGCACACAAAAGGTTAGGGATGATTCCACATGGCCGACTTCTTGCTGGTTAACACAATTCTACTCAAATAATACCGTTTTGTTTTGGCAGAAAGGCCAGTCGAATTGCTGCTCCAAATGTGACACTTTCAATAATTAATTTGCACAGACATTCGTTCACCCACATACACTCTTGCCCAGCTGGCAATTCAATATGACGCTCACACACTTTTAATATATATGTACATGTATGTATGTATGTATGTATATATTATATATGTGTTGGGGGGCGAACTTGGTGGCTGCAGCTGGCCAGCACGATGTTCTTTAATAAAAAAGCACACATAAACCATACCATAGACTTCCTGAGAGTTTGTCGATCTCCTGCCATCCAATTCACGTGATAATGTTGAAATTATCCACCAGATCCAAACGCAGCGTGCAGTCCAATTTATGGCCAAGTCTCCAACAAACACCGGCCGCAATCCAGATGTGAAGCCAATTCTCCAGATCCACTCGTTGATGAACTCCTCCAGTTCTAATTGGACCTTAATTAGTCCCTGCTCGGGCGCCATGAACATTCGTGGTAGTTTCCACGATCAAAATAGGAGAAATAATCGGAGTGGCACGTCTGTTCGCTTCAAGCTTATAATTTCAAGAGAGCATTTCATTGTTTCATACATACGTACATTTAGAGATGGTATAAATTTAGTGAGACCTAATCTCCGCTTACACTTCCAACGAGCCAATCTACTCACTTGGAATGCGGAATTTGAACGATAATTACTTATTAATAATAATTAATATTTATAAAATATACAAAACTTCATTTTCAGACTAATTTAGAATACAAGAAAAGTGAATGAGTGATTCCACCAAACAACCAATTTAAAGATAGTAGGTTCTTTCCTTCTGGACATATTTAGTAATCGGGATTCTTAATCGATACGCTAAAGATAGGATGAACGATGATAGTTGAGTTATAAGGAAAATAAACAATTATGTGCAGCACCGGTCGCAAAGATGATGGGCAGCCCTTCACAGGTCAAAATTGAAAATAAACAGAGCATTTTCGGGATGCATTGGCAGTTCCTGCAATGCTTGTAGCTGCTCTTCACACCAAATACGGCAATTTTGTTTGTTCACGTATATATTCAAACAGAAATGAGCTTCGTCGCTGAACACAATTTCCCGATAAAAAAGTAGATCTTTATCCAACTTTTTCAGCGCCCATTCACCAAAAGTTAGCCGTTGTGGTAGGTCGTGAGGCTTTAATTCAGCTGTATTTTAAAAGGTCTTATACCCAAATCCTTTCGCAAAATTTTGCAAGTTGAGGAGTAACAGATTGCAGCGAACGTCGCCGAATCGATAATTCACCATCATTAACAATACTGGCGGATACAGCAGCAATATTTTTCTCTGTGCGCACTCTACGTATGCGTGTTGGTGGTTTAATGTCCAATAATCTAAATTTGGTGCAAAATTTAGACACAAGACTCCGAATACCCGCCTCCGAAGGTCGCCGAAACTGACCATAAAATGGAAGAAGAGCACGATGCACTTTCTTAACCGAACTTGCATTTTAATAATAAAATTCAATAATCTGCCAGCGTTGTTCGTTTGTAAGTCGATACATGGTTTAATTGTAGACCAAACTGAACATGTTTCTCAGTAACATGTAACACGAAAACAGCTGAGCTGCCAAAAACAGTGTTGCCAAAAAGAAAGTTGCTAAAAAATCACCCTTTACAGCCTCATAGCAGAGCCACATCAGCATCTAAGCTCGATAACAAAGTCGTAGACATTAGCCTGCACCGAAAAAGGTCTTGAAATTTCATTCCAACTTCCTGATCACAGCAGTGTGTTCCAAGGAGAATTGGTGGCCTTCTAGGAAATCGCCATCTACATGCATAGTCGAAGCAGGGAACATAGCACTTACTCAGTTAGTTAAGCAACTCTCACGCCAATTGACTCTTACTGTTACATCTTTTATAAAGCGCCATAGGAATGCTCTTGGCTTCTAACAAACTATTCTAAGGTTGAGCATTGCCCCCGTTGCCCCCGTTCAACCTGAGACGTGCCGGCACTCTTCTGCGCCAAAGTAGAGAAATCATCTCACTACTGGCCGGGATCTCGTAGGCAGGAAACACGACTAGGTGTCGCTTACAACAACTTCTGCAGGAGAAGCTGTGGGAGTATGGAAGAAGAGGAGACGTTATCACACCCAAGTTACTGTGCTGAAGTTAGTTAATATAGACACAAAACATGTCGACATCCCACTAGAAAGAATCTGAAAAAAAGAGGATCAGTCTCTACTGAAGATTTTACATTACTTTTAATCAAGAAACTCCCTTTGGCTGAAGTAGGGAATATATGGTGCTCCAATTGGCCAATGTGACCTTAGTGGAGGAGTGATTTCTTGCTTACAGCTATAATTATTACCTCACAGTGCATTCCGGTGTGGCTCACTCCATCGAAGCTAGTACCTTCCTACCGCCTAGCCTGGAAATCCTCAATGATGAAGCTTGTCACCCGATTGGTACGACTGGGGTGTAAGGCAAACGCTGCACAACCTGCGCCTCAATCGATCATCGGTAAATGTCACTATAAACACTATATTCCTAAGGGTCGTCAAATCGACTAATAATGCACTTTCTAGAGTCATGTGAGTTACGCAGTTGTTACTTTGGAAAATATTCGTGTTCAGAAAACGAGTAGAGAGCCTTCAAAAGCTACTCTTTTTAATTGATTATTTTGCTCAGCGACTGAAAATCTCTGCTCTCTTTGCCGACCCTTGGCTTAGAGCAAAGTTTGCATTAAATATTTGACATCATTAATTAATTTCTTATCATTTGATAATTGTGTACTTTCGCCTGTGGGGTGGCCTTTTATCCAATTTGAAGCCAATGAACAATGAGTTTTTATTAATCATTCATTGTTGTCACTTTAGCTTACTTCTTCTATTTGTTTGGCCAGTCATGGCGCCCATACAGAGAGTTTTCTAGTGGCCAACTGATAAACCAATCACACAAAATGCCCATTTTAATGCTGCAAGCTGATGGAAGTCATCGTCTTCGTCTTTAACTCATTTACACACTTCACATTTATTGCTAATAATTACTTTGGCTCAATATTTGTGTTAAAATTTTATGATCATGGCAAAAAAGTTTTCCCGAGAAAGAGAAATCGCCCAGCGCCAACCTGGCAGGAGTTGGCCAAATGTCTCAACATTGCTTGCCTCAGCCAAACAAAAAGTAAGTTGCTGCCTGCCACTAACTAAGTCAAGACGGTGAAAATAAAATCAAATCAAATTGGAGAGAAACATTTCGCAGATGAACACGAAGTGTGGCGACATTTTGATGCGTTTAGTAAATCGAGCAGTTAATTACTTGATTTGGCAAGCGGTTGGCCAAACGCGAAAAGACAACAACTGACAAAATGCACTGGTTTTTTGAACAATTTCACATAAATATTTGCTTACCTTTTTGTTGTTTTTGTTTTTGTTGCGTCGGCGAATAGAGTGAAATGCGTTTTAGAAAGGACGGACAAGTAGTGCTTTTTCTGGCGGCTCGCACAATTACCAACAACCTTGACTTATTAACACCTTATTTAAGCCACCTTAGCGGCTTTGATTACAACTGAAGATGTGTGGAGTACATATTTTATGGGTCGATGGCGAAACGTAACGCCCTGTTAAGCCGGCTAAATGCAAATGGCAACCCTGGCGCAAATAAATGGCCCCCCTCGATGCTTTAATTGTTTCTGCTTTGGTTACCGTTTGCGATTAACGTGTAAATAACACGTGAAAATGTTGCAATTTTCAGGGTTTTGTTTTCTTCATATGCTGAGGCTAAGTCGAGGCTGTGGACCTGACAATGAGCGCTAATCAGCTGCTTTGCATCTTGGTTAATTCTTTTAACATTTTGCCATTGTTTCGGCATTTCACATTCAAAAGCATTTTGCATCGTGTTTTGATTTTGACGCCGCCAGGCATTTTGGAGTGAAATTAACTTGGCTCGGTGAATGGCAATTAAGACTAATTGGTTGGCTGCCGCCAATGTGCTACCGTAAGGTGGAACTCGACGCCGGCTGTCGGAGCTGGAAGTGCGCTGCAGCCCATATGATAACTAAGGTATGGTCATGTCAAGCATTTTGGGAAAGCTGTCTCACTGTTGCATCATTGCTGGTATACACCTTTCTCTAAGCTGTCAATTAGCATTTTGGAAACCAAGATTTGGCCACATAACATGTTGTTTTTTTGCAGGAATGGAAATTTTAAGCATAGGCGAAATGTCCAAAATACGAAAAACAAAAACCAAAATTGACCAGAAATACAGTCTGCGCCAAATTCAATTTTTCCTTCTTCAATATTCCCTCATTAGTTAAGACCAGCGATGGGCAATACTCGGCCCGCCTGTCCCTCGCAGCCCGATCCCGTTATTCTGCCTTTAAAGCAATGCGCAATAAACCAGTCTTCAACCAAATGAGCAATATGAAGTCCGATATTCAGACTTCGTCCATAATTCGTTTAGATTTTCCTTATTAAAAGAAAATTAAAATACTGTCTGAGTGTGAGTGTTGAGAATATCGTTACGTAGAGGAAATGGGATTCTCAGTTATATTGGGAGCTCGGTGGGAAATTTCAGAAGATGTTTGGGATCAAATATTTTATAATGGTTGATTCCTAAAGGCTGCATAAATCCGTCATCACTAAGTATGAATTCGTTCAATGAGTGTACTTTCTTAATTTAACCGAAATTCGGATAAAACTTTTCTTAGGGAAAGGCTTGTAGTTTCCACATTTTCAAGTTTAGTTGAATATTCCCATATGTTATACAATTCGCTTACGAGCCAAAATCGAACCAATTTCCAAACGATTCGGTCGTTTTTATGTTGAAAGCAATTTGTAGAATACAGGGGATTAAATTGATTACAAAAAATAGAGGAAAGTTAAAATCGGCTCGGCCGAAGTTTTGTTTACCCTTGAAGCTTCCATTGAAAACAAAAAAGTTTTTCTAACTAGACTACTTTTTGGATCCTACTTTTCTATGGGATCTATACTATATAGATGTCTGATTTCGACCAAACTTGGTGAAATCATGGAATAGCATAATACACTGTTAATTACGAAATTTGGAGGCGATCCCATTTAAAACAAAAAAGTTTTTCTCACTAGAACTTCTTTTTCGACCGATCATTCATACTGCAGCTTTATGCTATAGTCATCCGATTTTGACCAAACTTTGTTGAATTGTGTAAAAGTATATAAAATAAGTGTATGCCAATGAAAAGGACGTTTTCATTAAAAACAAAAAAGTTTTTCTCACTAGAACTAGTTTTTCGACCGATCGTTCCTATGGCAGCTATATGCTATAGTCTTCCGATTTCGACCAAACTTAGTGAAATCATGGGAAAGGAAAGTAAACTTAGAAATACGTACTTTGGAGGCGTTTCCATTAAAAACAAAAAGTTTTTCTCACTAGAACTAGTTTTTCGACCGATCGTTTCTATGACAGCTATATGCTATACTCATCCGATCCGGCCGGTATTTGTACCGAAAGTGCAAAGTTTGGTGAGGATAGCTTTAAAACTGACGGATGAGATAGCATAGAAACTGACGGACAGACGGACAGGGCTAAATCAACTCAGCTCGTCATGCTAATCAAGAATATATATACTTTATATGGTCGGAGATGCTTCCTTCAATGCGTTACAAACATCCGCACAATTTTATAATAGTTTACACTATTTATATGCAAGGGTATAAAAACGAGCTTAATGCAACGTTATCATCGACATATGCAAGTAACATGTTATTTCTGGTAAAGATGGTGCCCGTTCTGTTACAATTTTGGCACTGGCGCATAATTTCACCAAGTTTGGTCGAAATCGGACATCTATATAGTAGAGCTATCATATACCACGTTTATGCGCACATCTTATTTGCAATTAACTATTTTGTAGATGTCAAATTTTTGCGTATAAACAGAGAGTTAGTTTTTTATTTACAAGTAGCTAAGCCTCGAAAAAAATTACTGATTAGTAGACTTATTTGCAAATAAGGTTCAAAGGGTTGCTACGTTAAAAACACAAACTGAAAACAAGCACTGCAACTGGACCAAGGAGGAGTTGACGATTTCTGCGCTCAATGTTAAAAGATATACAATTATTACCTGTTAGGCATCACAAAAAAATTTATATATTTAAAAAAGATATTTAGTGTATAAACAGGGAGATAATTATTTACAAATAATTTCTACTTGCAAATAGCTGGCGTAATAGAAGTGGATAGAAAAGTGGAGTTAGAAAAACTTTTTTTTCAATGGAAATTTCTTAAAACTTGCCATTTAGTTATTTGGGATGCTTTCACATAATTCTACAAATTTTGGTCAATATCGGATGACTATAGCAGATATCTGCCATAGGAACGATCGGTCGAAAAACTTGTTCTAGTGAGAAAAACTTTTTTGTTTTCAATGAAAACGTCCTTATCATTGGCATTCACTTATTTTATGTAATTTTTTACTAGTCGACAAAATTTTGTCAAAATCGGATGACTTTAGCATATAGCTGCAGTACGAATGATCGGTCGAAAAAGAAGTACTTGTGAGAAAAACTTTTTGTTTTAAATAGAATCGCCTCCAAATTTCGTGATTGTTAATTTTTTATGATTTTCCATGATTCCACTAAATTTGGTCGAAATCGGACATCTATATAGTATAGCTCCCATAGAAAAGTAAGGACCGAAAAGAAGTCTTAGTTAGAAAAACTTTTTGTTTTCAATGGAGGCTGCATACAAAACTTCGGTCAAGCCTAAGTTAACTATCCCCTATTTTATCTTCTAAGTCGTGATCATTTTGTGTAGATGAAGAAGATAGTCGAGTAACAGATAACAAGTTAGATTTAAACCATTACTAACTGTTCCTTTTATTAATCCCGTTAATATCAACCACACAAAAATAACAATCATCTTGATGATTTGAAGGTTCCCGCCACTTCATTGGTGTTTGATACTTAAAATGGAATCTTTTATTATTCGCCCATAATCTCAAAGACTCAATTACCATATGAGGGACTTAGTACTTGTCACGGGTGTCCAAAGGGAATCCAAATTAATTCAAATACACCTGTTTTATGAACTCCGACACACTTAGTCCTGTTTTTACAAATCTAGGTGGAATTTACGCGTTTGCTTAGCTCATGCTCAAAATGAGCAGTGCAAATTCACAAAATCCACCTGTAAAATGTAAAATGGCTTTACTCTATTAGCAGATTCAAGAAGTCACACGATAAGGTGTCTACACTGATGGCTCTAAGCTCGAATGGCTCGGAGAGGATTTTCCCTATTTTGAGGGAGCTTTGTGTGCTTCTTATCGTCATCATTGTTGTCGCAGTTTTCATTGGCGTATGTAACAGACGATAATTGTGTGCCAAGCCAGAAGTATAGCCCCTTATTTGTCCCAGGGCATGATCGCCGCTCACGTTAGCCAGCAGCTTTTGCGGGTGCACCGCTCTGTTACCAGGGGTTACCACGGGGAAGATTGAGTCGACTTGAGATGCAGTAAGTCAGGAACGCGCTGGGCTTGCCAAGCCCCATAACCACAGGAGAGTTCCTACCTTCCAAAGAAGCTTCCTCATCTTTGAAATGTCTTGATAACGAAACCCTTTGGCCTTGTGCTTGTGGTTAGACTTCATTAACTAGCATGTTGTGAGGTTAGACTGCATGTTGTGTATAAAAAATAACTATTTTCTTCATATGTATTGGCACTTCTGGTTCAAGCCAAATCTTCATTACCTTTGTATTTGTAAATGAAAACCCTTACTAATTTCGATCGATCAAACTCAGAAACTGGATCAGGACTGAACGTTTTAAGGCGTGGATTTAAAAATTTCTTCGCTAAGATCATTATTTTTTTATCCATGACAAATTCTACATCCTTCATTGGATGAAGGAATAAGTCTTCATGGATGAAATCATTGAAGAGCGTCGAAGTTAATATAAAACAAGAATAGATCTTCTTGGTAGTATGCATGCAACAGTCTCGTACTCAGGAATAGATCTTCTTGGATTTAAGTAGAGTCCGTTCTCAATATAAACCGAGAGCTG
This sequence comes from Lordiphosa collinella, assembly GCA_018904265.1. NCBI lineage: Eukaryota > Metazoa > Arthropoda > Insecta > Diptera > Drosophilidae > Lordiphosa > Lordiphosa collinella. The sequence goes on along the minus strand of JAEIFV010000552.1, from coordinate 200,224 downwards.
TTGGTAGCGGATGGAAGCGGATCGAGTTTAAAAAAACTTCCGAAATTCGTATCACTCAGTTATATGCACAAAGTCCGCACGATTTCTGCATATGGCCTTAAGCAAACGATGTATGACCTCTTCGTAAGAACCACACCATTCTAATCGGAGAAACCCGTAAACGGTAAAGACCAAACACCGCTAATAAATCCAATCATTTATTAAAAGAAAAATGTTTATCAGCATTGCATGAATATTTTAGCTACCAATGGCTGATTAACCTTTGTTCTCCACTGAACAGTAGCCATAACATACGGGAAAGTGAATACCACATTATTCTTTCACCTACTTGTATTCAAAACTTTTTGATGAATGAACACAGTTTTGGCAACAAAAAACCGCGCACACTAACCCAAATACCTGCGGTGGCTGTGGATGCTTGCTTGGTTTTCACCTCCTTCACTCCCCCACAATGGCAATTGCAATTAAAATGGCCATCGTCAAATGGCAAAGCAAGGCAGCTGCAAGTGGCTTGCACTTTTCGCTTGAAGCTCCAAATAAATTAACTCGTGGAAAACAAACAAACATTGGCCATTAGTTGGCTGGATTTGGGCGCGCTCAATCCGAAAATTGGCCTCCAGCTTAAGACAACAGCTGCGTCGACTTCGACTTCAACGTCGCTCAATCTTAATCTTAGCAGTTGAAGCGCTCTCTCCTGCTCACTTACTCATTGGCTCTCTCAGTTTACCTGTTTCGAATATTTGGTCATGACATTCGTTCAGTCTTTCTTGGACTTTTACCGCGTTCGGTTGTGTTTCGCGCTAGCTGGTCAAGTGAAAGACTGTCGCTTAAAGTTGTTTAGGGGCGCGTGCGCAACTGCCAGCTAAACGGTAAATCGCGAGAGCTGCCACCTCCAGCAGCCTTGCTCTTGCTGAAGAAGAATTTTTCCCGTGGCATTTGCCACACAAATGTTAGAAAAGTTAATGAAGTGCAAAAATGTTTGTTGCTGTCGTTGTCGTTGCATTACAATTGCCTGGCTGAACACGACGAGGCGCCCCAACTTCAACGCTTTGATTTGTGGTTGCATTCTACCAGTTGACCCTGTACAAGTAACTGGCAACGCTTTCGGTTGTAAAGTGAAAATTGTACATCTTCCGCCAGAGAAGAAAAAATAACGAAAAACTGTGACATTATGTTAAAGTGAAGAACCGAATAAGTGGATAAGTGGCTTACTTTGAATCATATCCAACAGAGAAAGGTAAGATTAGTGAAAAAATAACAAATACGCCTATCTTGGCAAACAGAAAGTATGTCTAAATTACTCTACAAGGAGGCATATTGGCATGCAATGTGTTTTTGAGAACAATGACTTTTACCGATAAGACATTCTAATAACAATAACCCTTGTGTGCAAACTCTTGACTTATTCAGTTTTTCTTTAAGGCCTATACTCAGAAAAGATAAAAATTTAGTTTGGCACTATACTTCACATGAATAGAACCACGTTTGAACAGTTTTGAAATCTGATATGCTTTGGAGCAGCATCCAAATAAAGTATTGTGAAAAATTAAATTTTTATCTCATCTGAGTATACGCCCTTAAATATAAAAGCCTAAGTCTCGGTCCCATAACCAAGATTGTGTCTTCTAAAAAATAAATATTGTAATACTCTGGGCTTAAAGTGTTTGATGTAACTGATGACGATACGAGATTCTAGTGCAATCCTTAACCTCTTGCTAGTTCTGACAACCTTTCTTTTTCCATTGTCTCCTTGATCAAAATTTCAAAGCCACCTTTATATTCCTTCTATTCAATGAATAAGCATTGAGCATGAAATTTTGTTGTTTGAAAACCAAAACATCTGATTAAACTAACTAAATTAACTCAATAAATAAATGAAATGGAATTTCCTGAAATTTATAATTGTTTAAGTGCGTTTTTAAAATATTATAGTCTGGGGTGTGATAAATTTCTGTACCAAAGGTACACAGAGCTTATTTAGATTGTGCAAAATGTAACTGGCAGAAGGAAGCATCTCCGACCCTATAAAGTATGATTTTATTGATCAGCATCAACAGCCGAGTCGATATACCGTCGTCGCAGTGTCTGAACAAACAGATCTCAGAGATGGTTAAAGATAGAGATTTAACAAAGACTTTTTTACTTGCAGGCAGATCAAGTTTATTTTTTTTTTGCCACGCCCCCTCCCTTCCCCGCAATTTTGAAAAACCTCATATCTTCCACATTTTTATAGATAAATAGAAGGTTCGTTCCTTTCGGACATATTTAGTAATCAGGATTATTTATCGATCCGCCAACGGATTGGTAAATATCGGATCGGAGTTATGAGCAAAAGAATCTTCGCTGCAGCAGCGCAGTGGAAGCGCTGATTTCTGCTGCAACTGCAGTATCAAAATTCATACTGAGCACACACTCTCGTTGGAACAGAGTATTACAGTCGGTCTTGACCGACTTTCTTTCGTGTTTTTATTTGTATATATTGGATTTCGAATCAAATTTGCAAGTCTTAATTTGAGATATACTACAAACACTTATGCCCAGCTTATATATTAAGTGCCGAAAGTTAGGCGAGAAAAGTTAATTTGATGCGTACAGTTCTACTTCTCTATGATTCTTGTCCCTTCACATATAAAGTCTTTAGCATTTTAAACTCAAATCGAAAGGGCAAAGCTTTTCTTACATTTGCCATTCATCAGATCTTCATGATATTCTAAAATCATTATAAAATTCTATCTTCAAATCGTTCCATCAGAGTGTCTTCGTAATAATCTGGAGAAAAATTGAGCAAATTTTGCGATATTTTAAGCGACTTCATCTACACCTCGAGTTTACCCGTCTACAGTTGTTATCCACTGAATCTCCGTCATAATCAAAACTTAAATAAGAATTTAGCTAGTTAAGCTGAGATGCGACTTATTCAGCAAATTACTGCTGTCGATTGCTCGCCTATTCTGACGTTTCTGACGCTCTCCGATTCGCTTGATGGCTTACCTATTGCGTTCTCCTGAGCTCCGCTTGCGAACAAGTTGTTTGGCTTGTTTTTTTCGCCACAAATTAATCATGCGTTTTCCAGGCATATTTTAAAAAATCACAAAAGCCGCAATCTTATAATGAGGGTATTCACTAGTCCTCATAAAATGGCAAAGCGTAAATCCCAAAGTTTACGAAGGTATAACAAAACACATAAGAAAACAAGAAAGATAGTCGAGTCAAGCCCGACTATAACATACTCTGTACTTGTGAAGTGCTGCCCATCACCTTTGCGACCGGTGCTGCCCGAATACTAAATATGTCCAGAAGGTTCTAACCTTCTATCTATAAAACTGTGGGAGATATGACGTTTTTTCGATATTGCGGGGGCGGGAAGGGGCGTGGCCAAAATTGAAAATAAACTTGATCTGCCTGCAAGTATAAGAAACATATGTTTCACGGACACTTTTACACAAACTTAATATACTCTGTGTACCTCTGGTACAGAGTATAACAATAAATATAAATAATAAAAAAAAAAAAATGATTTTTTCATCCTAAGAATTCGATTTTTTTCAACTTAAAGTCGAGTAGAAACTATCTTATTATAAGACAAGAAACTGCTATTTACTCAACACGTAGCGTTTACTGTTGGAAAACTGCAAAATAGGGCCAAAAAACTAAATTGGATGATATCTGGCGACAGTAAGCTACCCCTAAATACGAAAGGAATCATTTATAAGCAGCTAATCTCTCCGATTTGGCAGTATGCAGTTCCAGTTTGGGGTTCTCTCATTTGTGAGTCCCAATTTCACCGAATTCAGGTTGAGCAAAATAAAATCTTAAGGACCATTACGGATGCACCTTGGTATGTCAGGAATCGCACGATTAGAGAGGATCTGAGAGTGAATCCGATTGTTAAGACATATGAAACAGCCAGTAAAATTTCCTCGAAGCCTACAATTCCTGTCAGGCACGCAGGAACGAGGAAAAGATATGTTGAGATGCTCAAAATGCATCTACCTGAAGCTTTTCAAACTCAACAGCAGCAACCAACCCAGCCAACTCAGCAGATGCTTCCTCATACGCCAACACGACCGATTCAGCGTCCGCTTCGGCAATGCTTCAGCCCTAGTCAGCAGCAGCAACAAACGGTCGCTCAACAGCAGCAATTGCAGCCATCGCAGCAGCAGCAAGTTATTCTAAGCTTACTTCAAGATCTGCCTTGCCAACCGCAACAGTCATACTATCCACTCCACTCAAATCAGCATTAGCAGCGAATGTTTCCAACATTTCGGCTGATGGTTGCTGGTCTATGTACGGTCTTACCTTAACGGCAGTAAAGTTAATAATGGTTTTAGACTTCGAATAAGATGACCACCACAGTGGCGTTATGAAGAACAGAACAGGATTTTAATCCATCCTTCAAGCACGCGTCTCCTTGATCGTAGCTGGTCTGACTAGCGACTATACCACTTAAGGTTACAGCAAACACATAGCTGGATAAATTTTAGAAGATGGAGGAGAATATTTCCATTGTCCCCTACCAGGGACTGAAACCACTAATACCACTTAAAGTAGTATGTTTAGATATCACATTCTTTAATTAATATGGTACATATTAAAAAGAATTTGTGCTGGCTGCCTTGGCAGTCAGACAGATTGTGTTCAGATCTTGTGTCGAACAGAACAGAAAATCTTTTTATAAGATTGTTAAATCTAAATTAAAGTTGAAATTATAGTCTAGGGTTGAGATTTTCCCAGCTTTGAGCATTTTGGTTTCCGTTTCGTCTTGGTATCGAGAATATAATCTTGGTTTTGGAATGATTTTTTTCTCAGTGAAGCTTTGACACTAATTTTATGCCAATCGGATAAAATAAAGATATTTTCAAACATTATTTTTCAAATATTTTGGTTGGAATTTTCATAAAGTTGGAGAATACGTGTACAATCATTTAGCGAATTTCTCTAATAAATCGGATTCTTATATATAATTTATATAATTTTCTTTTGTCCTTTTCTGCCCTTGGGGTTTGGGGTCTTAGCTTTCTTCACAAATGGAAACCGACTTACATGTTTCAGGTTTCTAGCTCTTACCGTTTAGGATGTGTGTAGACTGCCAATCATTCAGTATGTTCGATGTTCATACCATTTGCATCCAAAATCCACCTTATGTTAGACTTGATTCCGTTTCCCTATGCCCTTCATTGACAAATACTCCCCACATTTATATATCAAGCTAGAGAAACGATTGAAATAAACTATCGTAACTAACTTTCTTTGGATTGATTACTAAGCTGGTTAGTCAAGGGTTCGGTCACCACTTGCACTAATTTATTCAAATTAGTTTCATGCCAGATTGTTTCCCAGAGACAAATAACTCCATTCCATCATTTCTTCTTAAGCATCGTCCAATTAGCAGAGCCACTTGAGTTGGATATAAAAAAGGCGTATTCACATTTGGTTGTGTCTATTCTCTATTCTAATTGAATGAAATTAACCCAGTTTTTGGATGTTGTAAAAAATTCATATAATATAGCGGTCGGTCGCCCAGCTCTTGTCTTATTTTCATGATAATAATTGAGGTGCGTTGGTTCTGACCAAAAAAAAATATACACACCAGCAGCAACTACAACAACAATAAACAAAATAGTTAATATGAATAAGATTGTTTGTTTGCCGTCAAATTATGATGAGAAACTGCGGTAGACTGGCCAGAGGCGAGAGACTACAAAATATTTAGGTAAAATGCGGCCAGAGGCTGGGCCTACATTTTGTGGGGCTAACACCTCCTCGGGCTTTTGTTTTAGTCTAATGTTTTATAGATTTATGAGGGAATCAATCAATAGACAGCTTTCGACCTGAGCCATACTTTTATGGAACAGTTAGAACCGCCTTTTGTGCCCAAATTGGGAGCGCACACAATTTCTTTGCTATGCAAATGGGTTGTGCGTTTTGTGAGACGACAATCGATTTGGTACGGCTTCTTGAACAACGTTTCACATTGTCTCGCCTCGACTAGTCTAAAATTCATTTCTATGGGGTCGTGTTGATTAACGCGCTCTTTGATTTACGATGGAGAATCCGTTTGGTTTTTTTTTGCCAGTTCTGGGTAATTGCAACAGGTGTTTGGGTTTGTGTTGGATCATTTGATTGCTGCCCAGCATGGCATGGCAATAAAATTCTTAATGAAAGCCGCACGTCAGCCTCAACTAGAGCTCGTTAAGAGTGCCATTATGACAGAAACCACTTAACTGAAATCAGGGAACAGTATCAAAGTAGTCACAGAGAAATTAATAACGAAGATTACATACACTTGTTGGTTTGCACTCAGAGGGAAAGTGTTTCAAATGATTAGAAAATCAGTTGCATAATTTTTAAAATATTTTATAAGGCGATTTGAACAAATCCCCAAACATTTGGGAGACTTGGATCTCGTGCTAACGGCCTCCAATGGCTTTGCTGACACATACACATGTACGCACTCTTGTAAATGTTGCTTGAACTATGACATTATGCAATTAACGCTAGCTAACGAAATTTTGAAGGCGTATGAATCAATGGTGTCTGTCGAAGATCAATTATCACTCATTGCTATCGATGTCCGATACACAATCCATTTGTCGTTGATCCATAATCCATTTATATGTAGAACTCCCTTCTCTATCCGTATATTTAATTCTTATATCTGCTGAATTTTTGAAAATATAAAGAAAATCGTTTAAAAGAAAACTATTAAGAAAAAACTTTTTTATGATATATTTAAGTCAGGACAAATTTTTCGGGATTCCGGTTCGCGGGTTCAAACCAAAATTTATCAATGGTTAAAGTTCGGATATTTGAGGTTCAAGGTTTTTGGACGAAGGTACTGGTTCGAGTAATGTTTTAGACCTCATGCTTTCACAATTTAAAAAAAAATCAAATTTATTTTGTAATCAACTTTTCACGATTCTACAAATCGCTTTCGACCAAAAAACGAACGAAAGAGCATGGAAATGGGGTCGTTTTTGGGTCGGAAGCGAATTGTAGAACACAAGGGAATATTCAAAATATAATTTACTGTGAAGTAAAATTCCATTTCGTCGCGGGCATGGAGAGACTGCTGTTTGGACAGACATTTCAGGCTCAAGATCGCTGATGAGTGAGGGTGGTCCCTCATGAAACGTCGTCCGATCAACCTGATGCCTCTTTGTTGTGTTGTGTGCCTCTGTTTAAAGTTATGTCAATAACATAGCAAGACCTCGAGCCAGTAAAAACTGCAAGTTAAGAGTATAAAGGTCGTTAAACAGTCATAAAAATATTACAACTACTACCAATTTAATGTTAAACTCTTGTTTAGTAAAATATTAAATAGACTTTGGAGTCGGGGATCTTTAAAAACAGTGTCTTTTATGGGTGGTTATTCCATAAGTTGTTCTGAAAGTTTTTGGTCATGTTTAATTGAGCTTTTATGCCGATTAAGAAGCGATTTCTTAATGTGCGGTTAGTCAACTTCACAGGCAGTTTAAACGAATTTTTCAACTTTAGGCAATGGAAATGGAATTAAAAGAGGCAGAGCAACGAATAAATAATTCAAGAGAGTACAAGAAGAGACCTAATTACTTAACTGATCTGGATGATGCTACATTTGTTCAATGATTCACTTTGACAAAATCTCCATGTAAAATATTTTTTGCTAGGATCAGAGATTAAGTTAAAGCATTGACTTCAGTTGTGATACAATTTATTGTGACTAGGGACCTGTTAGCAGGACATGGCGGCGCTGCGTTCTTATGCATGTGGCAAGCGTTCCTTTGATAAGCCGTGCAGGTGAACAAGTGTCCCCAGCTATAGCTTTTGATTCATCGCAATCAAGCAGCATTTAATAGCATTAAAAAATACATAACAAAAATACCTAATTTTTTGACCGAGTCTGGTCACCCTAATGCAGCGGTAGGAATTTATCGATATCAGATGAAGCGGCTGTTGAGAAAACCAAATGACTTGACTGCTTGTCAACTGGAGAAACCGGGCCTTAAAGAATCAATCGCCCAAAACAGATCAAATAACAGAAGATAACCCTAGACCGTTGGTTAAATTTTTTCATTTCTATAATTTTTGTTGAACCGAACATAACTTTTAGGTTTGGAACAGGTTCAGGTTCAGCTTTTAATTTTAACGAGGTTCGGTTCACGGATCGGCTCACAGCAAAATAAAAGTTGGAGTTCCGGGTTCGAAGCGGCTCGGTTTAAAGCAGGGGCGCCCATAGCCCATTACGCAAGACACGTGTGTTGTTGTCTAAAAGGAATAGCCTGGCGTTATTCCATAGCCACAAAACAAAACCTTTTTGTTCCGCTTCTGCAACAACAACTATGTGTCTTAAAAACCCATTTTGTTATTTGAAATTATTTTTGGTTTTCATGTTTAAAGGCTGCAAAAAGTAAGGTAAAAGTAGTCTTAGTTAGAAATTCATTTTTGGTTTTCATGTAGGCTGCAAGGGTATACAAAACTTCGGTAGAGCCGAAGTTAACTTTCCCTTATTTTTATTTTACACAGAGTATATTAAGTTTGTGCAAAAGTATGTAAGAGCCAATAGGAAGCATTTACGACCCTATAAAGTATATATATTTTTGATCATCATTAACAGGCGAGTCGATCTAGCCAGCCGTCCGTCTGTCTGTCTGTCCATATGTCTGTATGAACAAACAGATCTCAGAGATGGTAAGAGATAGAGGTTCGACGTGTATGGGACAAAAACTTCTCATACTTGCAGGCAGATCAAGTTTATTTTCAATTTTTGCCACGCCCCCTCCCGCCCCTGCAATTTAGAAAAAAACCTCATATCTCCGTCAGTTTTATAGATAGAAGGTTCGAACCTTCTGGACATATTTTAAAATCAAGATTATTTATCGATCAGCCAAAGGATTGGTAAAGATCCGATGAACGGTTGCCGAGTTATAAGGAGTTACAGGGATCCTTTAATACCCAGGCAAGCTGCTCTTTGTACCTTATGGAGCTTGTTTAGGTGGGATTTGGTGTTGGCCACCTTCCACCATACCAGCGCTCCAAAGGTAAGGATAGGTCTTACGACCGCTGTGTATAACCAATGAATGATATACGGTTGCAGTCCCCACTTCCTACCGAAAGTCTTTTTGCTGGCGTATTACGTACCTAGTGCCTTCTTCATTCTTTCCTAGGAGTTTCTCTTCCAGGAGAGTTTGGAGTCTAGAATGACACCCAGATATTTCGCTTCGTTGACCTGGTTGGGCTGCGTTCGCCCAATGGATGGGAGTGTGAACTCAGGGATCTTGTATCTCCTTGTGAACAGCACCAGTTGGGTCTTCTGTGGGTTAACCCCTAGAGCGTTCTGATGTGCCCATCTTAGGGTGCTAGCAAGAGCAGATTCCAATAGCTCACTGATTGTGGGTAAGAATTTACCCGTTAACACCATCACATAACAGAGACAATAAACCAATCGTTCTTTTTTTTAAAACGGATTTTTGAAGAAACAAACAATATTATATAGCTCAAAAGTTATTTGAATTTGAACCAAATTTACTGAATAAGAGTAAATGGGATTGACTTTAAAGTTCCCAAGTCTTTATACATATTTAAAGAAAACAACAGAATCGGGCATTGTTTCTCTACCAAGGCGGAGTTTCGAATCCGATTTTTTTGAAATGAAATAGAGGGTTAAAGACGAATAAGATTCTGTGGTTAATACCAAACATGTTTAAAATAAAAAAGTCGCTCTAAGTTTTGGAGGCGATCAAGGAAGGGTCAGTCCATAGACTTGGCACTCGACATGTCAGTTAAGCTCGAAAGACTGAAAAGAGGTCTATGTATGAAGCTAGGACCTCGGAAAACAACCGAAAAAAATATCCTCAAATTTATCAAATTAACTTTTTCAACGCAATTTTTTGGAACGGAACATTTTCTCTAGAGGATGCCCCGACTTAATACTTTAGAATCCCGTTTTTGATGTTTTCATAAAGAAAGTTTGTAACAAATTAAAAGAGGTATTTATTTTTAAATTCTGGATCTGTTTCGAGTCCGGGCTAGCAATGTTAATAGTTTAAGGAGCTTATGGGACCCTAATAACCTAACCCGAACCAGTTCTTAAAAGTTCTGTTTCGACTCTAATAAAGACTTAATTTTAAGTCGAATATCTTGCAATTACAAAAAACTTATGGTACTTTTAATTTGAAGTTTGTTTTGTTATCTTAAGTACAAAAAAAAGTATGCGAAGTTTAAAAATATTTTTTAACTTTTCTTTTGAAGATATCAAAATGTAAATGGAGTTATAAATTTTGCATATTTTTAGGAAACTTTTGTTAATTGTTGCAATCATTGCTAAAAAAAACTATTATCCCCTTCTGCTAGAGTATTCAGAGCACAAAAAAGTCGCTCGATGGCATGCACAGGCAATTAGAAGTTTGTTGGCCTACGAAAGTATCATGGCACAACATCCAGCCACCTCATAACGAATTATTGTAGTAATAATAATACGTAGTAAAAAAAAAGGTGATGTTTGTCTTCTGGCCTACAACAACAAATCATTTCACATCTCAACATTTCTATTTTTGCTCGCCCCGTCAAAGGTTCATTAAACCATTGTGGTCTAAGACCCGACACTGTGACTAACAAATACATCAGAAGTTCTGTTGTGGTTGCACACACACGACAAGTTGGCTTCCGTTCTCAGATTTTGTCATCAGCTTACATAATGTAAGCACTTGGCTCAGCCAAGCGCATCCCCTCCCATCCCGGCATCGGGTGTCTATTCCCACTCTTTCAATTTGTCGCCAGTGTCGTCGTTGGAGTCATAATTTGCTATAGTGCTATAATTATACAGAGAGCCCTTTCTTTAGGCCCAAGTAACTGTTGCGATCTGCTTGGCCAAGTATTAGTGTGTTGGTCATCATGTGCATGATCTCAGCAAAATTTCAGAGATTTGTGATTTTGCATGTGCGACAAGCCAGCGTGTGAGAAATACCCATGGAGAGCTGATCCTTTTTAGATTGTGGCCCTCAGGTATTTCTCACAGCTGCTCCAAATTAATTAAAGACCAACGCCTTGACTTTATTAATATGCAAGAGTGAGTTTTAAGCATTCTTTTCTCACACTGACACACCCTTCACTGCTGGTGCTGCTGCCGCATAACGGGGCAGGTATTGCCAAAGCGCATTTAGAACGAAACCAAAAACAAGTGCTTGGGCGACCAATTAAGGCGTCTACCTGTCCGTTAAGCCGGTCCATGCCGGTACTGCACGTTGGTTGTCTGAACTGTTTTGGGTGGGTCACTGCTAACTCGACTCCACTCCACTCCGTCTGGCTGTGGTCGGCTGGTTTTACAAACCACAACAATAGTAAGTAAACATAAAAAATGTTTAATTCTTGAGAACACAAACATAAATATTTCGTAGGGAGAGGGAACGCCGTCATTTAATGTTTTGTTTTTCATTTGGTTCAGCTTCAACGCTCTGTTGCTCGACTCTCCGTGTAAATGTTGGAGTTATGATCTTATTCTCTACTTAGTTAGTCTTACAGACATATTTTAAGTCCTGCTTTTGTATTGTAGTGCCATCATCCTAGTTGAATGCTAGTCATTCTGATTCAGTTTATATTAAAGCCTGGAAAATTGATTAAATTTACTGAATTAGATCTGATCTGATGAAGATAACTTAATTTTTTTTATCTGCAGTAACGTGAAAACGTGCATTTTATTCAATAACTCAGACGCAGTCATGAATTCTTGATAAGTAGTAAAAAGAGATAAGCCTCACTTTAATCATAATGATTATACAGTCGGATTAGTGGGTTAGGGTTTATCTTATTGCATATAAAAGAAGACCCGATAACACATCTTATTGCTTAAGATTATATTTCAAGGTATTCATCATTAATTTTTTAGGTTACATGTTGGTTTTTGATCTCCAATAGCTTCAGTTTTAGTTCACTGTCGTGAATTCGTGAAATAGGCCTCCTAAAGAGCTAGATATCTGACTTCCTAATAGCTAGAATAAAATGTCCTTCAAGAACAAAGCTCATGCTTAGAAACTTCTGCCTGGAGATATGCCATAACCAAAAACTTCCGTATAAACAAGATACGAATTCTTCAGGCGAAGTTAGCTCGCAGCTTATCAGGAGCACCATGAAGGGATCGGAAAGATTTAAATGTCCATAAAATAGGTGACTATTTGAAACGTCTAAAGCTGTATTTTCACTTGTCTGACACGACAAAATATATAAAAATCTATAAGAGAAGTAGGCTATATTTATAAAAACAGGGGAAAGTTAACTTCGGCTCGGCCGAAGTTTTGAATACCCTTGCAGCTTCCATTGAAGACAAAAAGATTTTCTAACTAAGACTACTTTTTGGACCTTACTTTTCTATGGAATCTATACTATATAGATGTCTGATTTCGACCAAACTTGGTGAAATCATGGAAAAGCATAATACACAGCGAATTACGAAATTTGAAGGCGATCTTATTTAAAACAAAAAAGTTTTTCTAACTAGAACTTCTTTTTTGACCGATCTTTTATACTGCAGCTATATGCTATAGTCATCCGATTTTGATAAAACTTTGTAGAAATGTGTTAAAGTATATAAATAAAGAATATGCCAATAAAAAGGACGTTTTCATTAAGAACAAACAAGTTTTCCTCACTCGAACTAGTTTTTCGACCGATCGTTCCTATAGGAGCTATATGCTATAGTCATCCGATTTCGACCAAACTTTGTAGAATTGTGTAAAAGTATATAAAGTAAGTGTATGCCAATGATAATGACGTTTTCATTAAAAACAAAAAAGTTTTTCTCACAAGAACTAGTTTTTCGACCGATCGTTCCTATGGGAGCTATACGCTATAGTAATCCGATTTCGACCAAACTTAGCGAAATCATGGGAAAGGATAGTTAACTAAAAAAAACGTACTTTGGAGGCGTTTCCATTAAAAACAAAAAAGTTTTTCTCACTAAGATTAGTTTTTCGACCGATCGTTCCTATGACAGCTTTATGCTATAGTCATCCGATCCGGCCGGTTCCGACAAATGTGCAGCGTATATGTACCAAAAGACTTGGTGCACAGTTTGGTGAGGATAGCTTTAAAACTGACGGAGGAGATAGCATAGAAACGACAGACAGACAGCGGGTGTGGTATACTTAAAACAAATGGTTCGGTCGGTATAAAAGGGGTGTTACCGGCCGGGGTTGTCGCGCCCATTGATAACAAAAGTTTCTAAGACTATTTTGCACATTACTTCTATGGGATCTATACTAAAGGGTGTCTAAAACGGGAATCATGGAAAGCTAAAATGGGAAAGGAGGCGTGTCTAAGAAGCCAAACGACCGATCATTCATACGAGCTTGCTAGTCCGAGATAAAACTTTGTAGAAATGTGTCCAAAGTAAATAAATAGGTAGCCAAGAAGGACGTTTTCATTAAAAAAGGGGCTGGGGTCGACCGTTGTGTTTACTTTACTAAAATAAATAACAAAATGCGCCGATAACTGAAAAGACCCCTTTCCAAATGTTACGGTTGCGATCTTTGATCTTTTCAGTAGATGATATGGGCTTACTTGTTATGTAAGTTTGAAGGTCTATCTTAAAGGCTGGTTGCGCTGGGGGGAGGGGGGAGGAATTTTCCAAATCTGAACAAACTCGTTTGAACGGTATACATACTAATCAAAAATTTGAGGCTCTACTCTTATAGTTGGAACGCGTTCTACGGACAGAGGACGGAGACGACATGGCTACGATGCTGTTTGATCTGTTTACTTAAGGGTGTCTTTTATGTAATACTTCACAACTCAGTCCCCTTTCCCATTTTCAAGGGAACAGGGTATAAAAAAAGCTTTTCTCATAGAACTAGTTTTCGACCGATCGTTCCTATGGGAGCTTATGCTATGTCTCCGATTCCCTTGTGTTGTTGTTGATTGTTCTGATCGTTCTTTACGTTTCGTGTTGCTGTCGTTGCCAAACATGGGAAATCTGGGGGGATAGTAACTAAGATTTTCAGGTTATTAAGATAGTTTTCACGATCGTTATGTTTCTGTCATGGAAGACGGCAAGTTTGGGAGGTAGCTTTAAAACGACGGAGGAGATAGCATAGAAACAGACGGACAGACGGACAAGGCTAAATCAACTCAGCTCGTCGTGCTGATTAAGAATATATATACTTTATGTGGTCGGAGATGCTTCCTTCTATGCGTTACAAACATCCGAACAATTTTATAATACCCTCTGCAAGGGTATAAAAACAAACTGCAAGGGTATACATAACTTCGGCCGAACCAAAACTTTCCCCTTTTTATATGTAACAGGTAGAAGGAAGCATTTGCGACCCTATAAAGTATACATATTCTTGATCAGCATCAACAGCTGAGTCGATTTAGCCCTGTCCGTCTGTCCGTCCGTCTGTCCGTATGAACGCGTCGATCTCAGAGACTATAAGAGCTAGAGCCACAAATTTTTGCTTGTAGATTGGTGTTTACCCGATTCAAACCGAGTTTGATTCAGATTTGGAAAATTCCTCCCCCTCCCCCCTTTAAGCGCAAAAAACTGTCAGAGCCACAATTCTTAAGATAGAGCTTCCAAACTTTATATATATCAAGTAAGGCCCAATATCGGTGCGGCATTAACGAATACCATAACTCTTCGTAGTGACGCAACTGACGCTCGGTGATGCATCAGGTCGTTAAGCCAGGTAGTGCCTTGACACCACCTTGTAGTTCAGCTGGTGTCAATAACGACTGGTAATGCAGGGTCGTACAGATCGGTACGTTTTCCGGACATTCCCATACAAAATTCGTTAGGAAAATACTTGGCTGGTGGTTGGGCTGGTGGCGAGTGCTCACTACGAAGAGCTAGGGGATTCGGTGATGCCGTACCGGTGCAGCTGAAATACAGAGTAGCGCTGTGATGCATTACCTGTCGTTAACGACGCGACTGAGGCTCAGTGATGCATCAGGTCGTTAGGTCTGGTAGTGCCTAGACACCACATAGTTCAAAGTGTCGCCAGATAAGTAAATTTCATAGTTTTCGCTATATCTTGGAACTGAGGGAGATGTGGGAAAACTGATAAGAGATTTTGAATCTGTACACCACGAATACTATGAAA
Source organism: Lordiphosa collinella (assembly GCA_018904265.1). NCBI lineage: Eukaryota > Metazoa > Arthropoda > Insecta > Diptera > Drosophilidae > Lordiphosa > Lordiphosa collinella. The sequence continues at coordinate 185,150 of JAEIFV010000552.1, read as the reverse complement.
ATGTGGATGGCATTTGTGAAGATTTTTCGTGTTGCCTTGTGTAATTCATCTACACGAAAACTTCCAAGTGCCCTCCGCATGTTTTCCAAAACATAATATAAGAATGAGACACCAATAGATCTGCTTTAGATAAATAAACACAACTTTCGATTTCTTAGCAAGCTCTTGGAATGTAATTAGCTAGCTTGAAAGTAAGTTTAGCTTAATCTCAGTCAAAGTTTGCTACTAAACTCATATGGCACGGTTACATACATAAATGAATGTTGATGCATAACCAGATATAAGTATGCATAATTGTTTCACTTGCTTCCCCCTGCTATCTCTGCGTTCCTATTTGCCTACAGCTTACCTGACAATGGGCTTAAATGCCACTTTAAAGTCGTTTGCCAAGAGATAGTTCAAATATTTAGCATTGCCCAAAGGAAAGTTGGCTTCTTCTTCGAATGCGACTCGTTTTCCTAGTTGTCATATTTGAAATGAAGGAAAGAAAAAACTCCCACAATATTGTTAGCTCTTTGTATTAATAGACTTCCTCAGCGTGTGTACATATGTCTGCTTGCAATGTGATTACGCCCGGCGCCTCAAGTTATGATAAATTATGTGGCTCCGCCTCCGTCCAGGCGGTGAAAGTACGCGAATTCTTGTCAAAAGAGATTTCCTATTTGATTAACAATTGTGGCATTGTATTTTCAGAAGATAAACAATCAAACAACTACGCACCGTCACCGCCGAGACAACAATTGTCGCCCACGCAACGTCATGGAGTCGAATCCAAGTGCCAATATGCTGTAAGCTGTCTCCGTCTTGGTCTTCGTCTTGTCATCTGCATCTCTGTAAAAAACACATTTCATTTAAATCATAACAAAACCCAACGCCCTCATTGAAAGTGTATTGTGTCGATAGGAAACAGTTGCTGCTGAAGAATCACCAGTTGCAGGCGCAGTCGCAATCTCTGTCATCGGTTTCCATGGCCGACAGTCGGGAGCGCATACGCGGACCTTCGCGGGATGGCAGGGAGTTTTTAACAAGTCCCAGGCAAGTATTGCGGCGTTTGATGCTATTGTCGGAGGGCCGTCAGTACCGTGAGGCGGCCGGAGTGGTGGGACGTCTGGGACCCTCTGTGCTACGTTCGGTGATTGCAGAGCTGCCGCTGGATTTGCTGCTGGAACATTTGCCACACAGTGCGTATTTGTTGGAGTCCTTCTTCACGCGGTAAGTGGAGTCAAGTTTTGCTCTTTATTGTTCAGTCGTTCAGTTGCTCACAGTTGCTTACTCAATTGCTCTTTTCTGTTGCTCTCTCTCTCTCTCATCTGTCTCTAGTAAATTCGGTCTTTTAGGGAATATGAACAACTGAACAATAAAGAGCTGTTGAGTTTGTAACTGATTTACTAAGAAACAAAGCGAGCAAAGTGAATAACTGAACAAAGTCACTCAATTCCTACACCAAATCCTTCCTTAGCCTAACTACCCTGAACACCAATCCTAAGCCAGAGGTACCCAGCGAAACGGTGGCCTGGCAGTTGGTCCGTCTCTTTGCCAATCCCCATGAGTCGGGTCTGCGACAGCGTTGCACCAAGCTACTCCAAGCTCTGGCTCAATACGAGCCCAGTCTTCGTCAGGTGTTGCGTGAACGTCGCCGCAACTTTGACAATGCCGTTCAGGGTCTGGGTGTTCATGGCCTGACCACTGATGCCTCTGGCCAACTCATTTCCCTTCATGTGGCGCTCAAAACAGAGTTACAACGCCACGTGGATACCTACAAAATGGCCATACATAAACTGGAAGAACTTAGCATGGTGACAGTCAATCAGGATCCGGCACACTCCTCCCATCAGCGTCTTTTGGCCATCAGTTATGGCGATATTCAACAGCGTCTGATAGACAACAAGACCCTGTTGACCATGCTTGATAAGCCGGCGCTGAAACAGTTGTACACTCTGGTGGAAAACCTTAGCACTCGCGTGGAGAACGACAAGGAGGTGCTTTCGTGTGTGGGCCAGGTGAAGCGATTAGATGCCCAGGCGCATGTCGAGAAGCGTCCTGCCGCCGGCCTGCTAATGAATTTCTCACGCGGCTGCGAGGTTGTGCTGCATATGATGGGACCGGAGAGTGTGCCGCCCAGCCCCGTGGCCATGGCCAAGACAACAACGACTGCGGGTGGCAGCAGCTGTAGCGATGGTTATCATTCGGACGATTCGGCCAGTGATGATGGCAGGTGAGATACAACACTTGACCTGAATACCCATTCTATTTGAGACTCACACCCACGTCACTCTGGCTCAATGATCTCTCTACTTTCGTTTGTTCCACAGCGAAATGGTGTCCCACTATCGAAATCTGTACATCGAGAATCGAGCAGATGCCCTGGAGGCGTTGGACAGTTTGCCCCAGTTGAAGCATGTGCACAGTTTGAAGGGGAAGATACTCTTCTCAATGATTGTGGTAAGTTGTGAGGGAGTTAAAGTTAACTAAGAATATTTTATTTGGAATTAATTGAGTCTTTCCAAAAGTTTTTTTTTACAAGAATTGAAGCTTTTTACTGTGCAAATTTTTGGAATAAATTATATGATTGCTTTGATCAGCTTTTATTTTTACTGGTCAGAAAATTTTCACATATTTTAGATTCGATTTCCATTATAAGGTAACTAGATGGCCCGGCAAACTTCGTACCGCCTAACAATAAATAACTGTAGTGAGTTAACTTAAGTCCCTCTTGTTGTCTAGACGACTGAAGACGACATTGAAGAACCTTGTGATATTCAACATTTTTAGTTTTGTTATCAGGAGCAAAAATAAGTAAAGCGGAGGGTTTGCCGACACGTGAACATAACACGTACAATTGACCATGAGAAAAACATGCAATTTCCAAATTCAGACCAAAAAATTTAAGGGCTAGCCTTGTGATTTGTTGATGGTCATGGCGAATCGGAAATTATCGTCGCGTAAGTCACATTGGTCATCAATTTTCTTATCACCAAATGCGTTCCATTGCATTGTTTTGGTTGGTTGAGATTTCGAAGCATGATGACTACCGTTCCAACCTTTCGTTGCAAATAGTGTGGTGGTAGTTCAGGCACTTCCAAGGCGCTTAAAAATGCTTTTGCATAGTTGGTGGCACTGTCGACAGATTTGAATGAATGCAGAGTACCAATTATCTGATTCTAAACTACAAAGCTTAAGTCATCCACATCTTTATTCTTAGCCGCTAAAATTTCTCGCTCATTCAACCATTCAATATTTTTGTTGTTAGCAATGATGTTTGGAAATACTTTTTTGATGAGACGAAATTGCAAAAATTCGGAGGAAATGAAATCAATCCGCTCGATTCATCGACAGGGACACGACCATTACCTTTATTCAGCAATTGCTTGGAAAAATCTTGAGCAGATGGATCGTTCTGCAATGCAACTCTCATGACAGCTGAAGTTTCTTCATATAGCTCCACAGATTGGATGATTTGAGGCAAGAGTTTTTTTGATCGGCAGGAGTCGATCTTGGAATGACTGACAGTGTTTGGTGGAAATCGCCAGACAGTAAAATTATTTCGCCTCCAAAAAATCTCGAGTCATTGGGCAGATCTTTTAATGTTCGGTCAATTGCTTTCAATGCGCGCTTGTGCGATGATTTTTGCCGATGCTAATACTTCCGCCATTGCCGAGTGTTTCGCAATGTTGCATATCGGTTGGTCAATAGTTTAATGGTATAACGGCAATTATAATGCCAAATGAGTTGTACGACATCCTTCTAACAATATGGCCGCTATTCCAGAAGAAGCAACTGCTACCGCAATGTCGGATCTCGCACGAACAGTGGCCAAAATCAATGACATAAGAAATGTCTTCCCAATTCCACTGGGGGCATCCAAGAAAAATAAGCCACCAATTACTTCATGAATTGCCTTCATTAATGTATCATAGACTTCCCTCTGTTGAGGGTTCAACAGGGATTTATTCGTTTGAACTGATTGGTGTAATTCATGTCGATCATATTCAAGATCACGCTCCAATTCTCTATTAAATGCATCATTCACTCCACGATCTGGCACAGGCATTCCTAACCTGACAAACAAACTGCCGCACATAACGTAACACATGTCTTCAATAAAGCCTGGTCATGCAACTCCTCATTCGTCTCAAGATCGGGACTTCTGCATGTCGAAATGATGATAGCAAATAATGTGCGTATCTGACTTGAAGATTCAGATATAATTGCTTCAGCTATTGTCAAATGAAAGATCATGACAATCCGTCCAGCCGTTCTTGAGTTATAAGTGGTGTAACTAACACTCAACAACGTGGAAAATTTTGCGGAAGGATTTAGGTGTGAAGCCTTTCAAAATACAGCTGGTGCAAGAATTGAAGCCGAAAGACCTACCGGTGAATGGGCTCTTGAAAAGTTGGCCAAAGATCCACTTTTTTACCGAAAAATTGTGTTCAGCGACGAAGCTCATTTTTGGCTCAATGGGTACGTGAATAAGCAGAATTGTCGATTTTGGAGTGAATATCAGCCAGAAGCATTGCAAGAGCTACCAATGCATCCAGAAAAAGTCACAGTTTGGTGCGGTTAATGGGCTGGTGGCATCATTGGACCGTACTTCTTCAAAGATGATGCGAATCGTAACGTAACTGTGATTGGTGAGCGTTACCGTGAGATGATATCCAACTTTTTTTTGCCCAAAATGCAAGAGCTTGACTTGCATGACATGTGGTTTCAACAAGACGGTGCCACATGCCACACAGCACACACAACAATGGACTTATTGAGAGGCGAGTACAGTGAACATTTTATTTCATGTTCGGGACCGGTCAATTGGCCGCCTAGATCGTGCGATTTAACGCCTTTAGACTATTTTTGTGGGGCTATGGTAAAGCTCATGTCTATACAGACAAGCCCGCTTCAATTGACGCATTGGAAGACAACATTGAAGCATTTATTCGTAAGATACTGGCCGAAATGTTGGAAAGAGTATGCCAAAATTGGACTAAGCGGATGGACCATTTGAGGCGCAGTCACGGTCAACATTTGCTTGAAATAATCTTCAAACAATAAATTATATGGACCGTACCATCGATTCAAATAAAGATTTCATGCATTTTTCTGTATTTTATGTGTTTTTTTTTTTGAAAAACTTTCCTATAGCTCTTAAAATTTTTTTTTGTTTACGACAGAGCAAGATTTATAAAAATTTCGTGAAATTAGCTGTAACGATTTTACAGTTTTGCGGGAACTAAGCTGTATTAACAGTTGGACAATCACTATCATGCACTGCTTGATTGCACTGCTTTAATTAATTTTGTAAACGGAAGTGTGGCAAAGCCCTTCAACAGCACTGCTTGTTGGCATGTGTGATCAATTAATGTTAGCACTAACATTAGAAACGTCGCTTCCCAAAATCAACCTTTGCTTTTAAATTAACCTGCTTGCACTGCTTGAGAGCTCACATACGGGGGTGTCCTGGAAATCTCTAGAGATTTTGTCTTCGGTTGGTTTGCAAATCGCTCGAAAAATCCGTCGGTGTCCCAAAACTTCGAGAGATTTCATTTTCTTAGTGGGAAAGAGAATTCGTCCAATTGGGCTCAAAATAATTGTCCATCTCACAAAACAGGGCTGCGTCGCTCGCAAAAAAATGTCCCTTATTTTAGTTCTGAATTAAAATGATGTTAAATGGAAATCTGTTAGTTGTTGCATAAGTTTTATGATTCATGCTACTATTATAATTTAAATTTAAGTCGCGTTACCCAAAATTAACATGAAACATTTAAAAATATTTGCGCGCCAATCAATGAGCAGAATTGTAAAGCCCTTGGCACGTTTGTTGTTGTTGAATTTCCCATGCGGCGCTTGTGAGGCCGGTGGCGCCATCTAGTGTCACGACTGTTTTGGCTGATATGGCAGCCTTCGGTTGGTTTTGCGAAAAATTATTAAGAAGCAAATTTCAATATAAAATCAAATTAAACATGTTATTTATTTGATGCAGCCTATCCAGTAAAATAATGTAGTTTACATTTCCAAAACTAATTTTGCTTATCAAAATAGTTTTAGCGGTGAATTTAGCAAAATCTCTACCCAAATCACTACAGATTTGAAACGAACCGAAAGAGATTTCTTGGACACCGAGAATTGGTTTTGGGTTGGAATTTGGTTGGAAGAGATTTCTGGGACACCGCCGATAGTAATACACAACTGAAATATTCAGCGTTGATGCACTGGCTCTAAAACTTTGGTAAAATACAACGACCTTTTAAGGTCGGATTGAGTACTGCTTTGTTGCACTGCCTACCAAATACCAAACTGTTGGGCAATCAGCACTGCTTGCTGAACTAATTTCAAAGCAGTGTTTTCGGCATGACTCTCAAACTGTAGTTTTTAGTACAATCTTCATAAAACTGTTCCACACTGCTTGTTAAACACTGCTTAGTAGCACTGACTCCCAAACTACTGTTGTAAAGCGTCGCCAAGCACACTGCTTGCAGATACAATCAATCTGTGGCAACAAAACTGTAGTCAACTTAAGTGCAATAACTTTCAATTGAGACCCGTTGAGCCCAGCAGCCAACCAGCTCCAATCCTGTCAAATCGCTTAACTATAATTGGAAAATATCAATTTGCATCGCCTTCTCTTCCCGCCATGACAGCTGATTAGATGTCATAGAAGAAATCGGTGGCCAAAGAAAGTGAAGCGCCGCGGGCTAAGCATGAAATTACGTTGGCGTTGGGGGAATCTCTAGACCTGTTATTGAAGAGACTTTCGATGATAAGATTAATGACCAGATCAGCCTTGTTAATGATGGCGCTTTTCTTCTGTCGCAGCTTTCCTTTCGCCTGTGCCACGGCATGCGTGAGCGCAAGGTGCTGGAGGTGCGACGCGCCCTCAACTGTGCCCTGGACAGCAGCTGTGAGACGACCTTGGCCCTGGATCGAGCCGTACGCCATCATTTGCACGAGACCACAGACAGCTTTCCCCTGGGCGAGATTGAGCGTTCGGTCTTCAATCAGGTGCTGTCCACCCTGCACGAGTATCCCTGCCTGGAAACGTGTCCTCCCCTGCAGCACTATGTGAGTGCCTGTGTAAGGCTGGCCTGGCGCATGATCAACCAGAAGGCTCCCTACTACTTGGATACGGATTTCAATTTGGGTAATTGGCACTTAATTTCATTTAATTTGCAGACTTAGAATACTTCCTTCTCGCAGGCTTCCTGCGACCCGAGAAACACGAACGCAGTCCGATCGGATCCGATCGACGCTCGGACCTTATCAAGGCCTTCCTGTGGCCCGCTCTGATGCAGAACAACCAGTGTGCCTTCAAAGCTGTGGTGGTCACCTAGCTTAACCTTAACCCTAGAATACTTGCTATACCCTCTATACATAAAGTTTGTACAATAAAAATCCTTAACCTTAACTTAGCCAAAGCTGATGGGCTTCAGGCGGACACACTGAGTGCTTTCCTTGTTCGTGCAGAGCAGCGAATGCTCCGCATAGAACTCCACCATGTGGCTGGGCGAGGCAAAGTGTCGCTCATGTGGCTTCTCCTGGCCAATGGCGAAGCGTTGTCTACCCTCGATTTGGCGCACAAACAAATGATAGAACTGCTCAGCCGCATAGATGCTGACAATGTACTTGATGCAAAGATCAGAGGCCTTGAATGGTCGCACCAGGCAAGAGCCATCATCGCGTCCAGCCAACATTTGCTCAGCCATGGGCCGATCTACAGTGAAATAGTAGGGTTCTGTCTCCACACCGCGCTCCTCGATCTCCACATAGTTGGCATCCACATCATCTAAAACGAAGAGCATAAGCTGGCTCACTGAACTTGAAGAGTGCTCTTTGCTCAGAACTCACCCACTATGACATAATCCAGTGGAACGTCTACCTCCTCAGTGCAAACCCGTTTGCTAGCGACGTCATCACTTTCCTGACGCTGATAGTCGCCACAACAAAAACAAACGCGATATTCTCGTTCCGTCACAGAACTAAAGAAACGCGCAAACAGATTGTGCAGAACCGTCCAATAAACACGCGCACACCAACAACACATGACAAAGAGGTGTCACTGTCTCCCGAAACTAACCAAATGAATTAATTCGCTTAAGCGAGCGCCACATCTTTCACCACGCCGCCTGCCTGGAAGACTGACTGAACCCGAGCCAACCCCCCATTCGAAGACCCGGCTCGTCTCTGTCTGCTTATTAATTAAAATGTGCTTAGCTGAGCGCAGCTCAGCTGTGAAATAAATAAAATGCCCATATGCAAATTGTGGCTGTTGTTGTTGTTGCTGTTGTTGTGGAGCAACTCGATACACCAAACTTTGTATGCAGCCAAGTGCAGATCTCATCCCCAGCTCTGACTGATTTCGTTCCCACCAGCCTCTGTGAATTACTCATCGCATTCAAATAATTTGTGCTGCATTTCTAGAATTACTTTGGGACAACCCGGAGGGAGAACACTCAGATCCGATTACGACGAGTGCATGAAGACTGCACACTTTGTATTATTTATGTTCTTTGCCGGCGACCTTGAGCATATTTGTGGGGAAGTTAAGTTAAAATGTTAATCATTTTACCATGTACAAATGGGTTTGAATCATAATCAAACATCGACCTTTAATATACCCTTTACTTGCCAAAGTTTGAAAATTTTTGGTTTAAAAATTTTGGTGAATTCAGAATGCAAGAAAGGAAATAAATAGATAACCCTTAGATGGTGCATGGGGCTTAAAGCTGATATGTATAATAGTAAATATTGAATTTTGGTTTACAATTTGATTTTTAATAGTTTTGAGTTTGAAATTAAACGTTGTTTTTGTTTTTGAACAGATAATTTCTTGTTAAGGTTCTTAACTCTAAAATATATTCTAGTTTTATAATAAAAAGTTTTTATAGCTAAATTAATATTTACATTTTCAGCGGCTATTAATATTTTTTCTTTAAGATTTTTTGTTATTTTAAAATGATCTTTAATTGTACGTAAAAATATTACTTCCAACTCTTGAAGTTTTTCTTTAAACAGAGCAGACGGTTTTAAAAGTCCACCATGCGAAACTTCATCAACGTAGGTATATGTCGAATTTTCGGTACACTCATGGGAAAGTCGCATTTTCTTGATAACATTGCCAGCTATGTACTCCATGGCATCCTCCGTTAACTCGTCTAGCTCAATATTTTCTGGAATGCTTTTATCAATTTCTGCATCAAAGTCTTCAAGCTCGTTTTCTTTGTTTTCTGCATTCTGTTCTCCATGTAAACTTAGGTCTAAGTTTAACCAATTATCGGAGTTTGACTGTTTGACATCTTTACAGTATTTTTAGTAAATAAAATTAAACTTTTAAAAAAATTATAATAATTTAAGAGAAACATGGATGACAAAACAAAACATAAAATACACAATACGAAACCAACCTACAAGCGATCACGATCAAAACTTTGCTGAAACAGAGAGCTAAACATTTGACAATTAGTATTGTAAAAGTTTGATATGAAATTATTATTGTATTCATTTTGTCATACCTGTTATATACTTTCTTAGCATTTACTTAAATTGAAGAGGAGTTGGATGGTCAAACTGTCCACCTTTAGATCGCATTGCGCCAAAAAAGTTCTCAACAATGTCTTGGTCAAGGCTGCAGCCCAGAGCATTCTCCCACAATTGTTTTCTCGCCAAACATTTCGGAACATTCATAAATTTCACTCCTATCACGTGTTTACGGCAAAAACTGCAAAACGTCATTTTACTGTTGCACAAGGGTTAAGGTTTCGAAAAAAAAATCGTCCGCAGACACCCGTTCGCATCAACAAGCGAGCACGCACTGAACGTTAAGGGACTAAAAGCCGAACGGTTTGGCAGCCGACGAGACTACCTTATGTTATTGTATCATGGTTGTGTCACTGCAATACCTTGGCAGTTATCGGCCACGAATCCAAATCAGAAATGATTCTGAAACGCTTGTGGACGCAAGCAAGTACACTTAGAGAAAAAATTGAGAATTTTATTCTTGGACCAAGAATGTTCAATGTGTAACTGTCCTAAACTCCGCGGTGAGCGGACAGCATTACTGTGAGCTTACTCTGCCTACGTGCCGCGCAGACACAGACAAAAAGAGAGTAGACACAGTTACGGTAGAAGGAAGGAAGGAGGGATAAAGGATTCAATACGTAAGCACAACCAAGGTATACTTAACAAGGTAACAGCTCTTGCTCTCTCACCGCCTCTTATATAAATGTCAAAATGAGCGAGAGCGAGAGAGCGCTATTGTCAAGCAAAATTAAGAGACAGAACACTCACTCACGACTGTTGTTCAAAGGTGCAAAGAGGGGAGAGAGCGTGGGCGGCTACCTTGTTAAGTATGCCTAGGAGGAGGCAAAAAGACATTACATTTTGCATTGGTGTGTGTGAGAACGCAAAAATTGATCTATTTACAGCTTATATTGTTGTGGTTGAAGTAGCGTTTAATAAGTTTTTCGTAGCACACGAGATAGAAATGTGCATGCCCCCTGATAAAAAATATAAAACAAATTTAAAAGTTCTCAAGAGTTCTAGTGCCTACTTTATTAAAGGAGATCTTTTATATTATTGGTTAAAGGGTTTTTTTAGACAGTTTGGATAATCTGTGGTGTGATGTTCAACTTCAGGCTAAGAGTATGAATAGGGTTTCAATAGTAAAGCTTGAATATCCGTAACGACTTTTTTGAATTTAGTAACTGGCAATTAGCAAGGACGCAATCTAACTGCTAACTCCAAAGAATTTTGCAGACTAGCATATGAGTCTGCAGAGTGACACCAGCTTTCTGATTTCGTTCTTTTGCTTGAGACGCCCGAATTAAGTTAGACGTGGAATGCGAAGTCTTTAAGGGGGGATTCTTCATGTCGAGGCTGTTTTTGGACCTTTTTTTTTTAAATTTAATGAAAACAAATTTTTTCCAATTCTTTTTGGTATTAGAAATAGATCAAAGTAACCAAAAAAAAATTGTCTGCTTCGATAAGAGGGTTGTTCAAAAAGTTCTTGGCCGTCAAAGTGGGGGGTCAAAAAAAAAGGTATATTGCTTGTAAATGTAAAATGGCTTGACACAGCCCCAAAGGGCCAAAGCCAAGCTTCTCTCAATCTCTTGGCTTGTGCGCTTCTAATTGTTGCACAAAAGAAAGGCACCTCCAGTTTAACACCGAATCCGAACGGCAGTTTGAGAGGCTTTTGCATGGCTAATTACTACAAAGATGGCGCCAACAGCAGAGAGGCGTGACCGGGTGTAAAGTTAATTAAAAAAAAAAAACTTTTCATTAGAAGTCCCAAGGCGGGATCGAACCCACGACCTCTTGCACAGGGGTCGCGCACACTAGCCACTGAGCCACCCGGCCACGTTGTATAGTGTATATAGTGCTTGCGGCCATGATTTCTCGTCTCCAGACTGTTTGAAATGAAAAGTAAACACGGGGCTATAATCAGTATAGATGTAATTCTGATCTGAACTTTGAAAAAAATTTTGTGATTTTTTTTGACAAAATGTCGGCCGTTGACAAATGAAAAATCTATTTTTGACTTTTTTTGTTGTTTAATGTTAAAAAAATCACTGTACAAAATTCTTCAAAACTATGATTGAGGTTCAGACCAAAATAATGACAATTCTGCGTCGATTGCACTTAGTTTAATCAAAATCGGTTCAGTGTAACTGGAGATATCATGGCCGCAAGTTCAAAAAACGTGGTTTCGAGATAAATGCGTTTAAAGTTTGTGGTAACACAAAAGTACTCGTTTTAGCGAAGACATTGTCCGTCAAAAAAGGCTAACGGGCCTGTTCTGAATTCCGAAAACGAATGGAATTGCCGCAAATCAAGTTGATTGCTGTTCTGAATTCCGCAAATCGACAAGAATTGTCGTTTTCAAAGCGTGCTCTGCAGAGTCAGCGGAATTAAAAGTAGTTGCTATTTAAAGCTTTGAAATACTTCCCCAATATGATTATCTAAAAATTCGAATTAGTTGAACATTTTTAAGATCGTTTAACATCATTAGTTAAACTTTTAAAAGTTGAAGTATAATTTAATATAATTTTTTTATAAAAAAAGAAAACCGAGCGGCCGCGACCAAACCGAGCTGTTCCGAATTCAACTTTATTTTTTAGTCGATTTCGACCTTAAATCGGCGGCTCAGGGTTGCTGCATATGAATTTATTTAATCGGACAGCACTTTTTCTATTTCACTTAGCTATGTTTAACCATATTCGATATGACATATTCAAATGTAATATTTAATTACTGGTTTAAGTAAAAATAAATGGATTTAAAGAGTAAATAAGAGCTTTATAAATTTAAATTAAGGAGATGATGACTACTCAGTCTGCTGACGATATACACAAACACGTGCGCAGGCCAGCCAGTCAAGTGTGTTCGAAAAGTCGAAACATAACCAAATCGTTCAGAATTGGGAACAGCAAATAGTAAAACGTTCGTTTTCGTTTTTACTTTTTGAAAACGTTCGTTATTCGGAACAGGACTGTATATCTTCAAAAGTATTTCGAATTTCAAAAAATCCTTTTAGGGCGATACTCTCAAATATCCAGGCTAAACAAAAATGAGCGAAAAAATGGAAAAAAAAATATTTGCACATGGAGAATTCCCCCTTAAACGCGTCACTGGGGCTTGACTTTCCCCCCATAAATTGTGCAGTTGGTGGGCAACTGAATTCACACTTCCATTGAGTGATAACCTTCGTGTCTTAATCGTTAACAGTACAGCCTATTACTAGACGGCACCTCTGACTTCATAGCCGGTACTGAAACGGCCATTTTTGTTAATAATTGCGGAATTTTTTGTATCAAAATCGAAACACCTTGCCAGACTTTCAAAAATTGACAACCCTTCCCAAGTAGCAGAGATTTCATTGTTGGAATTTCTATGTAGATTAAGAGAAAGGTACACAGAGTATATTAAGTTTTGTGCAGAAGTATGTAACAGGCAGAAGGAAGCATCTCCGACCCTATAAAGTATATGTATTCTTGATCAGCATCAACAGCCGAATCGATCTAGCCATGTCCGTCTGTCTGTCTGTCCGTCTGTCCGTATGAACAAACAGATCTCAGAGATGGTAAGAGATAGAGATTTGACATGTATGGGACATATGCTTCTTCTACTTGCAGGCAGATCAAGTTTAATTTCAATTTCTGCCAACCCCCCTCCCGCCCCCGCAAATTGGAAAACACGTCACATCTCCCTCAGTTTTATATATAGAAGGTTCATTATTTACCGATCTGTCAAAGGATTGGTAAAGATCGGATGAACGGTCGTCGAGTTATAAGGAGTTTAAGTTTTTTGGTTTTTTATTAAGGAGGTAGTACAAGTTGGACCGAAAAAATAGATTTTTTATACTATGTACCAGAGGGCCGGGTGGTGAGAACCGTTTTCTTTTCGTTTTCTTTTTGCGAATATTAAAAACAGCATCTAAAAATAGCTCGCGCATAGCTTTGCTTCACTTTTAAGCATTTTCTACTAAAAACGGAAGCTTAAGTTAAAGTCGGCCCTGCCCCTGCCCGTTTCATTAGGTTAATTAACAGATCATTAACATTAATGTGAGCCCATTTACATTAATAAAGCAAACAGCGCATATGGCGCAGAAAAGTATGCAACGTTTTTTATAACCGTTATAGCTTTGCCATTTATTATCCGATCTTTATGAAAATTATGAAAAAAGAGACTATAGATATTGGCCACACACTCTACTACAAAATATGAGCTTGATACTTTTAAAATTGTTGGACTTGGGGGCTTGGCCAAAATTTGAATAAACTTTATTTGCCTGCAGACAATACTAATCTTCATTTAAAAGTTGGTAGCTCAACCTCTTCTAATCTCTGAGATCTAGGTGTTCATACGGACATGGCTAAATCGACTCAACTGTTGATGCTGATCTAGAATATGCTTCCCTCTGATCTGAGATACTTCCTTCTGCCTGTTAACACATTTCCACGACTTTAGTATCCACTTTTTACTCTCCGAGTAACGGGTATAACAACAACAAGAAAAGTAAAACGCCACTTTTAATGTTTTTTGGACGAAATACAAACCATTTTATTACTTGTACGTGTGGCTCACGCACTTTAGATCAATCTTCTCCTATTCCTATTCAAGTGAACCAAATTGTAGTCAAAAATATCCAAACCCAAGTCACAAAGCTGAAGCAAAAACTTTTTAGCCAATACACAAACCCCTCTCAAAGCTTCACCTTCGCTCGTAAATAATGCGAGTTGAATATTTAAAAATGAATTTTGAAAATGCCATAAATCGACTGACGTTGGCACAAAGCATTTTCTAAAAACTCTCGACCTCAAGCGTTTTCAATACAAATATCCGCCTGCAGCCGAAAATGGTTGTACAAATGGCCACCTGATGGTTTACACGTGTGGTTGTGGCCAATGGGTCCGTTAAGACGGCAATATGTATGAATATTACGTATACGCCGCTATGACGACTGCAGTGTATGGTAAGCCAGAATCTAATGGCAGTAGCAGAACCAATCACATTCTCTGTTTAGGTTTGTTTGCGCATTTAAAGCAAGCGACTATTTGCCTAGCAAATAGACAAACAGAGCGAGGCGGCAACTCTGCACGCCGGTCACGTGCGGCAAATGTCAATAAAATGATATTTTCAGAATATGAAGGCATTCATAACAATACGATCGCACCCAGAAGCGACAACGACATCGGCGGGGCAATTAATATGCGGTAACAAGCCGGGCAGAGCTCGTAAAGCAACAAAATAGCACAGAATGGATTTTGGCCAGAATATAATTGGGTACATCCGCCTCCAATGTCAGTCAAGGTGGCGGCGCCGCGACTCGATCTCGCTCCTGTCGCAGGGGACCATCAATTTCAATCGAGTTTTCCGTTGATTGAAGCAGCCGTCAAATCAAAAGTCAAAGAACTGTGAGAGATATTCTTTATATCTCAATTATGTTGGCCCTGACAGTGTAAAAACGAAAATAAATGAAAGCACGCCAACAGAAAGAAGGAAGGGGTAAACTCACCACAGTTGTTGTATGTTGGATTTGATTATCGTTCGCCTGGAGCCCTCAACTGGTGTGGGCAGCAGCCATAGAATTGCAATCCGAAACTCACCACGACTAAGCGAGGTGGGTGGTTTCGTCTGTTAGGTGGGGGGAGGGAGGGCACGTTGTTGCCTGTACACACGAACCTCCAAATCCGAATCCAAGCCAAAGCGTTCGCGCATTTTGCCATCGAGCGTTGGCCAGCGCGGTAGATTTTCCGCCTTAGACGCGAGTGAAACCAAAGTATTTTGACAAAATATTCCGTGTGTGTGTGATTCCGCGCCATAAAAAATATTTCACAAATTAGTTTTGTCAATGAAATCTCAAAACTAAAAGTTTTTTGATTAAAAGTTTTCCGTCACAGTTTTTATAACCCCACCGAAACCGAACCAAAGTGTCAATTGAATTAGCGTCTATAATTTGATCCAAAATTAAAATAAAGCCCTGAGAGAGATTGTCAAGGCGCAACAAGTCGCAAATGCAGTTGACTTTCCCTCAGTCAAAGGAATTAGATCATTTCGGTGGAATGCAAACTAGCAACGGATTACACAAGTGAAATTGGCAGCAATTCTTAAAAGTCAGGTAATTAAATCAACATAAAATTAAATGAATTAATTAACAAAAACCATTTTGTTTAAACAATGAAAACGAAGAGTGCTCGAGCATACAACATATGCTTGGCCCAACGAAAATCAATATAATTTGGACATAACAAACATTTATGAACTGGAAACTATGAGCGAGGGTAGGCTCGGATGTACTAGACGATCCCTAGCAATAATTAAGTGCGAATTGTCGAGCCCTAAACCGCAGACCCTGCCTCCTAATTGTGTGCCAATATTTTACAACCAAGCCGGCTTAGCGAGTTTCTTCCGAGGGGCTAACTCTAAACTGATTAATTTTGGTGTGAACTAGTGTGATGGTCTTTAGCAATTTGGAATTCTGTTTTGTCCATATTATAGTCGGATTTTTTCACGAATCTTAAGTTAGCTACGGTTCTTCTACATTTAATTTATTGGTTCATGCTTACACTTGTACAAGTTCCATTTCATCTACCTTCTTTGAAATGCAACTGTAGTTATCTGGCTAAGTAGTCTAGGTTAAGTTTTGTCTTCAGATTGTCGACTTTAAAAGATGCTGCAAAGAAAACTATAAACTTAGTTAAATTGCTCAAATGTGTCTGCCGGTTGCCAAAACCAAATCAAATATAAATTGCAAAAAGAAAATAAATATAATACCCATAAGGTATATGTTGTACAATCTTCATTTGCATGACGAGTTTAAGTTTGCGGTTTGTTTGCTATCTCCTCCCTAACTCGTAAGTCGACGACCTGATCGAACTCAAATTTTAGCTTTGATAAGAAATACCACACTGTAAATTTACTTACACTCAAAAAAATTATATTTCTATTTTTTAGAAGATCAACCAAGATCAGGGACCGTAAATAACAGTTATGGAAAAAAAAATTAAAAATTGTTCTTATCCAAAAGTTCTATATGTAAGGGGGAGGTTCCAGTGTTCATTTTTTTGAAGTGGCATTAAAATAGGGATACATTTTTATACCCTTGCAGAGGGTATTATAAAATTGTCCGGATGTTTGTAACGAATAGAAGGAAGCATCTCCGACCACATAAAGTATATATATTCTTGATCAGCATGACGAGCTGAGTTCATTTAGCCTTGTCCGTCTGTCCGTCTGTTTCAATGCTATCTCCTCCATCAGTTTTAAAGCTTTCCTCACCAAACTTTGCACGAAGTCTTTTGGTACAAATACGCTGCACATTTGTCGGAACCGGCCGGATCGGATGACTATAGCATATAGCTGCCATAGGAACGATCGGTCGAAAAACTAGTCTTAGTGAGAAAAACTTTTTTGTTTGTAATGAAAACGTCCTTATCATTGGCATACACCTTTTAATATACTTTTACACAATTCTACAAAGTTTGGTCGAAATCGGATGACTATAGCATATAGCTCCCATAGGAACGATCGGTCGAAAAAGAAGTTCGAGTGAGAAAAACTTTTTGGTTTTAAATGGGATCGCCTCCAAATTTCGTAATTAACAGTGTATTATGCTTTTCCGTTATTTCAACAAGTTTGGTCGAAATCAGACATCTATATAGTATAGATCCCATAGAAAAGTAAGGTACAAAAAGTAGTCTTAGTTAGAAAAACTTTTTTGTTTTCATTGGAAGCTGCAAGGGTATACAAAACTTTAAATTTTATTTAAATTACACTTTTTTCCCCAAGTTAAAAAAATTCGTAAAATTTATCTGCCAATAGAAAAAAATCCCGAAATTAACTAGTTATTAGACCATTGTGTTTCCTACTTTGCTACACTTACACTTTTTTAATATCACCGCGCATTTATAAGTTATGGACCAAGAACAACCCTATAACTATTAATATAGAGGCCAATATTATGAATTATTGGGAAGAGCAAAAATATAGGTTCCCTATGCAATATGAGTTGGCAAAAATTGTGCACGCAGTACCTGCTCCTCATGTCAGTGTGGAAAGGTCATTTTCTGCACTGAAATTAGTCCTTAGTGACTTGAGATTCATTTTATCTGCAGAATCACTCAGAAAAATTATGTTTGTCAAACTTAATAAATGATGACATTAAAACAATTGTGCGAATTTTATTATTTATTGAAGGAAAAGAGTGATGGTCTAGCATAATATTTATGGGCTTAGAAATGCCAGCAAACATACACTGACGAGCAAAATTGTAACACGAGTTCAATTTTCTCACTTCAACGGTCTATATTTTCCCTTCTACTTTATGCATTCTTAAAATGTTAGTCTTGTTTTGTTAGTGCAATATTTGGCTCTCTTATCTGAAAATTGAGGTCATTTGATAAGCTGGAAGATATATACAAAAAAAAGAAATGTAAAAATGTCAAGTGTTACAGTTTTGCACTGAGGTTATTTTTAAAGAAATATTTTTATTAAAAAAATTTTAATAGTGGTGTGGGCCCTTTTGATTTCTTTAGTTGCTCTAAGCGATTTGGCTTACTTTGGGTGTAGCGTCGCACCATTTCAGGAGGAATTGCGTACCAGACGTCCTTGGTCCTCTCCCACAGCTCCACCATTCCACTTGGAGGGACCGCATATTTCGCATGCCGCGATTTGACATGGCTCCATATATTTTCAATTAGGTTCATGTCGGGAGATTGCGGTGGCCACTTCATGGACAGGAATTTTGGCTTGAACATCCAATTTTTCACCAAATGTAACGTGTGCTTCAGGGTCATATCTTGCTGAAAAATGCATAATTCAGCAACAAGACCCATATTTTCTATGACTCCTCCTAGATTCTGTTGAAGAATGCTCAAATATTGTTCCTCACGCATTATTCCTGCGATCAATACCAAGGGTCCCACTCCATTTTCCATCAAGAAATAACCACATTGAGTCCTCAGGTCTTCGTGAGACTAAAAATCTGAATGCCGTGTTTTAAATTATGCGTAAGTCTGTAGGAAAAAAAAATAAGACAAAACGGTGTGTTTTCAATTTTTCAGGAAAGCAAATATTAACTTTGATAAAAGTGTTATGTCAAAAGTGAAAACTAGTGAAATTTTGTACCGCTTGGCAGCGTTATTTCTTTGACAGCCATGAATATATTTAATTTTTAGGGACGGAGCTGCTTCCTTCTGACTGTTACACATTTTCGCACAAACTTAATATACTCAGTGTCAGTGGCGAAGGAAGGGGTGGGGTTTTGTGGACAAAAGAACAGCTGATACACAGCTCGAGAACGCCTGTTTTTTTTTGACTGGTGCTGCTGACCGAAAGAGACATGCAACTTCTGTCGCGCTTGTACTACCGATGAATATCAAAAGCAAAGCGCTTGCTGCTGCTCCGACTGGCGCCGCTGACCTGAAGCAGCAGTTGCGACTTGCTCTGCTGACCGCAAGCAGCGAAAAGCAAAATGACAAGAAAGCGTTATGCGACAACTGTTGGTGCTGTTTGCTTGTTCTCAGAAATCAAGTTTTTGCGCTTGCTTCGACAGCGACTTTTGATTTTTCTCAGTCTCTAATGCGTGAAGTTCTATTCTAATTTATTCTTTGGACAGTTGGAGCAATTTCTAGAGTCCATTTTGTAGTTTAGTCTCTTGTCTGTTGGTGTGTCTATAAAGTTGGAGCATCTCAAGAGTGAAATGTTTACTCGGTGACTCTTCGCTCTCCATAAAATGTGTTTGATGTCGGTGCTTGACTCAGACTTTTTGTGTTTGTGGGATATTTGTACGTTTTACTTGTGGAAAGAGTCAGATTTTGCGAAACGTTCAGAGAGTTTGGGAAGGTACATCATGTGATATAATTTTGGTAGCTTTTCCTGTATTGATTTTGTAGTGTTATTTATATTTATTAATGTTTTGTGATCCTTATTGGGAAGTTATTAAGTATCTGTCAGAATTTTTTAAACTCGCCGCTTAGACGTTGAATCCGTTTGGAAAAGATGCTGTGGGTTTTTTTTTACCATCTTTATAGATTGAAAATTGTTTTTATATGTCGTCGGGTCAGAGCCCAGGAAGAAATTTCTAAAGTGGCAAATAGGTGAGAGTTCCAAATCACTTTCTGTTGCTGCTCAGTACTAACTATATACGGCTATGCTATGCAGCACTCGGCAGTGTGAGATTCCTCTGATTTCCACAATAGCCAAGATAACTTTTGGAAATGTTTTTGTAAAAGCTTCTTTTATTTTAAGCGTGCACATTGGACTCAAGATGAGAACAAACAGTAATACAATCAGTGTAAGAATATAGAAGAAAACATTTAGTTGAATGTTCTCACTTCAAACAAAATTTGTTAGTGTTCGTTGAATTTTTAAAGATACTGCCACTGGTTCTGATTTCAGTCACTTAATTTAGTTAGGGTGCACTACTTATTCCAATTATTTTATGGTTGTAACGTTCTTCAATCAAACTCAGTCGCTAAATATTATATTTAAATGTAGTCAATGCAGATACCTTTGAACCACCCCACTTTGATGCCTGAACAAACCGTTGCATCTTTATTTCCTGCTAATTGCTTTATCCGGCCGCATCAATCCATCACTCAATGGCTCATTTAATCATTTAAAAACAAAACAAACTAAAAATCTAAAAACCAAAGTTCACCTGCCCGCATGGAAACACTGCAATTTTCGGCTCTCCAAGGCTGGCAATTGAACGCATGTTTGAACCATATCTGTCCCGCTGTTTGAGTTATGGCAAAGATAATGGCATTTCTCACAATAAATCGAGCAATGCGAATAAACATCAAATGTGCATATTACTTATCTCTAGACGGCCAGCACTCGCTTCTGTCTATTTGGATGCACACTGTCTCGGCTGGTAACCGCAAGTTCACATGCGCATTCGTGTCCAGTGCTGGCGAAATCTTTGAGGAGCGGCGGCGAGTCGTCTTCTGCTGATTGCGCCTTTGTGTACGGGAATGTATAAATTAATTAAATTAAAAGTTTCCGGTTAAGCCTCCAAATGACAAATGCAAAACGCGAGTAGTGCATTGAGGCAAAAGTGCATTTGCTTTGAATGCATAGTAAATGGAGATTATGGGAAGAGCTCGCGACATGCAACAGAGGCAAGCGTGCAACTACCTTGCCGACTTATCCACTTTCGCCGACCAAGACGAAGGTCAAACGCACCCTTTTATCGCTCATGGAAGACTTATCTTTAGTTATTAAAGGGGAAAAAACCAAGAAAGAGGGAAAAAGTAAAGATGAAATTGTTTGTGTTTGATGATTTTGTACTTTTCGCATTGTTAAGACGCTAATAAATAATAATAATGATGTACAAACAATTCTAAGAATCATGAGCCACACATTGAAATTCGAGTATCGGTATTTGTTACCGACTCATTTGTGTATTGTAAAATTAGAACTTAATTGCTTTCTTGAACACTTCGCTGATTTGAATGAGAGAAAATAAACTAATTTGTTTACGATATCTTTAAAAGATAACCATTTGTTTTTTCTGGCCAATCAAATTGTTTTAACAGACAGTTATTAATGGGAAATGTATGTAACTGTCAAAAAATATCTCCGATACGAATGCAGTCAGATACACTTTCCAAATCTTTTTTTTTTTTATTTCTCATATCTCTTACAAACATTTATGGAGACAGATTGTTTAATCTTTTAATCTATAAAATAGTTTTTAATGTAGATCAAGGCTGGTCCAGAATTGGGTCGGTTAGAGTTTTACTGGAAACCTCGAACCAAATTATCTTCCAGGAAAGGGAAAAATGTTAAGTGTCAAGTTGTGAGCTTGCAATACTAGCGTCACCTCAAGTAGATGAAGGAAAACAGTAAGGAATACGACTAGTTTTTGACTTACCAAATAGCTTAGTTAATTACACGGTCTTTAACAACAAATCCAATTCCGATCATGTCTCTATTTATCCTATTTTTCAACTCACACTTACCTAAAAGATTAAAGAAGCTATCCAGGGAGATATGAACCAAGGATCAAACACATTTCAATACATGGATCACCTTTATATTTCTGGCCTTGGCTACTTTAAATGTTACCATACATATCCTGCTTTTCCCTAAAAAAGAAAACAGGCAACCATTTGCTTGGTGCATTATGTAAAAATGGCGTGACACAGTCCCAAAGGGCCAAAAGGCGAGCCTCTCTCAATCTCTTGGCTTGTGCGCTTCTAATTTTCGCACAAGAGAAAGGGACCTACAGTTGAACGCCGGGTCGACGGCGTTTGGAAGCTTTAGGCTATTACTCCAAAGCTGGCGCCCGGGGGGGTGCGGGTGTAGTTTATTCAAGAAAAACTTTCATAGATGTCGAGGCGGGATGAACCCACGGCCACAGGCTAACCATAGTGAAGATCATTTGAACACAACGGTCGATTGCTGTTTGTTCGGTGTGAAATTCATAGACTCATATCGTACCTCTTACGGTTTATGTGGTGCGAACCACAGAGACTGTATTTCTAAATATTGCACCAACGACCAATGCCTGTACCTTGTCAAATGTACAAAGCAATCGAATCTTCTGGTCGACCAAAGGTTCATGTAAAATTGAATGTGTGCTGGTTCCACTAATGCCCAAGGAGGTCTCATGTAGATTTTGCAATATTAGTTCTAACACATTGTTTGGGGCAAAACAAAGTTTTTAGGATGACCTTTATAAGATTCGTCCAGTTTTCATTGTGGCTAAAATTTATAGTAAGTTGATCCAGTCCTATCTTGATAGCCCAGGTCGAAATGGTAATAAAACAATTCACGAAAACTTTCAATTTTGCTGTCGATGTGCTTATTTCAAGACATTGGGGCGCTTAATTTGTAATTTCACTGGTCTGATATCTCATATGAGTCTCCCAAATGAGATATCAGACAAGGGTAATAGTAAAGCTGAGAAGTAATAACGGGCGGTATGCAAGGCGTTTTCAGAGATTGAGAAGCAGTCAAAACTTATGGGCTTTGCGGTAAATGGTGAAAAGAACCTACGCGTCTTGGACAATCTGTTGCAAAGGGAGAGTACAACTTTAAGGTTGTAAAGGACTTTGTCTAACCTCGGAACGATGATTAACAGCGACAACAACATCAGTCTACAGATCCGATAAGAAGAATAACGGGCACAGTAAGGAGTTCAAGAGCAGAGCCCTCTCTCGAAAAACAAAAATTGCGCTAACAGTATTGGATGAGGAGGCGATCGGCGTGTTTGAGAGACTGAGGATTTATGGACCTGTAAAAGTTGGCGATGAGTTCCGCACCCGTATGAACCAAGAACTGTATGAGCTCTATGGGGACACTGATCTAGTAAAGCGCATAAGACAACAGCGGCTGCGCTGGATTGGACATGTTACTCGTATGGATGAAGAAGTTCCAGTAAAAAAGTGTACAGGCGGAAGGCGAACGAATTAGGGAAAGAAAGAAGGGTAGGACGCCCGAAACTAAGATGGGAGGATCAGGTGCTGAAAGACATTGAGGCGCTTGAACTGACCAACTGGTGCCAGCTCGCGCAAGACAGAGACCGTTAAACGGTTGTGATTGAATTATCGGGCCAAATAAGAAGTAAGAAGAAGAAGTACTTAAATATATGAGAAGCTGCACGAGAAGCAGGCCATATGAGTTCTCATATTAGTTTTTTGATAGCCAACCCATAGGAACCTGAGTAGTTTTTCACCCATTTCATATGGGATCTCGACATATGAAAATATAGCTTTCCTAATTTATAGTTGTATATTTATTCGATAAAACCTTATAAGAAAGTATAGTCCATATTCGTACACTGAGAAAAAATCAACCTAAGGCCAAAATTATAGTCCGAAGCAAAACGGTGTAAGCAGTGCACATTGACGAGAAAGTTTCAACCCAAAATAACAACTTTAATTTAAATCTAAACTTAATAATAGGGGAAAGTTCACATCGGCTCGGCCGAAGTTTTGTATACCCTTGCAGTTCGTTTTTCTAAATAAGTCTACTTTTCGGACCTTACTTTTCTATGGGAGCAGTACTTTATAGATGTCCGATTTCGACCAAATTTGGTGGAATCATGGAAAGCATAGTAAACTAAGAAATACCATCCGGATCGGAAGACTATAGCATATAGCAGTCATAGGAACGATCGGTCGAAAAACTAGTTTTATTGAGAAAAACTTTTTTGTTTTTTATTGAAACGCCTCCAAACTTCGTATTTCTTAGTTTATATCGTATTTCTTAGTTTACTATGATTTCTCGACATTGAGGGTGCCTTAATAACGTCCAACCGAACGCCATCACTTCTGCCTTGA
This sequence comes from Lordiphosa collinella, assembly GCA_018904265.1. Classification (NCBI taxonomy): domain Eukaryota; kingdom Metazoa; phylum Arthropoda; class Insecta; order Diptera; family Drosophilidae; genus Lordiphosa; species Lordiphosa collinella. Next base: position 161,370 of record JAEIFV010000552.1, on the reverse strand, counting down.
CATATGTGGGAGCGGATGTTCCGCTGGTAAGATTCATCGACCAATTGCTTACCAGCATTACGGTGTATTCCGAGCTTGGCGGTGGATCTTCCCGTAGATATGTTAACAGAGGCACTATTGGTTGTAACAGTTAACCAACTGCTAGGGCTTTGGAGGCGGAGGGACACGTAGTGGTAGCCAACGCGGACGATATTACACTTTTCAAATGTGGAAAATTTCTACAAGCGCTTTGTGACCTCATGCAAAACACACTGACAACACTTGCTTTGTGGAAAATGTATCTTGCGGCTTGGGCGTAAGCCCAGCGAAGAAGGACCAAAAATCAATGGAGTAAGAAAGCCTTAAATTTGGAGACAATGTCAAATACTTTGGATTCATTATGGATAGGAATCTACTCTGGAATGACAACATAAACGAACGCATAAAAACCGCAACCATGGACCTTTTCCATAGTACACTGGCTTTACACAGCCTTACTACTCTACGGAGCACTTGTTTGGTGGCCAGCGCTTGAGAAACAATCAGCCCTTAACAATCTGCATAAGGTACAGAGAAGTGCGGAAATCTGTGCTTAATACTATTTTTCACCTCCTACCACTAGACCTTATATCAAAGCAACTGGGAATAACAACAGCCCTTAGACTAAGAGCATCCGATGCCTGGTACGGGAGTATGTCAGGACACTCCATCATACTCATGGACCTAACGATTATAACGTTAAATACTGATTACTGTTTACCACAAACGACGTTCGCCAAATCATACGACATCTGCATTCCAAGCCGACATGAGTAGGACAACCTTCCGCATAGCAGGGCCAATGCCATCAACATATACACTGAAGGCTCTACGCTTGATGAAAAAGTAGGAGGGGGTGTTTTCTCCTTAAACCTAAAATTTAACCATCGTGATTAATATAACGTATACCAAGCGGAGGTGGTGGACATCCAGAAAGCAGCAACCTACATAAGCACACTACCAATCAGAGAAGGAACCGTCTTCATATACTCAGACAGTCAAGCCGCCCTTAAAGCTCTTGATCCATATACAAACAATACTAAAACGCTTACAGAATGCCACTGCTCATCTCTAAATGAGATCGCACGAGATATTAGTATACACCTTATATGGGTACCTGGACATCGCAATATAGAAGGAAACGGGTCTGCAAACAAACTAGCCAGAATAGCCATTGAGCTCTATCCACAGAAAAGCACGATAGGGGTGCCTATGGCAACATTCAAGCTGCTCTGCGAATAGGTGGAGAAACCTTTCCTCCTATGCGGAAGCGAGGCTTACGTGGCCAAAACTAAACCTAAAGCGCACCACCACGCCACACACATATCTCTTCTGGTGGGAACCTTAACGGGTCACTGTCTTTTCGGCAAACACGCTGCACGCCTAGGCGTCACTCCCATGGAGGAGGAAACAGTACGACATCTCCTCTGCCATTGCCCCGGCCTGAAAAGAAGGAGACTTAGGACACTAGGTCAACCTCTCCTACTCAACCTCTCGGAGATATCCGAGCTAGAGATCCCAGTTCTAAAATTCATTCTGTCCACACAATGGTTCAGTAACGAGAACCCCCCTTAGTTGTAAAAAAGGGTTAACAGAGGCCCAAGTGGGATTGCGACTTGTCGCTCTCAGTCAGCGCAAATTAACCTAACCTACAAGTCGAAAACAAAAGGAAGAAAACACCAATTCTACTGATATGTTTACAAAAATTTAAACACCCTAAATCTCATTTTTAAATAAGAATAAGAAAAGGAAAAATAAAATAAATTATGTTTGACATATTTTGTTGTTATATTAAATGAATGTTCTTGGTTCTGATGAACTTATAAAACTTTCAATTTTTATTTTTACCCTTCCCCTTTTAAGGTTTGAACTCGGTACCTCGTGGGACTGAACACGAAATTGCATGGCAACTTAACACGCTGGTCCGTCGGCCAAATGGTAGACACCGCGGCTAAATTGAGTAAAACCTCTCAGCCCGTTGCTCTTGTTTTTTTTTAAGATTGCAATCCAGTTTATAGATTGTATAGATGTTTTTTCTCAGTGTAGAACTATGAAAATGAGTTGGCATGGTATGTATGAGCCATAAAGACTACCGACTTTTCCTGATTATTATGTCGAACTGTAGAACTACTGTTTATTAAGTAAAATCTGTTATCTGCGGGGTATTAGTATAGCCTCAGCAATTGACTCACGAATATAGAGCCCGAGGTCCATATTGGTGATTCATTTCAATGCTAGATTATTTTGTTAATTCGCCTAAAGTTAACTTACTTATCCAAGAGTAACTGCATGTTACTCCATTCTGCTTTTCAAGGTTTGATTAAAAGCGTTGACTCGTTGACAAGGCGCGCTTACTTTTCTTCACTAATTATCTCAATCTCAATCTATGGACTACACCTCCTAATGAAGTTCGTTGTCCTTGCCAGACCATTGATCTGTTAACTTGATTATATTTGTGTCACGTTTCGAAATTCCGTAAGGCTTTTGCCCATACAAATATTTGGCTTAGGACCCTTCGAATTTGATGTCAGCAACACGTGTGCAACGGTGCGTATACATAACATTCATTAGGCTGCCTGGCACCAACTGGCACCCAAAAGTATCCTATCGCACAAACACACCTACAACAACCTCAACACTTGCCAAAATTCATCAACGATTGCGAGACTTGCCAAAAATCAACACGCTGTGGACAAATCTGATTTCGATTTGATTATTTGAATTAAAAGTAAGTCACGAAATCGTAAACAACCCGTGGATTTTAGCATGTCCACCATGGGCAAACATAAATGGTCCCACTTAGCGTTCAATTAGAAAATAAATGCGACGTTAAGTGTTTCCGCAAATTTGGCATTTGCCATAATTTCGCTGGAGGGCCTGAATTTCTGTCGCTGATTTATGTGTAGGTCCGACCACGCCCTCACAGACACCCACCACCACCCCCTAATGCCTGTACGTGTTGGCCTTCTCCTACTAACCATTGTTGTCCGTGTGTGCAGTTAATGTGCAGTTGACCTTCACGTCGTCAACTAAAGACCAAGTGTCAATATTATGACAGCCCACATGTCGAGGGTTAGGAGGGTGATGAATATATTGGCGACATGCCGCAAATCCCAATGGCTACGGATGAGTTTGACTCCGTCTGTGTGTGGTGTGGGGGAGCTAGGTGTGGCTCACCTAATATTGACATCACTTGACCATTTAATGGCACACTTGATGGGCATCCTTTACAACTCGACAATAAAGAAGGGCAGTCGAGAGCAGTTGGAGTGGAGCAATTTAAAGCTGATTGGAAGGTGGGCTAACAAAATCAAAGCATCGGCAAATTGTCCACTCACCTGTTGAGCCAGAGGAAATGGAAATTGTATGAAATTAATTTGAGCTTAAATATGCTTTGAATTCCCTTCTTATTTCAACAGCAGAATAACGTCATTAGCTTTGCCTTTATATACGATTAAATATTTGACTTAAAACTGCCCAAAGGTCTACAGCCAAGGTTTCTCTCACTCTTTTGTTGTGTGTGTTTTACATTTTAGCACAAGGGAATGGGACTTACAATTTAACGCCAAATTCGAAACGCTAGGTTTGAGACTGTTTTTTTTACGGCTACTTACTTGGTAGCAGTCGCACTGCCTTTGCGTTGAGTTCCCGCTTTTGGAACATCTTATAAAAACTGCATTCAGCTTAATGGCACCCGAAACCGTCATATGATATAGAAAATCAAAAAAGCGAAAAGGTCCCTTTTTTTAAATTTGTTAGAAAATATCCAGAGTATCTGATGCTTTTTGGTGTATAATAAGCTTAAACAAAGCTATAGTAAAAAATTTGAGTTTTAAGTGGCGCGAGAAGGATCCCACGTTTGTAGAATCACTCATACGCAGTGTGGCTTTCATTCATATATTTGTTTTACTTTTAATTTGTCGGCGTTGATTTCATTTACAAACTATTCTTGATCAGCATTAGCGACATGTTTGCGATATAAACACTTTTCCAGTGTATAAGTAAGAAGCTTGCAAAATAGTGGTTTGAAGTTGCAAAGGGCGAGTTTAGGGTATAAACGTACATCGTTCAGAGGAAAGTTTCTAGACGAAGATCGTTTATTGGTATATTACTGGTATTCCGTGGTATAAAAAAGATTTTCATATTTTGTGAACATTTTCCTACTGCGAGGCATTGAACATTATTGATCTGGCTATCTCGAGGAAGATTTTTTACTTGAAACTATGGTGAAGGTTGTCCTTTCCCAAATGCTCATTCCATGTAGCGTTTTTTGTTCTTTATGGGTCTTGCAATAAATGTTTCAGATGTTTGGCAAAATTCATGTTTTGTGTGAGGGCTACACCCACGTTCTTGAACTACATTAGGATCTGCAGAGTTCACCATTTAGTCTCCAATTCTCGTTTCTTGCCAGCTTTTCTTAACCGTTTCTTATCATCATTACTTTCTTTTTTTGTAATAATTATATTGTTCCTTAATCATTGCTAGCAGTATGCCTTTATCACCATATAGTCGGCGTATTTTAGAACTTTGATATGCTCCCGGAAGTATTTTCGAAATATCGTTAATGGACAGAGCGAAGAGCAAGAGGCTCAATAAGCTTTCAAGCTTAGCTCCATTCCCAAACTAAAAAAAAGTGTGGGCGTCGTGGAACACCTAGTACGAGCGAAGCTCTTAACAAGAGACAACCTGAAATTACAGTACCTGCAAAGGAATACAAAGTATTTTTGTTTTACCCCATCGAAAATCTAAATCTTGAAGACCTGCTCATTTTTGTTGTGTTCTGACCGATGCTATTTGACCGGAATTCGTCCCTTCGAAAACTCGGTCACAATAAAATGTCTCTGTTTTTGCCACTATTTCGGTCACTGTTTTGGTCCCTGTTTTGGACACTGTTGTGGTCGAGGTTTTGTTCACTGTTTCGGTCACTTTTTTGGTCACTGTTTTGGTTACTGTTTCTGTTACTGTTTCGGTCACTGTTTTGGTCACTGTTTCGTTAACTGTTTTTTTCACTGTTGGTCCCTGCTACGGTCACTGTTACAGTCACTGTTACGGTCACTGTTTTGGTCATTGTTTTGGTCTCTGTTTTGGTCACTGTTTCGGTTACAGTTTCGGTCACTTTTTTGGTCACTGTTTCGGTCACTGTTTGGGCACTGTTTTGGTCACTATTTTGGTAACTGTTTTGGTCATTGTTTTGGTCGTTGTTTGGTCACTGTTTTGGTCACTGTCTCGGTCACTGTTTCGGTCACTGTTTCGGCCACTGTTTCGGCCACTGTTTTGGTCACTGTTTCGGTCACTGTTCGGTCACTGTTTGGTTACTGTTTCGGTCACTGTTTTGGTGCTGTTTTGGTCATGTTTTGGTCACTGTTTTGTGTTTTCGTTTTGTTTTGTTTCACTAGTTCGGTCACTATTTTGGTCACTGTTTCGGTCACTGTTTCGGCCACTTTTTCGCCCACTGTTTTGATCACCGTTTTGGTCACTGTTCGGTCACTGTTTGAATATGCTCCGAAGACTCTTAAATTTATGTGTTTTCCTGAAAAACGCTTTTTAGCTCGGCTCTTTTCAGACACTTAATTTGGAGCCCTCCGAACTTTGCTAGCTGGGAACCCACCTGCTCCAAAGACCAAAAGCGAAGTCAAAAAATTCTTTCGCAAGGACATTCGTTTTCTGGATTTGCTCCCAGTCGACCGTCCGTAAAAGAGCTTCCCTCTAAAAATATATAAAGGGTGATTTTTTAAGAGCTATGGGAAAGTGTTTCAAGAAAAAACACATAAAATTCAGAAAAATGCATGAAATCTTTATTTGAATCGATAGTACGGTCCATATAATTTAATGTTTGAAGATTATTACATGCAAATGTTGACCGTGACTGCGCCTCAAATGGTCCATCCGCTTAGTCCAATTTTTGGCATACTCTTTCCAACATTTCGGCCGGTATCTCACGAATAAATGCTTCAATGTTGTCTTCCAAAGCGTCAATTGAAGCGGGCTTGTCTGTACAGACATGAGCTTTAACAAAGCACTACAAAAAATAGTCTAAAGGCGTTAAATCGCACGATCTAGGCGGCTAATTGACCGGTCCCGAACGTGAAATAAAATGTTTACCGAACTCGCCTCTCAATAAGTCCATTGTTGCGCGTGCTGTGTGGCATGTGGCACCGTCTTGTTGAAACCACATGGCTTGCAAGTCAAGCTCTTGCATTTTGGGCAAAAAAAAGTTGGATATCATCTCACAGTAGCGCTCACCATTCACAGTTACGTTACGACTCGCATCATCTTTGAAGAAGTACAGTCCAATGATGCCACCAGCCCATAAACCGCACCAAACTGTGACTTTTTCTGGATGCATTGGTAGCTCTTGCAATGCTTCTGGCTGATATTCACTGCAAAATCGACAATTCTGCTTATTTACGTACCCATTGAGCCAAAAATGAGCTTCGTCGCTGAAGAAAAGAGCACGCATTTTGATAATAAAATTCAATAATTTGCAAGCGTTGTTCGTTTCTAAGACGATTCATGGTTAAATTAGAGACCAAACTGAATATGTTTGACAGTGAAACAAAACACGAAACGTGCGTAAGCTGTTTAAACCAGTGTTGCCAAAAAGATAATAGCTAAAAAATCACCCTTTATGATTAGTGATGAATCAAGAAATATTTAAACATTTTTCTGTCATTACCAAGTGCTAATGATTTAAAATGGTAATCTGAATCGCCTTATATTGCTTTTGTATGTTTTAAGCGTCTGTTAAGAGTATTTAAACTGCTGGATATTCATTTCTGTAATCCTTAATATTTCCATTGAACTCGCCTGCAGTTCATATATACTGCACTCCAATTACATTTGTCCAGTCTTCGGTTTAAAACTGCTTCCGGAATGCCATTGGCAACAAAATATACTCCAATTGCATTTAATTTGCATTGATATTGATCAGAAGTAAACAGTCAAACAGCTTCCACCCTCTTCCTCATAACTTTCCATTAGTCGAAGCATATAGAAACTTTCATATTGCAATTGCCGTTGCAGCTTCCAGACTTGGATTAGTTCAACGAAATGATGGCTTTGTATGAGACTGTTGCCTGTGCGTGGAAATGGCCATGACTGGCATCTTAAGTGGATTACTTGGAATGGGGCAGGAAATTGCGTCTCTTTAAAGTAAAGGCGCGTGCAGTGCCCACGAATCAGCCAACTTATAAGTCAAAATTCCCAAAATAGATGAGAATATATCATCGCCGCATCATGGCCGGGGCCAACTATGCTGCACGTGGCATTGCAGAATAGAGTGGAATCAATGCACAGTACTGAATTTTGCCATAGAGCTTTGCCAGTGTCCATCATGCACATTAATTTGTAGCCGTATGTATGTAGATCATTTGTTTGGTCGGCATAATTAACAAATTCAGCACGATGAAGGCTGTGCATTAATTATGCATAAATTACTGAAAAAACACAATTATTCTCATGACATTTACAATCAGAGCTTAAAATAACCGATACGACCAGTCATAGGTTAAACTCAAGTGATAATTAACTCACCCTTTTGGCACCCCACACACTCTATGGAAATATTATTATATATTGATTAATATCATTAAGGCCAACTGGCAATATGTATAGATCGGCGTACCATCTAATTGATGACTCACAATGTGATTGCGGCGACCTTGTAAAAGCAAGTCCAGATAGAATGGGATTATACAGGCCAACACTAGTTATGTATGCTGAATAGATCTCAGAGGAAACCGCAGAAGATAGGGGTTTTAATATAGGCACAGTGAAAATAAATCAAAAAAGGGTAACAAACAATTTATGCTCTGGTCTTCATCACACAATTGAGGCACATAACATAGGCAGCAGAAATTGTAGCGACGGCATCAAGAGAAAATTCATTAAATCACACAAAAAGTTACTTCATGGCCGTGGCACTCGACAGGAGAGCTGTAAGTTGGTTTCCTTTATAGTTTGTAAGTAAGATGTCCTCTTTCTGCATTTTTTGCGCTATTCAATGATTCGTCAGTCACGAAAAGTGGTTTGTAATGCTTTTGTCTATATTCTTTACAATTGGAAAATAAGGGAGATTGTCTTTCGAGTTAAATTTTACTTGGAGATTCAAATCACATCTAAGCCCAATTTTCATAAACTATATAAATAAACAACATGTCGTATAATTGATAAGAAAAAATAAGAGCTTCTACTTCAAGTTAACATGGTACTTTATGTTGTTTAGTTTTAATTTTTGTTTGTTTGTTTAGTTTGTGTACCTTCTTGAATATTCATCAAAATACAACAGATAGAAGGCTAAGAATATGCCTTGAAAATGTTTATACCAGAATGGGCCCCTCTAAGGTATGTAAATGACTGATATTGCTTCTGTCTGAGCTGCGCCTGAAAGTTAAAAAAAAAGTAATAAGAATCGTTTAAAATCAAAATATTTTTGCTTCGGCTTTCACTTACTTTGGCGTACTGCGACATAAACAAGTTCATACGATTTCATTTGTCTATTTACTTCGAAATTAGCAACCTTTTGTTATCAATAATGTTTCAGACTCAACATGGTTTGCGTCACTTTACACAGTATGAGTAATTTATTTATTATTCAATTATGGGTAAGCTTAGTAAAAATGTTTTAAGCTAAAATACTCTTCAAGTGTTGAAAATACATACCTGCATACAAAAGTAAAAATTTTCCATTAATTATAAGACTAGTTCACATTAGCCATCCTTGTCGGCTGAGGTTTTGCGAAAAATATTATTTCATGAATGAAAACCAGTACTGCTAATAAGTCCCCGCCATCTGAAAATTTCAATTAGGTTTCGGAATTATGTAGTAGTAGTGATGGTGGTATTTGTAAAGGTGCTCTTTGCTTACGTCTTGCAACAATATAATTCTTTTTCAGCACTTTCCTGATGTGTTGTTGGCTGCAATTAAATTTTCTGGCTGCATCTCGTTGACTTATGTTGTCTTTGTTGTTAAAAAGTTGGGTTAGGTTCTATTTCTATTTATTATTTTTCGTTGCAAAATACTATAAATAGTTCGTTTGGACTTGCCCTCTTGGGTAAAATGATTTACTGTAAACACTTTACCTTTGTCAGCGTTCATTTAACAACGCGATCACGAAAACGTTCTTGCTCGGACGACATGACGGCGACTTGTCAAAATTTTTGTCAGGGGGGCATGAAACCGTGTTGACAGGAGAACAAAGAGAAAGAAATGTCATCCCGAAAGCTTTTATGTAAAGCTCAGCTAAGGGCGCGCACTCTCAAAGTTTGTGCATATTTTTAGTTGTCGACCGTTAAATTACACCGAGTAAGAAAACAAAGTTCACTATTGCCCAATTTGTAACTAAATCCATTGAAATCTTTCGATATATCAGACATGGCTTACCTGATTAGTTGCACGTCGTCGCTTTCCAATCCTTTGCCTCTTCTAACGTCATGGGACATAAATGTCGAAATGTGAAATTAAATAAAATTAGATTTATATAAATGTTGTTGGCTTCTAACTGCGCCAAACTGCCGGTTGCTGTTGTTACTGCCCAGTTTTGGGCGACGATGTCTACAAAATTCTGTGGTAGACAAGCAAAGCGATCGTTTAAATGCAAATGTCGAAGGCATTAAAAAATTATTTAATGGCGGTGTGACTGGAGGAGGGATGGAGTGGAAAAGGGTAGCGATGGCACGTTGCCTGCATTAATTTATGTGCAACTTTGTTGACCCCCCACGAAACGACAAAATACATGCGAAACACATCCGCCGGAAATGAGCAAGTTCTGTTCGTCGCGGACTTAGACGGGGGCTTAAGCCAACTTCACGTGGTTTTTACTGCTGATTAAGTTTCAACAAAATGCGCCACTTGTTGTGGGTTAACCAACACAGCCACCCACCCTTGACCCCCAAAAGAGATTTAAGGATGACCCACAATGGTCACGTAGTTTTTGGACTGCCTTAATGAAGGTCCCCACACATCATTAGTTGTCCTGCCTTCTCCAGTTACAGCAATTTTAGCGAGCAAGAGGCCTACTTGGGGGCCATTGTAATTAAATTTAATTGTGAGCCTTGGATGACTAAGACGATTTCAGGCTTCAGGAGATTGCTAAGTTGACAGCACAATGATGAAATTTTGGCTAGTGCCTAAAAATAGACTACGAAGATTCAATGAAGCAGCTCAACAGCTGTCGCCACCCCACTATAGGAAATTTTCCCAATTTTCAGGCCGAAAGTCCTTTTTCAAAAGTGCTCAAAATTATAAATTCTTTTTATCATTTGTTAATTCTTAATGTTGCTTACATTAAATGCAGATTTAACAGATCCATATTAAAGTTTTGGATTTTTGCTAAGAATGAGGGGGAAATAAGCCACTACAAACGCTTCGTTGGTATAGAAGTCGTTCAAATAGTTAAGAAAATCTCAGTTGAAAACCAAAACTACATTCTCAATGTCTGTGTCAAGAGCAAAAGGATTTATCTTAAGCTATTATAATAAACTCAAATTCCTCTCGGAAACTGAAGTGCCCAGAATTCCATTTAAATACACACCCGAAATTCCCATTTAGCCTTGCTCCAAGGAATTTAATGTTGACGGTGAATAAGCTGACTTGCCCATTGGCATCTCATCCCATCTCAGCACACACAAGCTGCTGCTGCTCCTGCTGCCGCTGCTGCGCAAAAACTCCCAGGGTAGAAGCCGGGGACAGTGAGCCGGCATCTGTAACGAGCTGCGTGTCATTGGGCCAAAATCAACAGAAATGCAAACGATGTGTGCTGTCGTCAGTCGACAAACCATATGGATATTGTGTCCATGTGTGTGCTCGCTCGGTTTGTTTTGTCCCAACACCTTGTTGCCTTTTTTGACCAAGGGCAAGAGTGTGGGCAAGGGGGTTACTTCATGACAATGAAACGCCAATCTGCCAAACCGTTGTAAAACAAGAAAACATCAATAGAATCTTTATTGGCCTTCTAAATATTTGCTGGCATTTCTCTTCCCCCCATTCATTTCAACTTCGGTGTGCACCCCCTTCAAAAGCCACATAAAACTCCATCAACTGCTTATGCAAAGTCACGACATCATCCTGTGTCCTTGACAGCGGACTTCTTAGAAGGCTTTAAAAACTTTTTGAGTCAACTGGACGGGTAGAGGCTCAGATGGATTTGGTTGCTGCTTTTTTGACTCTTCATGCGTAAGCCGAATTCAATCACAGATGCCGCTGACTTTTAATGGGCAAAGCAAAGCAAAAACAAAGTACACAGGACAAGGGAGGATAGGCGCCTCTATGTCTTCCATTGTAGAGAAAATGAAATTAAGTTGGTAGCAGGGGAATTGGTGTTAGTGCACAAAGGGAGCGAGACACTCTTGGGGGTCAACAGTGACAAGAAACATATGAATGCAAAAATGCCGAATATGATGAAATAGGAGTTGAACATAGAGATGACAGCGTGACACAAGTTGAAACACAAGTCTTGGGAATGCAATATATGAGAAAAGGGATTCTAGTCAATATGACTATTTATCCTTCTTATTTTATCCCCTTCTTATTTAAGCAACTACGATAAAATTCGTGATGGGCTAAGTACATCCTGATGGTCATATTGCCTATGGCATAATTATAGTGCCATTCGTTTGATTGTTAAATTCTAGGAACTGGGTAGTTACTTTGGGTGTGCCATGCGATGTCCCATTGTGGTAGTCCTTTAAGACCTGTCGCGAGTTACTTGAGAGTGATGGAGAGCTGCTGGAATTGGTACAGAAACGATAAATGTGACTCTAGTTCTTTAGAGAAGATTTCCACTTTATTGCCCTTTACCGGTGGAGTAGATGGTAGGTTCGTTTACTCTAATGGAAATTTTTGAGATATTTCCTGTAGTTCTGCTGGTGTCAAGTCACTACCAGGCCTAACGACCTGTTGAATAACTGAGCGTTAGTCCGTCGTTAACGACAGGTACCGCATCATAGCGCTAGTCCAATACAGGATTTATAGTCTGCACCCATCGGCACTCTAATGACTGGTAATTTCATTTTGACCCAGCATTTATTCCTACTTGCGGTAGATTTTTTTAGAATCTTCAGTTTCCGGGGACTAACTGCGCATCTGGCTGCTGCAGTGTTAAAGAAATGATAGTTGATTTGTTGATTTACCATTATCTAAAAAATTATTTTAAAAAAAATTACCATGACATATACAAGAGTTATCATATGTTTGCATTAGCAGCCAATTTCGATTAGTAGTTTATTTTTGGGAACTGAAAAGATTAGTCACGTTTCTGTGTGCTCTTCGATTTTTGACTAAATTTTTAGCAAAAGCAACGTCGCATTAGTATCGCTCAGGAGTTGTTGAATGACGTCAACGACGATCCGGCTTTGCTCAAACGGGTCATAACTGGTGACGAAACGTGAGTATATGGTTATGACATCAAAGCAAGGCCCAATCATACCCATGGAAGCGGCCAGATGAGCCAAGACAGATAAAGCACGCCTAGTTCGATCAAATGTGAAGGTTTTGCTCACTAATTTCCTTGATAACAATGGTGTGGTGCATCAGGAGTTCCTGCCAAGAGGTCGTAAAGTTAATAAGGAATACTACAAGGAAGTTATGCAACGTTTGCGTGAAGCAAAACGGCTTAAACGATCGGAATTGTAGAAAAACAAATCGTGGATTCTGCATCACGATAATGCACCAGCTCACACTTCACTGCTTGTTCGTGATTTTTTGACCAAAAACAATACCGTAATCATGCCTTAACCACCGTATTCCCCAGAATTGGCTCCCTGTGACTTTTGCCTATTCCCAAAACTGAAGAGACCAATTAAAAGGAAAGCGTTTTGCCACAATTGATGAGATCAAGTCAGAATCGATGAAAGTGCTGATGGCCATACCGAAAAGCTCATTTCAGAAGTGCTTCGAGGATTGAAAAAAGCGTTGTCACAAGTGTTTTATATCCGAGGGCGATTCCTTTGAACACACCTCGTATGGTTATAATTTGTTCTGTACTCGTAGTTTTTATAAAATGTATGCTTTATCAGTATAATATTAGAGTGCCATTGTTCATTTGACATAATTTCAACTAAGGTAATAGTAATGATCCCCCTCGATTTCTCCGATGGGATTTATTTAGCCATATTGTTCAGCCTTTTAAGATTCTATTCTATACAATTTCAGCTGCCAGAAAGTGCCAGACGTTGTACTATGAACCAATGACTAAAGAGTGCTTGTTCTGTTCGCAACTGTTTTCTGCCGTGCAACGTTGGTATTATTGATCTCTGATATTGTTGTGTTTGATTCTTTTTGTGTTTTCCATTCCAAGTACAATTCAATTTAACTAAATTCAGATTTTTAGTTACTGAAAAATCTTCAAATACATCTATATATCATCTCCGACCTCGTAAAGTATATATATTGTTGATCAGCATGACGAGCTGAGTCGATTGAGCTTTGTCCATCCGTCTGTCCGTCTGTCTGTTTGTACGCAAACTAGTCCCTCAGTTTTGAAGCTATTGAGCTGAAATATTGCACAGAGATATCTTTTAGCTGCTCACTGCACTTATGTCGAAAATCGGATGTAGCAGCCATACAAATTATTTTATTATGCTTTTCCACGATTTCACCAAGTTTGGCCGAAATCTGACATCTATATAGCATAGATCCCATAGAAAAATAAGGTCCAAAAAGAAGTCTTAGTTTGAAAACCTTTTTTGTTTTCAACGGAAGCTGCAAGGGTATACAAAACTTCGGCCGAGCCGAAGTTAACTACCCCTATTTTTAAATCTGAGAAAGAACGGTATAAATTTAATCCCCAACGTTCTCTGCTAGCTTTTCGACTTTAAGTGTAGCCATTTTTTTTTCTTAGAAACAAAAAAAAGTCTTTGGATCGCGACTGCAAGGACCCATCAATCCAAAGATTGTGTTTCAAAAAGCATTCTAAAGTGTGCCGACTTAAGTGAGTTTTCATTGTAAGGGTGAAGTATGATAAGACCGCAGCTGTTGGTCTTCGCCGATGCTCCCAAATCTCTTGGGAAAGAACAGAACGAAATGGACTGGAATGGAAATGCCTTACGGTTCTCTTATAATAACTGATCAATTTTTCTGAAAAATAAGGACTGCTCGCAATTTCGTCTTTGTGAATCAATCATACTGTCAATTGATTTCAACAATCTTCACAAACTTTGTTTTGACAGATTTTAAAATTAAAGGCCAAATATTCAAAGATGTTTCAGATGATATTATATAGCGAATGCTTTTCCTTGAGAAAAGGCTAACCCCTTAGAAAAAGTGTGTTTTTTCACAGCTAAATGTGAAGTAAGTTCTTCGGCCAGTTCCGAACTATCTGAAGTTGCTTGATTTTTCGATAGTGTACATTGTAACATTTAATAGTTCTTCCTGCATATCACGCTTTCATCACGCGACCATCTCCAATTGAAATTGTCAGCAACAAATGAAAGCAATAATATCAAATCTATTGAAATATTCAATCATGAGAATGTTGTGAGGGATTGGCTTTTTTGTGGCTTACAGTTTGATTGATTTGACTGTGACTTCATTTTAGCCTGCTTCATTGAACCGTGGTCAGTAAACTAATCATATCTAGACCGCCTGGGGCCGAAAGGAAAATCGAGAATATGTAGCTTACGCATATAAATAAATGACTTGGGACAGATAACAAACTCATAACATTTAATTACAAACAATTCACTTAGATGTTTACACCAAAACAAAAACAAAACACACCAAATACAGATAATAGAGTGTTGGTGTTGGGTTAATCGGCCGAACAAGCAAATTGTTGAGCGATTGCAGATGTGGTAAAGAAGGGCGAGGGGGCATAAAGGCCAAGCGGTAGCCGCTGGACTATAACTCTGCTGTTGCAGTCATCCTTTGATATCTGTAGGTGTCCGGTGATTATTCAACTGGTTCTTTTTTTTTTTTTGCTAGGCTGGCATATTTATCTAAAGTCAGCCAGACGCTCCATTTTTTCAGTTGTCACATTGCCAGCGTTTTAACATGGGAAATTCGTCATGTGCATTAGGGTGGAAAAAGGCGTTAGAGTTAGTTGTGGGCGAGAATGGGGAAGTACGCACCAAAAAAAGGTTACTAGCATACGCAATTGCAGAATTGTATTTGCCGACACGTGATAGAAACAAGCCATGTTTAAATACTTCCAATTTTGATAAGGAAATTGAGAATTTAGGCGATGACAAAAAAAGAGAAAGGTGGGCGAATTGGATTGCGTGCTGAAGGAGAGATAAAAGAGTATCGAGTAATGAGAATCGGGTATTGAGTATCAAATACTGAGTATTGAGAACTTAGCATCAAGTATTGAATTTCGAGTACTAAGTATCGAGTCCTTTGTATCGAAATAAATTTTGCCCAAACAGAATGGTTTGTTGTCTTCCATTATTGGCAACTCATTTCTCCTTTTACCACCAACTAGATAAATGCACTGAAACATGCAAAACTTAAACCACTAAGGGCAAAGATAAATTGGACTTCTAGAGAAAAGTGGAAAAATGTGCATCTGCAGCTTGAGACTCGACGCTGTAATTGAATGTAGAAAGCGCCGATGACCAGGCAAAAAAAAAAACGCTACGCTACGAAGACAAATAGCCAAAGGAACACTTAGCCAAGAGTGGGTGTGGTTGCAACTTCTTTGCAATGCAATTAAAAGCCACAAGAATTAAATTTAATATTTTTGCATTTACACTTCACTTCACTTTAAAGGAAAGTTGGCAAGGTTCGTGTGTACGTCTCCTGGTTTTATCTTAGTTATTCACCTAACCATATGTATTTTTATTTTTCTCTCAGCTTTCACACTTTTAACAAGAAACGCATTTTATCAACTTGCTACAAGCTGTTCAAATGGACACTAGAGAGGTTATTTTTTCGGGCAAGGCCACATAAAATGTGTCAACAGGGAAAAACTTTAAGTGAAGAGAATTTAAAATGAACGCTAAAAATCTAGTAAGAGTGCAGCACCTACACACTCTTCTAAAATATTTAGTTTCGCCTTCTTTTGGTGCGGCCTGGTCCAATGGGACGTTTGCTTAAAAAAGTTTGAAATTTTGTAGCACAATCTTACTCGGAACTTTTTCTTGTACGTTGACCTTGTCTAATGATTTCCCCTCAGACAGCGGTAAATCAAGATCAATTCAAAAACTTTGTGTTTAAGTTAAGTGTTATTGGTACAGTAAGTACTTGTTTCAGGTACTAAATTCCATTTTCAAGTACGATTTTTTCAATTTCGAAATAATTGATTTAAGAATATGTCGAAATATAATACAAGGTGTATCTATACGTATATGTCCCTTACCGATCCTAACGAATCTGGGACAATATATTCATCAGATGTTGTTGATCAGAAAAGAATCTTAGAATATGTCTCAAGTCTGTCAACAGGTTCGAAAGTGGCAAAAAACGGTTTAAACGTGGCTTAGTAATATGGAGCTAGACAGCATAATGGTTCAAAACCGGTTTCGAACCGGTGCCAAAGTGGCTCAGACCCATATCTCAGAAATTAGTTGCATAAAATAACAACTTGGTGTGTACGCAGTTAGTTTGAAGTTAGATGTTTTCCCGGCTCCAAAGCAGCGGGCTGAACAGACTTAAAAGTGGTACGGGTCCTTTCGATTATAAAATTAGTCTGTAAGTTTATGATGAGAGTAAAATACACTTGCCATAGCTCATAAAATAAATATAGAAATCTGCAAAGAGAGTTAAAAAGCTAACTTGACGCTAATGTAATATTAGCATTTAAATATTTCAAGCACATCTCCATGCACACGTCAAAACTTAAACCTGGTCATGAACGATATTTTTGATAGAGGATATATCAAAGATTTTAATTTGTTAGACGCTTCAAAATCTTTGGTAGGTCATTGAAACACTCAGAAACCGCTGTTAAAACTGAGTAGAAATCTTTATTTGTTATGCTCGATAGTATTATGGAATCCTTCACTGAAGTTCAAGCAATATTGATTGAGTAAAATCATGTAAAAATGGTTTCAAACATCAACTACAATGTTTTCAAACAAGCTGTCTTCTTTTTATAGCTGTTAAAAGAATGAACCTGCACGGAAGTGGTTCAAGGCAAATCTCAGAAGTTAACGAATTTTACATTTGTTATGTAGGTTAAGAATATGTAGTTGGATATTTCACTGGTTCAGAACCGGCATCGAACCTGCACAATACTTGGTTCAGAGCCATATCTCAGATGTTCTGAAAGCTATGAACTTAAAATTTTGTGTGTGGGTTGGTAATATGGTGTTGGATACATTACTGGATCAGAATCTTTTAAGCTATGATCTTAATATTTGGTACTACAAAGTTAGAAATGTTCCCGGCCCCTAACCATCTGGCTGAACCACTTCAAAAGTGGTTCATATCTACACCTTTCTATTTAAAAATACATATATTTGTTTTGTGTCATGAGGGGGCAAAGCCCAATTGTATAAAAAGAGTGGGCGTCGTGGAACATCCGGTACGAGCGAAGCTCTTTTAGAGGGTTGACTTGAAATTGGAATACTTGCAAACGAATATATAGTAATTTTGTTTTGTTTTGCTCAATTGAAAGTCGATTTGATGATAGCGCTATATATTTTTTTAATCTTTCCATTTTAACCAAAGAAATTGTTGCTAAATTTTTCAATTTCACCATTTATTGACATTTGTTTAGGAATTAGACGTTGATTTTTGAACTATTATGAAATCATAGTATCCAAGTATTTCTTAGCTTTAAAATAAGGGTTCCCAAATAGTTCTACGATTTTTTCAAGCGCAGATATTACAAAATTAAGTAAGTAAGGTGGTAAAGTCATCGCATTCTTCTGAAGCACTTGAAGGTGTTAGAAATTGTTCGGGGCTGCTCCCAATCCTACGATCTTTCAGGGTCGCCTGCTCATTTTCATTATGTTCTGGCCGATACTATTTGACCGGAATTCGTCCCTTCAAAAACTCATGAATAATAAAGTCAATGATTAGGTCACTGTTTTGGTCTCTATTTCAGGCACTGTTTTGGTCACTGTTTTAGTCACTGTTTTGGTCACTGATTTAGTTCGTCACTGTCTTGGTCATTGTTTTGGTCACAATTTAAGGGTCTGTTTTGGTCACTGTATGTCACTGTTTTGGTTATTGTTTGGTCACTGTTTCAGTCACTGACTCGGTCACTGTTTTCGTCACTGTTTTGGTCACTGTTTTGGAGCTTCGCTCTAAAAGGAAATCAGAAATTAAATAAAAAACTATCCACCTCCGAGCATTTAAGCTTGTCACTCACAAATCATTGTGTTTTATTAAAATTCACCATTTTCTTGGCTTAAGCCCATTAAATTTGAATGCGATTCCGAATTTAGTTGTTCTGTATTGAGTCAAAGAAGGCCGGAAAGATCCAAGGGAAAAGAATTAACAAAAGCAGACTAGGTCAGAAATCTACCATCAATCTATAAGAAAGGCGCTAGAACCAGTTGGGAATTTTAGGAACAGATTCCCTTTAAAATAATTCGCATTTTCCATAGCACACTTTTTTAGCTTGCTTTTTAATTCTTTTTGTACTCAATCCAGTATTTTGCGTTTGAATTCAGCATTTTTAAGTACAAAACGTTATTAGTCCCGATCGATCTAAAAGTGCCAGTCGAATGCGCAAAGTACTCTACACAGAGAAAAAAAAGGATATTAAAAAATATCCATTTGATGATTTTCGAATCCACTTTGACTGGATATGTCTTTAGTATCCTTTTAATCATCCAACTTAGCTGAAAATCGTCCAAAGGATGATAATTTTTCATATCCTTTGGACGATTTTCAGCTCCGTTGGATGAAGCTCCGTTGGAGGAATTCCCTACAATTCGGTGTCACGTTGCCCAATCTCCCCTCGAAAGCTGTTACTTAGTTGCGGCCTAACAGGGCACAGCGGGCATACCGGATGACTTTCCGCTCTTTAAAATGATTTCTGCAGAGGTTTTCTCCCATTTTTAGTGTTAGACTTTTTAATCTGTATAAATATGAATTAGCTTATGATTTAGGCAAATTTAAACTCTCCTTCATTTATATATAGAGATACTAGCTGACTCGGCAAACGTTGTTCTGCCATATAAATTGTTTCTAGTAAATATTTTGGTATTAAATTGCTGACTGTTTGCGCTGTATAGTGCATTATTTCTGTTGCTCCGAAAGTTGAAGTGAATTAAATATACGAGTGGACTTCGGAAACAGGTTTGAATCTGGATGCGTGCCGATGAGCAAGTCCTTACAATGGGCATACTCGAATGCAAGACGAAGGAACGAAGCAGATGTAAATGCTCGATGTACTTGTTGGTGTTGTTGTGTTACCGGTCAATTGTTCTGTCCGGAGCGCTTGTCTCAAATCCCTTTTGGTGGTGTTGACATCGGAGAGCTCGTGCCTCTAGTGATTGAGAAGAACGAAGTTGCAACATTCTGACACGGGTAATTTAATTTATTTCATGTTATTGATGATCTGTTCTGCCCTAACATTTCGCATGTGTGTGGCTGCATTCGTTCGACGGCCCAAATACCCACCCCTACGTGTTGGTGGCATTGTTTACTGTAACACACACACACATATAGACAAAATTGAAACGATTGATGAAAAATGATATTCCGTTAAGGAGTGTTGTTATTTTAGTAATTTGCAAAATTTTCACAGTGATAAAACACAGAAAGACACAGATGTGCAGCCTGCTGCGCCGTCTGCAGAGGGACACCCAAATACCCTTGTCATTAGTTAAAAACCTATTTACTGATATATAAAAAAAACGTTCATTAAAATCAGCGAGGAGTTTCTATGTGGCTTATATGTTGATGGTTCCTCAGAGCTTATTGACATGTGCTTGCTGGCTGCGAATTTAAACAACATCTGACTCGCTTACTTACTCCGGTCAAATTTCCCAACATACAAAAAACTGTGACTGAAACTGTACATATAAAGAAAGAAAGTCGGTCAAGCCTGACTATAATATACTCTGTACCTGTGAAATGCTGCCCATCATCGTTGCAACCGGTCGACTATCGTTCATCCAATCTTCACCATTCCTTGGCGGATCAATAAGGAATACCGCTTACTTAATATGTTCAAAAAGTACAAACCTTCTATCTATAAACTGTCGGAGGTATGACGTTTTTTCGATATTTCAGGGGCCGAGAGGGGCGTGGCCAAAATTGAAAATAAACTTGATCTGCTTGCAAGTATAAGATGCATTAAACCTCTATCTGTTACCCATCTAGGAGATCTGTGCGTTCATACGAACAGACGGACATGGCTTTATCGATTCGGCTGTTGATGCTGATCAAGAATATATATATACCGTATGAAGTCGGAGATGCTTTCTTCTGGCTGTTACATACTTTTGCAAAAACTTAATATACTCTATGTACCTCTGGTACAGAGTATAAAAATGGAAATTGTCAATCCAGTTTTAATATGAAAAACCTTATTTCCTAAAATCTAATATAACCAAATTACTTTTTTTTTCTAACAGTGAACCCGTATGACTTATTTCACTTTTGAATTACATTTGCTGCGCACGTACTTGAAACACATTCCATAAATTGTCCGCGGCAGTGATTTTAATTATGCTTTTGATTTGCCATTCAAACAAATCATAGTTCGACACTTGAATCGTACAATGAACTGTTCAACTCTTTTTAAAATTTCTCTCATGTCCCGGGAGCAAGTGCAAAACATGACCCAGGCGCTAATTGTGTTTTGGCGAATTAATTAAATCAATACCCGCCCAGGCAGCGACTGTCCTCGAACAATTGGCCATTTGTTGATTGGCCTGAAATGCAAATGCTGCCTGTTGCTCGTCCAGTCTGCTGCTGTCGTCCGAGTTGAATGAATTAATTAGGCAAAAGCCAATTAAACGAAACGACTTACGCAAAAATGCTGTTCACAGCGACACGCAAGCAAAGCCCCCGTGGGAGTAGTCAATGGGTTGAGACCAGCATAAATTCTATAGCCAATAAGTTGGGCACTAAGTGAGTGTGTCCCATAAGGGTCGGGGTCTAAATTATGGCGTTAATTTGACAAGCCCTTAACAAAGGCTCCGGTTGAAGAAGCAAAAGTGTCAGACTTTAAGTGCACCTTCAGTTTCCAACGCAAAGAACCGGGTGGGGGGTTAGGGCCAATTAAATGGAAAACGTTTTCATGTCTCGCGAGTTGTTGTCATAGCTTGATTGATGCACTTTCTCAGAACCAAATGATTGAGCATTCCTAAAAGCCATGTCCGTCTGTCAGTGACGGAGTGCAGAACAGACGGACGCCTGCTACAACTATTAAAAGTTACGTACGCACGCCTTTTGATAACTCAACTGGACTTCCTGCCTGCAGCACAGCTGGCGGCTACACAAAAAAACGGCTAAATCCCTAAACCATTTCCATTGTGCGGCCCGTTCCTGCTGTTCTATGCTCAAGTTTGCGGTAAACAAGCGATATCCTAGCCGGTTGAATCTAGGGTGGTTGGTTATTTATGAGGTGTCTACATGACTGCTTTGTTGCCTTTTTTTTGCTTTCGTTGTGCCCTGCTCCAAGTTCGATTGTCTGCCAATTGATTTCGTTGCTCTTTTGGCTTGTGTTTACTTTTACAGCTTGTGAATTGTGCGGCACGCGAAACAGATACGAACGATACTCAATATTTGGGAACAGCATAGACAACTCAATTTTGATACCCTTAACAAGAGCTTATGATAAATTTATGAACAAGTTTGTGAGAATATAAAAATAATGAGCGCTTAGGGGATGAGTAGTTTGGGGTAGTTGAACTGATACGATGTGCTCTGTTTTTACGATACTGCGCAAGAGTCTTGTTTTTATGACTTATTCGATTTGATACGTGTATCGATGCTGCAGGTATGTGTCAAATTATTGTGTGGTTCTTGATTTTTGTATTGACAACACTGGTGTTAGTTCTTAAGAAATGTATCTAGTGAGACAGAAATATATGGATCAAAGACTAAAACCTGTAGGTCGATAGAAGGAACTAGATAAACGCAGCAAAATGTTTATATATTATATCCGTTGGTTAGCGACCTTTCTAATATTGAAGTTGAGTCGGCTGAAAATTAAATTGGTTTATTTAATTATTGGTGCGCTCGTTCAGGGCAATTTAAAGTAGTGCTGCGTGGGCAGTGGGCCAAAAAGGAGGCTTCGGTCGATCGGACGACGTTTCATGAAGAAAGAACACATAGTTACAAAGGGGAATGGCTGTCTTAGGCTGTGGTTTTTCGCGCAAGCTGTGTGATTCAAACAGTTTTGCGTCGCGGGCTGGAGATTCCATCAATAGACATGAAGGATTTTTGGAACGTTGTCTGATCAATTCCTTTTTGTGTTTTTAAGTTGGAGCAGTTAAAACAGAAGTTAAAGTATAAAGGTATTAACACCATAAAAGTGAAGAAGTTACAGGATGAGTCTGTGCGATTAGAATAAATAGTTTTCTGAAGTTCTAAGTGATTTCATTTTTTTCTGGAGAAAAATATGTTCACCATTTTGCTCCAGTTAAGTTCCGATAAATTTTTAAATAAAATCATCGAAAAGCAGCTTATTAACAGGGTGGAAAGAATTCCAAACAATTCTGCATGTAATACACACATACTTATTTGGTTGACTTGAAACTCGGTTTGAGTTGTGACTTTCCGATGTTGAAAAACCCGCCTTAATGATGGTAAAACCCCCGCAAAATTCCACATGCAAGAATAAATTTTTCAAACCACTTGACTTGAAACTTGAAATATGTGATGCGATTTTCCGATGCTGGACTTAGTTTCGCTTGAACTTTTTTCGTAATAAACAAAAGGTATGCAGAAATTTGAATTCATATTAACACTGGACGATTCACGAGAACCATTTTTATAAAATTTGACCGTATATCAGAAGTTCTACTCCATGAAAGTCTCAGGTAAACAAGTAACAATATTCTAAGTGAAATTTCAAGTTTAAGAACAGTGCACACTAAGGTGGCCTCCAATTTTTCTGACGCGAGTTCTAGCTCTGAAAATCATTCGATTTGATGTGAAACTAAAAATATAAAGTTTCACGCCGATTGATGAATGCTTAGAGGTCGCTCACGAGTCGCCCAAAAGTTATAGAAACGCATTTTTCTTATTACTAAGCCTTAAGACTAGCTAAAGAAACTCTAATAAAAAAGAAAGCGGTCAGCCGATATACTATCGTACCAGTGAAGTGCTGCCAAATAGTGTGCCCATAAAGTAAAATTAGCTTGTCAAGATGACACAGCCAAAGGCGAGCATCTCTCAATCTCTGGTGTGCGCTCTAATTTTAGCACGAGAAAGGGACCTACAGCTTAACGCCGAATCGAACGGCAGTTTTGAGAAGCTTTTCTGGCTATTACTCAAGCGGCGCCAACAGCAAAGGGTGTGGCCGGTGTAAAGTTTTATTCAAAGAAAATACTTTCTAGTGTTCGGGCGGGTCGCCCACGCCTCTGTCGTGTGGCCCCGGCCGTGCTTTTGTTTTCCTATAATCGCCACCGTTCTCAATCTACCATCTTTGGCGGATCGATAGTAGTACGATTTCAAAATATGTCCAGAAGGTCGCTTCTATTATTAACGACGGTTTTTTCTATGGGGGAGGGGCTTGCAAATAAAATAATAAGAATAAACTTTCTCTCCCATACACGTCGAACCTCTATCTCTTACCATCTCTGAGATCTAATTGTTCATACGGACAGACGGACAGACAGACAGACAGACGGACTGGAGGGACAGACGGACATGGCTAGATCGACTCGCCTGTTGATGCTGATCAAGAATATATATACTTTATACGGTCGGAAGTGCTTCCCTCTGGCTGTTACATACTTTTGCACAAACTTAATATAATCTGTTTACCTCTGGTACAGAGTATAAAAATCTAAACTAGACAATCTTACCTTTCCTAAAATGGGGTTTAACATTTTTGTACGACTAATATTATTGTTTTATTACAAAAAAAAGGAATTATTCTATTTTTAAGTTTTCTATACTCTGTAGCAAAGGAACACAGACACTGCTTGACATAATTGATGTCGATCTTCGCCAATTTCACCAAGTTGGTTTCTAAGGTATTTTGGCCCGCTGAGCACAAAAATCGACATGAAAAAATAGTTATCGATAATAATTCGTTTTTTAAACGTTCTCCAATTAACTCTTGTTGTTTTAACTTCAAATGAAAAGTTTTAAGAAAAGAAAGAAACCGGGTGAAAGTTCTTGTTTTTAGGCAAATATATTAGGTGACTAGCGGTGGAGGGAAAACGGGTACTTTTCGTAGTTTGTTCCAAAACATCGATGGTTTTTTATTTTTCATTTTTTTAATTTTTTCTGCGCTGTTGAGCAGCCATTTTCTGCAGACTAGATAGTCACAATTAAAAAACTTACCTAAATACCTTCCTCATTTTATGATGCAATAACTTCAATTTCTGCGGATCAGAAAGTAACTGTATCTATTGTAAATCCACTTATCTGTGAGCTACATAATGGCTTATATCCGAGGTGTGTTCAAAGGAAAAGGTGAATTTTGAATTTTCGCGGGCTGTGTATATTCGATTATCAATATTCTGTTTTTGTTATATTCGTACACATATGTTTAGCAGCTAATTTTGATTAGTATTTTGTTTTTAGCAACTGAAAAGGTAAACCACGTTTTTGTGTGCTCTTCGAATGTTGACTAAATTTTGAGCAAAGGCAACGACGGATTAGTAACGCCCAGGAGTTGTTGAATGACGTCAACGACGATCCGGGTTTGCTCAAACAGGTCAAAACTGGTGACGAGACGTATGTATATGATTATGACATCGAAACCAAGGCACAATCATCCCAATGGAAGATGAGCCAAGATGTGAAGGTTTTGCTCACTGATTTCTTTGATGACAATGGTGTGGTGCATCATGAGTTCCTGCCAATAGGTCGTAAAGTTAATAAGAAATACTACAAGGAAGTTATTTAACGTTTGCGTAAAGCAATACGGCTTAATCGATCGGAATTGTGGAAAAACAAATCGTAGATTCTGCATACGATAATGCACCAGCGCACCCATCAATGCTTGTTCGTGTTTTTCCAAAAACAATACGTAATCTGCCTCAACGTATAGTGCTTGTTCGTATTTTTGATGAAAAGATAAAAAAAAATGAAAATTCCTTTAAAAACTGTAGATCATTGGATCTCGGGGCGTTGCCTAAACTCTGCGTTTTCAGTACTTAACGCAAACAATTACTTGGATTGCCACCATTCTCGACCCACGATTCAAAAAGAATGGGTTTCTAAATGCGTCGAACGCAAAACAGGGAGGAAAAGCTATGGAGGAGAACTATGTTTCATCGATGTTTTTCACAAACAACATCGAAAACATCGATGCCGCCATAGGTCGTGGTTATCCCGATTGTTTTTTCTTTGAATAAAATTTAGGTACACTCTGCGCAGCATTCGTTCCTGAAGCCTCTCAAACCGCTCTGCGTAACTGTAGGTCCCCTTTTTTTGAGCAAAATTTAAAAATTTTACGAAAATAGCACATAGCAACAAAAGCACTCACTCTAACACATTTTTGTCTGCAAACCAAATTTTTGGCCAAGTTTATTTTCTTCAAATTTTCAAATTTTTTGAGAATTCTCCGTCTGTCTGTCTCGGAGACTAGAAGAGCTAGAGCCACCCGTGTTTTGTATGTAGACTCCTAATGTCTGTACGCAGATCAAGTTTATTTCAAATTAGCATCACATTAATGTTAATGCTCTGTTAACTAACATAAGGGAAGGCTATACAAGACTAATTCCACTGAGTAACGGGTATTTCGAAGTCGGGCTGGAACGATTTCAACTTACGCTCGCGTTTTATTCAATACACTTACCAACTTTGCATAAATTAAACACTTACTTCAATACAAATCGCAAGCCATTAGCTTTTACGGATTAAAACCAAATACCTTAATTATGCGAGAAAATACTTTTTGCACGCTCACGACATCGTGATTATCGAATATAAAAATATACAAAAATCGGAATAAATATTGGCTGGATGTAAGTTTTCAAGAAAAACATCAACAAGATTTAATTTTTCATTTATTGCCTGCCAGATCGGCAGAATCGACGAATGTGTCAGGGTGGGAAAATGGTTGGCAGTGGTTTTAAGGCCAAATATGCTCGAAGTTCGGTTTGTAAGCTCTATAGATCAATATAATTCTAGAATTTTTAACTCCGGGATAAGAGTAAATCGCTGCTTGAAGCCGATGTATGTGTGTAAGATTCGGTTTTTGCGCTCTTTGGAGAACAAAATTTTTTTCAAATATTTTTTAATTCGTGAGATTTACCCCCAGGTTGAAAAAGAAAACTGATACTGATATCGGCTTTAAGTACTTAACTTATTAAGGCTATACTGATGGCGGTGTAGCAAAGCTCGCCGGGTTATACGCTAGTCTGTATATATACTTATAAATAGATTGTGGTTTGTTCTTGTGATTAAAACTTGGAAACGACTGGACCAACTCGGAATTTTCCTTCTGCAGGTTTGTTCGATGTTACAACGCAAAAGATAGACGGAAAATCTAACCAGGATAAGTTGGAAAACTTTCTTCTTTTCTTCTCGGCCCACAACAGTTGTGCCACGCCCGTCGCCTCTGTCGAGCGTTCCAAGGGGACACTCAGTTCAATTTCAGTTCAATTTGATTACTGTTAAACATGTGCCGCAGTACGCAGTCATTCCAATTGACAGCTCAGAAAATGTTCTTTCTGATTAGTTCGTTTTTTTCCAACTGTAATTTGCCAATTTCAATTTGATCTTTTTCGCTTGTCTGCTTTCTTCATTTTGGCTATTCTAAAGGAAAGTTATTGATGTCATGATTATATTATTCATTGATAAGGATGTGGGTTCCCATTGAGTCGATCTCTAATACATGGCATTGAATTTACCACGTCCAACTTATTCCTTGCCAGACATAAACTTGAAATTGTCTATTAGATAAAATAAAGCCAATCATTTTACAATATAATCGAAAAATGTCTTAGTGCGGTCAGAAGACTTATATTTTTTATCCGCAACAAGAATGCAGTTTATCGACAAAGTTTAAAAAACCGTTAACTTCAGACAAATGAACAGAGTGTACAACTAATTATTTGGCTAAAAGTTTAAAGAAACTGTCGAGAATTCCGTTGAATTGAATAGAATGCTTGTTTTGAGGACTTTGAATAAAGAAATTTGAGAGCAGTTGAATAAAGTAAATATTGTTTTGCTAGAGAATCGAAAAAATGTGTTAAAAGTGTATCCAAACTTCGTGGTGTTGGGTGAATCAATTTCTATTTGTTTTAATTCCCTTGTCACCAGCCTTATCAATATCGAGCTACATTGAACATATTTTTGGCAAATATTGATCAATTTATTACACTAAAAAATTGCTACAATTAAGTGTGCCTGTGTGTGTGTGTGTGCTTTCGTGTGTGTGTGAAACAAACGTGCCGAACAATGATTAATTTTTCTCTTCAATTTTGTTTCTCCCTCTCTTTCCACAGTGTAACACAAGGACACCACGCCAGCACCAACCAACGGTCGGACGAACATGGCGTATACGCAATGCGCAACACGTGCAATTACCAACTCCAATCAATTAAAGAATTTTCGCATCAACAGACTATTTAATTGAAATTATTTCTGACTCGTTATTTCACTTTATCAATTGGTCCCTCGCTCGGCCCAAACATGACCGAGTTTCGATTCTTTTCGTACACGGACTATGCCTTTACCACCAACCGCTCGCAGAATCTCGTCAATCTGCCGATCTCACCATTCCATGCCGTTGCCACTACCACAGAGCCAGAGTACTCCGATAACCCCAGTACAGAGCTCGACATTCCCTACACCGTCTTCGAGATTCTGGTGGCCATCGTGAGCATCATTGGCAATGTTCTGGTGATCATTGTGTTCCAGCGTGAGCGAAAACTACGTCGCAGAACCAACTACTACATTGTCTCGCTGGCAATGGCGGATTTTCTTGTCGGATCACTGGGCATACCATTTGCTATTTTAGCCTCTCTGGGATTGCCACATAATCTGGATGCCTGTCTCTTTACCGTTTCGCTGTTATTGGTACTGTGTACCATATCCATATTCTGCCTGCTGGCCGTCTCCGTGGATCGTTACTGGGCCATTCTGTATCCGATGGCCTACTCCCGTAATGTGCGCACCCGCACAGCTATAGGTAAGTCGGATTACTGTCAAAGTTTGTTTGTTGGACGGCACAAAGTGCATTGTGTTGGGAACAATTGGCATCCTTGATAAGAGCCTTTGTTGTTAATGGCCCGTATACAATACTTACATTGCATATTGTTCGGTTTGTTAGTTGGCCATGTTTGAGTTGTGGCTTTGGTTAAAGGCAAGTATAAAAAGGCTGGCGCACCAATTACTTATCCTGGAGTAAGGTTTGCTGAGTAGGTAGCTTAAATGGCATTGCAATTGAAGACTATAAAAGTTCTTCCATTATAGACATTTATTTACATACGCTTTTAGAGGATTTTCTGATTTTAGGCAATGAATTCTAGAATTTTAAATCAGTACGGCCATAAGCTTAACTTTTGTAAAATGGATTAAAAAACGTTTTATGAGCGTCATGTAACGAGCATTGGTTTGAATAGAAATGAAGAATTGGTCCTGGAAATCTCAGTCTAGAAATTTTTGAGAAACCTGAAGTAGAAATCCAAGTCCAACTCTAACCCCTCCCGCCCCCACAATAAAAAATGTTGAATAGCTCCAACAATTTTGAAGATATCAAGCTCATATTTTGCAGTATGTGTCCAATATCTACAATCTGTGAAAGTTTCATAAAGATCGGATAATAAATGGCAGAGTTATAAAGGCTATAAAAAACGTTGCATACTTTTTTGCGCTACATGCGCTTTATGTTCACATTAATGTTAATGCTCTGTTAATTAACATAAGGAAAGGCTATTAAACACTAATTGCCCTGAGTAACGGGTATATTGAAGTCGGTCAGGACCGACTTTAACTTACGCTCTCGTTTGTGTATAATAAAATGAAAAATATAATGAGAAGGTTTTGGTAGTTCTCGTTAAGACGCCACCTCAAAACTTTTAGTGTAGCTTCAATTGTCCGTTTTCCCCCAGCACGCCTGGATCAAAATATATTTGGATAAACGTGTGTATAACGAGATTTGGTCACATTTTTAATGTCCTGTGGCCACAGTAAGTAACTTGTGCCCATGCGACACCAAGCCGAAGCCTGCTACGTGCGAACCCCAGGCAAAATAGCAGCCCAACTCCCGC
Source organism: Lordiphosa collinella (assembly GCA_018904265.1). NCBI lineage: Eukaryota > Metazoa > Arthropoda > Insecta > Diptera > Drosophilidae > Lordiphosa > Lordiphosa collinella. The sequence goes on along the minus strand of JAEIFV010000552.1, from coordinate 132,108 downwards.
ACAACCGACCGAGAGGCGCACGAAAACCGTAAGAAAAAGTACAAAATAATGTTAACTACGGGTCAAATGAGTTAAAATAGAGGTTTTTAAAGCAGGAAGAGAAAGTTCCTAACTGACAAAGCAGTAGAGTTTGTTGTAATCAGCACAGAGGACACGAAATGGATGAAATGGACAAAATGGAGGCAACGTTAATAGTACAACGTTTCAGAGATAAGGGGAGAAAGTTACGAAACAATTTACAAGGAACATTGAGATTATTTTGGCTAACCAACTCCGATAAGTCGATTTCGCCATTAATAAGTCTATGTATGACGACACAAGCATACCTCTACGGTTAAATAAGGAAGGAAGACTAAATAAAAGTAGTCTACTAGAGTAAGATAGTAAGCGGACCTCGAAGAGCAAACAATAAGAATTTCTTTTGCACAGATTCTATTCTATCTTGATGGGTCGAATATGGCGGAGACCACTCACATGATCCATACTCAACTGTAGGACGGACAAGAGAAGTGTAAAGAATCTTGGTAGTGTAGGGATCGTCAAGTTCTTTCGACCACCGCTTAATAAACGCAAGAACACTTCTGGCCTTATTAACAGTAGCAGTTACATGAGAGTCAAGAATTACCTCAAGATCGTTAACTTCATTTAGGCGCTGTAATGCCACATTATGAAGCATGTAAGTGACTAATTGTGGTATGGTTATGTAAAATGTCATAACCTTACACTCAGAGAAAAACCAAGAAGATCGTTCTTGATATCAAAAATATTTTATGTTGAAAGTACAATAAGAATGAATATTCTTGGATCTAAAAAGATACTATAAATACTGAAATCAAGAATAGAATTTCGAGAAGAGTATTCTTGGTCTTAGAATTTGTCTTCTTGATATCAAGAATAAATCTTCTTGGTTGCAAGCAAAAACAAGGTCTCGATTCCAAGAATAGATCTTCTTGGTTGCAAGCATTAAAATCTCCATGGTTGGGGGGAGTGGTGGTAAGCACAATACCAACCACCCCACTCCATTTTGTTGTCATTAATTTAACCCTCTAATGCCCAAGAGTGCCTCGAGGCACTTACCAGAAGGTGTATACCGCGGCGTCTAAGTCTAAGTGCCAGTGCCAGCCAATGCTGAGAGAGCGAGCGAGAGAATTCTTCTCATTTGTTGCTCGCGCTCTTCGTTTTTTGGCTCCCCGCACTTCCCTCGCCATCAAGCTCGAAGTCAAGAAGACTTCTTCTTAAAAAACCGAAGAAAAATACTAAAACCAAGAAGAATTCGTTCTCGCCGATTCGTTCTTCATTTCTCTGGGTGTACACTTCAAACTGTTAAGGCTTAGAAGATTATCTTGACACCATGAGTGAAATGCATCCAAGTCTGCTTGCCAATTATAACAGGAAACCATATAATTATATATTAAAGAAATTCTCACATCATCGGCGTACATAAGCACCCGAGAGTGAGCCAAGACTGAAGGAAGATCATTGATAAAGATAGTAAAAAGCAATGGACCCAAGTGACTCCCTTGTGGAACAACAGAAGTAACCTGGATGCACTTAGAATATGGATAACTAAATAGAATTTGTTGGCTTCTAGTACTTAGGTAATCAGAAATCCAACTGAAAAGGTTAGTTGGAAAGCCGACTAAACTCAGTTTGTGAAGCAACAAGGAGTGATTAACAGAATAAAAAGCCTTCCTTAAATCAGTATAAATGACGTTAGCCTGCATCTTACGTATGAACCCTTTGATCACTGAAGATGTGTGAGATAATTGTTATGCTTTTCCACGATTCCACTAAGTTTAGTCGAAATCGAACATTTATATAGTATAGCTCCCTTAGGAAAGTAAGGTCCGAAAAGTAGTCTTAGTAAGGTTGCCACCTGTACGGGCCTCATCCGGCAATGCCGGGACTAGAAAGTGATCGTCGGGCCGTCAGGCCAATAAAGAATTTTGCCGCACCGCCATGTGAACTAGGTAATTGGAGTTTTTCAACACTTCAAAAAAATTTCAACACTTTTCAGTGTTTAACCTTGAAGACGAAATAGTAGATCGAAAACTATTTCTTCGATCGACTGAAGCGGCTTATCTTAATGTTGACGAAGACGCTCTGTCCGACGAAATACTTTCTTTGGCGAAGATTATCCCCAAATTAAACAAATTGACCTCCCTGTCGATTTTAAAATATTGATATCTTGCCAAAGTCTTAGTTAGAAAAACTTTTTTGTTTTCAATGGAGGCTGCAAGGGTATACAAAACTTCGGCTGAGCCGAAGTTAACTTTCCCCTATTGTTTTACTAAAAATTCTGTCCATCGTTAGCTGCGACTTTTCTCCGCGCTTAAGAAATTTCTCGTCCATTGCACAGAAGCGACAACCCATGAGCTTTTCCTTTTACCACATCTGATTGAATCACTAGATAATTGTTCTGTATAGTACTATAGTTAAAGTCAGTAAGAACTGCATTCGTACTAGAATTCTAAAAGAAATTTTTAGCTACCCAAGGCATAGCCTGCTCCATAGCCTGGAAGCTTCCTCTTATAAGTAATTCATAGTCACCAAAGGCGCTTGTTCCAGAAGTATCAAGTGTTGACCTTAACTTGCATACCGAGCTGAAAGGAAATCTTAATTTTAACTCCAATTAAATTGTCGTGGCCTAAAATCGTTTACAAAATCGTATTTCGATTGCACTTGCTGTAGGACAAAAGATCTTTTGTTGAATTTAAATGTAAATACTATTCACACTGTGCCCCATAAGGGTTGAGGCATTTGCGTCATTTTGCCACATTCTGTCTAGTTCAATGGCCCAGAGAGGACGCCGTAAATGACAACAGCGAAAAGCCAAACAACAAAAAGCATCCTGCAACTGTTGCACATTTACAATTTCCCATCGTCCCCGATTGAGTCATTAGACAGAGTGATAAACTGCTGGTCTGAACCCCTCGCCTAATCATTTTGTTTGTCTTGCAGTCATCATCTCCATGTGCTGGGTAGCCGGTGGCATTGTGGGATTTCTGCCGCTCTTTGGTTGGCATGCCGCAGTCAAACCAGAACAGGAATGTGTCTTCGTCGAGGTGATGGAATATGATTATCTGGTATTTCTCTATTTTGCCACCATAATCACACCAGCTCTGCTCATGTTGGGGTTCTATACGCACATCTATCGTGTGATAATCAAACAGGTGAGCCTGAAACAATGCTTATATTGTAACCAAACCTAAAGAACGTCTATTCACCTTAAAGGTGCGCCAAATTGTGACCATGAATCCCGCCTCCGAGCTGAGTCGACGTTCCTCCACGGCTCCTATGCAGGTGACCACGCCGGGAAGACCCGGACATACCGGTACCATGCTGCGAGTTCTGGGCGCAGCCCGAAAGCGAGACGTGAAGGCCACACAGAACCTTTCTATAATAGTCTTGTTTTTTATGATATGCTGGATACCCTTGTACACGATTAACTGTATCAAGGCCTTCTGTCCGGACTGCTATGTGCATCCCAAGCTAACCCTCTTCTGCATTATACTCTCCCATCTAAACTCGGCGGTGAATCCCGTACTCTATGCCTACCACCTGAAGGACTTTCGCTCCGCTCTGAAGAATCTTCTGTTGAAGATGATGGGCGTGGATGTGGATCAGCATGCGGAGGCCATACACCGCTTCTCGATGGCCAGCCAGCATCGTCTACAGTCCATGGACGCCAACATGCGCACAACGCAGCCGCGCGTGTATGTGGGTGAGTGTGAGTGCGCGTCGTCTTTTCCCGTTCACCTGGCAGAGTCAAGCTAATAACTCGCCTTTTTCCCTACAGATTCGCCCATTTGGCTGCGTCAGCAGCAGGAGGCCTTAAAGAACTCCCAATTGCTGCCCAAGTGTGGTGTGGTCCAGCCCTGCTTCAACAATATCAACCAAACGGTGGCGGCTGTGGCCTCGGTTACCACCGAAATGGAACGCGAGATGTGGAACATCATGGAGGCCTCCAGCGGCGCCGAAGTGGGTGAGGTCAGCTATGAGTTTCCCAGTGCCAAAAGGGAAAGCGACCGCGAAAGCAATCGATCCATACCAGCTCCGACCTCACAGGCGGTGGGTCAAGCGTTAACGCAGCAACAGCGCGATAGCGCCTTCTCCTATGACAACCACAACTACTCCATCAGTGGAGCTGATGAAAGTGAAGAAGATTTGGAAGATCTGAACGATGATGTGGAATTTGAAGATGTCTTTGTGCCGCCCAATGGTCAAAGTCAGGGGATAGATCCGGTCGAGCTGCGTCGTTCCTTGATCCATGCAATGCGCGAAAAGCTTCGCTCTGATGACACCGACTATAGACCGCAACAGGCTAACCAGCTCCTTGAATTTTCAGATGACTTTGAACCGGCACGCGCCAAGCCGCGGCCTTGTTCCACACAGACCTCACCCACAAATGGTTCGCTGACTGCTCAGTTGAGGGAAAAATTGCTGACCGGCAACTCAAATAGTGCCCACTGCCTGCCCGCAGAGTCCAGCGGGGCTGTCTATGTCATAGAAAGTGAAACGAATCCACTCTCCCCCGGACACAAGCCCAAGTATCGCAAGTCCACTGCGCATACTAGGAACTCTCTAAAGAAAAGCCATTCCTGCACCTGCAGCAGCGATCCTAGTGTGCCCATTCATGGTCAAGCAGTAGAAATGGCCAACAATAATAATCTCAGTGATCGGCACGAGAGCCTCCTGGGGCCCTTAAAGTCGGTGGGCAGCTTTATGCAACATTCCAATCTCTTTCATCTCTTCCAACCGCATGAGAAGTCAACGACCTCAAATGTGAAGTCCACTTCGTCCACGCCCTCAATCGCCCTGCCTGCTTCGGCTTCTCAGCTGGTGGTTGATGAATCTGCTTCGGCATCGGCACCATCCTCACCGTCCCTAGTCGCTGCCGTCGGTGAAAGTTGACCAGAGCCTTAGCTTCCGAATGAAGGCAAGGGCCACCACCACCTCTAGGCAAATACTCGCAAGACAAAGCTTTTAGTTTAAGTCACTGTTGCTATCTCACTCGCTCTCGTCATAAGCATTAGGCATTAGATGCATGTGAACAAGATCGGGATCAGGATCAGATCCGGATTAGCTTTGAAATTAGTCGATCGGCCATTTTAGTGAATTGTGCGCATTTATTGTGAATGTTATGTAAATAATACTAAATGTTGAACGGAGAATACATACTAAACTTAGTGTTACCGCTGTATGTATGTACTGTATATGTATATGTTAATGTGTATGTGGTATAAGTCAATGTACGTCTGTGAAAACCAAAATGAATTTTGAAGTTACAGCTAAATAAATATTATCGAATTGAAATGTGGCATTTTTGAAACTGGGTGAGCTTAAGAGCAGCTTTAGTTACTTCGGAGAATGTAATTAAATAGTTTTAATTTCACCCTCTCTTCAACTCAAATAATATTTCAGTTGAGAACAAAAATTAATCTAAAATCCAGATTGAAAATCCTTTTTTTCAGGAAGCTTGCAATCAGGAAAAAAAACCCATTGAAAAAGCTTAAATAAGATCAAACATATCAAAAACAAGATTTATGATCTCTCAACTCAAATCTTGGTTGATTTCTGTTGATTATTGAATTATTTATAATCAAAAACTTGAGCTTATTAGTTTTTGGAAAGCAACGTTCTTACCATCTGCACCACCACTTGCACTGATTTTGATTTGATCTTGCAATCGGCTTCGTGCAAGTTTACCCTAAATTAAACTAAGCTCGATACTGGAAAAGCACTCAATCCGAAAAAGGATGACTTCAAAAATGACCGAGATTGACTTACTCTCGATATTCAAACTTTCTGTTGCCTCAAAAAGTGCCCATCTGACTTTTTAAGCGATGTTATTGTTATTCAAACCAGCAAGTTCTTGCCGGCCCGAGGTCATTAGTTGCTTGCATAATCCTGTTTTTGTCTTTAATAGACTTCAGCTTCCTCCTCATGCCAGCATTGCTATCACTTTTTGAGAATTCCAAGGCATCATAATTTTCCAATGCACACCATTGCACACCACTGGAAAACAAGAACTGGTACGGTTCAGTGGTTCACAGAGTTTCTGATCCGTCGGTTCGGTTCGTTACATGGTTTTTGAAACTAACTGAACCGCGTTTTCGGTTCGGTTCAGTGGTTCATAAGGGCATATTGTGGAATTTTATGATTACTGTTCCTATAAACTATTTAAATATCTTTAAGATCCTTATAAGAATGTCAATAATTTATGAAGTCAGAGTTGTAGGATTCGTCTATAAGTTCTAGAAATGCACTTCGAAAATGGAGAATGTCGGCTAGAAATTCTAGAGGTCATTCCCAAAAAGTAGATGATCCTTGTTCCACTGACAGATGAGCTTTATGATCACATTCACGTTAACAAAGAACAGCTGGCTGGATTGCTTTGCTTGCAATTGTGTTTCAAAATTCGCCTTTCACATGTCAAGCTACATGCACTTATGGTTGGCCCTTCATGTTGCAGTAGTATTCGGAATGCATTTATAAGAAATATGAAGGTAATTTAACATTCCTTGGCCATGCTCAACCCATAAGCGTAGTCAGTTTTTAATTAAGGTGGCCGTAAACTTCTCCCACTTTGATAAGCCCCCTCTTGCAGTGAGCTAAAACCATGGCACGCCACTGACCAACAGCTGTTCCTATTGGTGTCTTTTTTGAACTCGATAGCATATCGAAAGAAAATCTAGCTTATTTCGGAAAAAGGCTAGATCATTTAGCCTTTGGCTTGATCATCCGACAATGATGGTTAATTTCAGACCTACAATAGTTCTACCAAAGAGGTTTATTTATGACCCCTTGATATTTCCTGCCTTCTTTGGTTCAATACAGAGAACTCGTTTTGGGATAACTTGGGAATGGGCTCAAAACAAGAACATTTTGTACTTGTTTGAAATTCTCATTTTTTCTATAAGGTCTTAGGCTGACATTAGAAATTACTGGAATTTAAGTAAAAACATTTTGTACTTTTTTTGAGAGTAAAACGGGCTTGACTTAATGCCATTACAACCTAAAAGTATGATCAAAAATATTTTAAAATAATTCGAAATGTACTTAATATATCCCGAGACAGCCTTAAATCAAGTATTTAGGGATTTTCAAAATCGTACTTGATCCAAGAATTTTCTACATAGATCAAGTATTTTAGTACTTACCGTTCTGTCGACACCGTTTGTACTTAATTCAATAACAAAATTAACGGTTTTTTTCTGAGTATAGAAAGAAGCTTCTCCGATCACATAAAGCATATATATTCTTGATCAGCAAGACGAGCTGAGTTGATTTAGCCATGTCCGTCTGTCCGTCCGTCCGTCCTTCTGTCCGGCTGTCTGTTTCTATGCTATCTCCTCCGTCAGTTTTAAAGTTATCTTCACCAAATCACCAGGAAATCTTTAAGTACATATACGCTGTACATTTGTCGGAACCGAACGGATTGGATGACTATAGCATATAGCTGCCATACGAACGATCGATCAAAATACTAGTTTTAGTGAGGAAAGCTTTTTTGTTTTCAATGGAAACGCGTCCAACCTTTGTATTTCTTGCTTTACTATCCTTTCACATGATTCCATTAAGTTTGTTCGATATCGTACATCTATTTAGTACTAGCTGAATACCCGGCGTTGCCCGGGTTCTTATGATTCTTAAGAGAGCGATTATATTCAATTTAGTGCAGGCTGCATTTCGGTATGAACATTTTGGACCGTTCGATCTTTTTCTCTATGTACACGTCTTCATGATAATCTAAAATCATGAATATTTCCAAATTTCGTGATTCGTTTGGTTAATACTTCCTATTTACCCGTCTACAAATCGCGTCTATCAAATTTACCCAAAACAACAATCTCTGACATTTCCATTTTTAAAAATTATTTCATTTAAATGTTGGTCTTAACTACGCTGAAGGTCGTTCATTTGGAAGGTCCAATTTTAGATCACTCTTTACTGCATTTCTACCGGTATCTCGCGAATTACATGAGTAATGTCAGCTTCAAAGTCTTAAATCGTAACTGGCTTATTCGAGTATAAAAATTAGGACTTAAATACATTTTCTTTTAATTTAGAAGTTGTGATAATGCATTTTCCAACACAAATTAATTCTGTGCAAGTAATTTTCACCTTAAGAGCTCACAAAAATGTTGATTTTAAAATTCTTCAGTAAATTAACTTATATTCTTGTTCCACATTTTGTTGGCACATTTTAGCTATCTTGCTCTGGATGTTCTAATTGACCACATTCTTTCTGTGGATTTCCTCATAAGAGATAAATGTCCAAATCGTCCATAACGGATGACCAAGTCAAAAGATAAATGATGTTGCCTTTTCCGCTCAAAATAAAGAATTTTAAAGTGTTACTAACAGGAACAGGGTTTTATCCATAGCGTTGTCATGAGGGGAGCTTAGTGGAGTGTTTAAGCTTAGTGAGTGGGGGTCTTAGCACAGTGCACATTGGGACTGAATGGAAAACTGACCAACAGAATTTAAAACTTTCGTTGACTTTGGCTTTACACGTGTCAAAATCAGTATCCAAAGGCTTTTAGGAGCTCTGCTTTCATTTCTGGCTATATTTTTCCGATCGGGATGGTGGTCGCTGACTTAAGGAGGGAAATGGGGTTAAATTAAACAAAAAATCAAATGGGTATCGTTTTATAGGTTTTTGGGTGCTCCAATTTTATTTCTGGCAATACTATTTTTTAAACGTTGGGGAGGGGGAAAACGTAATATCTAAAAAATATGGGGAATTGTTTCTAGGTTTGTTGGTGCTCGATTTGTTTCTGGCATTATATTCCGATCAGGAGATTGATGAGCATCCCAAGGAAGAGACGGGCGGAGGTTTTTAAAAAAATTCCCTCAAACTCATACTACTACGCCCACAACTGTAGATTTTCGACCTCGGTACGAGCCCTGAACCCGCAAAGCCGTTTTTATTAAGTAAATGATAAACGCATGCATTATTCCAGCTTATAAAATACCAATGTACCTATCACTCAGCCCCATAACAAATATCCCAAACACCACTTTCAATTTGAAATTTTATTATTCAGAAAAATAAGCTTGTAGGCCGCCAACCATATGTTATCGTCACCTAAAGACTCCCGAATACTATTTATTTTTGTCTTGAAGCACTTATCCAAATAGGCTTTCCTTAATGTAATTTCTTCTGGAATTTGTTGCTTGGTGTAATTTTTAAGAAACGCATTGAATTTTTCATTTTTTAAATTGTTAAATGAAAAAGTAGGCGTTTTTCAGAAAAAAGACTTGTGGAGAGCACAGAATCACAAAAAGTCTACATTAAACCTGGCCTATCTGAATATGTGTTTATATAAAATATGTTTTGCATATTTGATATTTTTATTGCAATATGCAAAAATGTTTTTAGCGACATACGGGTTTTTAATATCACGTGACAGGTGCACGCTAAAAATCATATTAAAAAAAGTAAAAAAGCGGTCAAGACGACTATAGCATACTCTGTACCTGTTAAGTGCTGCCCATCTCCGTTGCGACCGGTGCGCCCTAATTGTTTTTTTTTCCTAATAGCTCGACTATCCTTCATCCGATCTTTACCATTCCTTTGTCGGAACGATAAATAATCCTGATCACTAAATATGCCCAGAAGGTACGAACCTTCTATCTATAAAACTGCCAGAAATATAACGTTTTTTCTAAATTGCGGAATCGGGAGGGGGCGTGCCGGAGATTGAAAATAAACTTGATCTGCCTGGAAGCAAGAAGCTTTTGATGCTGATCAAGAATATATATATGTACTTTATGGGGTCGGGGATGCTTTCTTCTGCCTGTTACAAACTTTTGCACAGACTTAATATACCCTGTGTGTTTCTCTAATACAGAGTATAAAAATACCTCCAAATGGATCCATGGATGATTTCATGGAAATTTTAATACAAAATGCAGGTTCTCCACAAAACGTGCCAAAAAATTGTCCAAATAGGCATTTAAAGCAATTTTAAGCTGAAATTACCAAAATCAATCTGTACTAATCCTGCTAGTGTATTTATTAAAAAGTTAATATTTGGATTTAAGAGTTTGAACCAAGTCGAACGCAATCGAAACAATCGGCATGAGGCAACAACTAAAAGGGTATAAAGTTGTCGGGGCATTGTCTTAGCTTTTGCATATTTTGTGTCGTTATTTAGCACGTTTTCGAAAGCACACAATGAAAAGCTTCTCCAAAGCAATGGCAAGCTTTCAAGTTTTCGATGGGTTTGTGTCACGGCTAACAATTTTTTAATTCAAAATTTCTATGCATGTTTTATATTTGTATTTGGCATTTATAATTCAAATATATATAGCAAGCGTTTCATTCAGCTTTAAATGGTTTAGTAATTGTTTGTAAATTCTGTAGCATAATCATGTCGATTTATCCAATCTTTGGCATCACATTAAGTTCTATCAGAACTACCGTCGCCACTAAATCCCCCACTGCATTGAACTTAAACTCGTTTTGCTGCTCCATCATGAACCACCAGAAACCAAGCCCTGGCGATGTCACCCTGGACGTATTCAAAAGCGTAGTCTCGCAAGCTCTTTTCGGCAAATTCACAGCTGTTTTTCCAAAGCTTTTCACTTGCCAGTGGAAGACTTATGAAGGTCAGAAGAAGGTTAGTACATCAGCAGATTGCATTCGAGGTGGGTGTGCGTTATCGCTGCTAATACCGAAGTTGCGGAGAATTATCTATCAAATCTGAGTTATATATTAATTAAGCTAACAAAATTTTGAGTTTCTTTCGATTAAAACTACATCAATTCCTTTTCCACTTTCTTGCCGGCAAGCAGTTTTACGCGGATTTCAGTACAGACAGCAACATGAGCGGCCGAAAGTTTTGCGTGGGAGGCAACTGGAAGATGAACGGTGACCAGAAGTCGATTGCCGAAATCTGCAAGGTCCTCAGCGGAGCCTCTCTGGACCCCAACACGGATGTGGTTATCGGCTGCCCGGCCATCTATCTGATGTACGCGCGCAATCTGCTGCCCTGCACCGTCGGTGTAGCCGGCCAGAACGCCTACAAGGTGGCCAAGGGAGCATTTACTGGTGAGATTTCACCGGCCATGCTGAAGGATATTGGCGCCGACTGGGTTATTCTGGGTCACTCGGAGCGTCGCGCCATTTTCAACGAGTCCGATGACCTGATTGCCGAGAAGGCTGAGCACGCTCTGGCCGAGGGGCTCAAGGTGATTGCCTGCATTGGTGAGACGCTCGAGGAACGCGAGGCGGGCAAGACCAATGAGGTTGTGGCTCGCCAGATGTGCGCCTACGCCAAGAAGGTGCGCGACTGGACCAATGTGGTTGTGGCCTATGAACCCGTCTGGGCCATTGGCACTGGCAAGACAGCCACTCCCGACCAGGTGAGTTTCTTTTAACAAACTTCAGAGCAAGTTCTTATTTGACTTTTGTGTCATTGGTTTAGGCCCAAGAGGTGCACGCCTTCCTGCGCCAGTGGCTGGTGGATAACATTTCGAAGGAAGTGTCTGCTTCTCTGCGCATTCAGTATGGTGGCTCCGTGACTGCTGCCAATGCCAAGGAGCTGGCCAAGAAGCCCGATATTGATGGTTTCCTTGTGGGCGGTGCCTCGCTGAAACCTGAATTTGTGGACATCATCAATGCGAGACAGTAAACCCCAAACCAAGCCCACCGTACTCAATGCAGTCCAAACATAGAACTGCCTGCAGGGACTGGGACTCGCCTCTCCCCATTGCATTATGCATAGAATCTTGTTGTTGTCCAACTGATATCGCCCAAAATTAGTTATCTGGAATGTAGTTCAAAATTTGTAGTTCTCTTGAAAGTTAAGCAAAATCGCTGGTGTAAATCGTACAAGTTATTATGTAAAATTCACATTGTTCTGGCAATAATTATATACATTACCTACATAAGATCATTCGAGTTTCACTCATGTTAATTTATTGAAACCACCAAATAAATGTTATGATGAAAAGATAATGCTAAGTGATGTACCACCGACTGTGAACTTTGAAATTACGTACATTCTGATAAGAGCTTAGAGATATTAAAAGTCCAGGGCTAGCCGACATACACGGAGAGAAAAATGAATATGAAATGGGGTTGTATATTCCTTTGCCAAGATATTTAAACGCAATAAGTTGAGTATGGTTTATGTGAATTTATCTATTTTGGTTAAAGATGCACCACTTATTTCGGAGCCAAATGGAACAGGGTTGTGTCTCAGTCATGCATAAGCTAAAAAAAAAGAACGAAATGAGAAACCAATATTTATAAGAATTTACAATATTATAGATATTGGGCACATGGCTATATCGACTCGGCTGTTGATGCCGATCAAGAATATATATAGTTTATGATATCGGAGATGCTTCCTTCTGCCTGTTACATACATTTGCACGACTTTAGTATACCCTTTTTTACTCTACGAGTAAATGGTATAACAACTTTTCATTAGATGTCCCGAGGCGGGATCGAACGCACTACCTCTAGCACAGCGGGCGGACACACTCGGCCGCTAAGCCCCACTCGGCCATTTTTTATAACCCTCATTTGGAGTTATAAATATTTAATTGAGTTTTTCTGCTGATTGTGAGACTTTGTCGCTTAAAAGCCACAAGATATCGATGTCTTTCATTTTTGTTGAACCGAACCGAAATTTTAGGTTCGGAACAGGTTCATGTTCAGCTTTTATTTTTTAAGAGGTTCGGTTCACAGCATACAGGCTAAACCAATGCGGTTTTTAGCACGAATTTGTTGTGCTCCAGGAAATGTTCGTCGTTAGTGTAGGTGTTTACGTCAGATTTTTGTGTTCGACGTTTTGTTCGCAGAGAATAGAAATGTTTCGTGTTTCCACACGAACATCCCAGTCGGACTTTGCAGCATTTGGTTCCCAAGAGAATCCGGCTCGGCCGAAGTGTTGTTTACCCTTATATTGATGTCCGATTTTAAAAAAACTTAGTGGAAGTATAACAAACTAACAATAACAAAATTTGGAGGCGATTCCATTTAAACCAAAAAGTTTTTCTCACTTGAACTTATTTTTCAACCGATCATTTGTACTGCAGCTTTATCCTATAGTCATCCGATTTTGACATGACTTTGTGGAATTGTGTCATAGTAGATAAAATAAGTATATGCCAACGATAAGGACGTTTCCATTAGAAACAAAAATCCAGGCAATCCACACTCGAATTTGTTCGACTTATGTTTTCTTACGAACATCGTTTGCTAAAGAAATTTAACAAGTTGAAAAATCTGAAGAAAGCAACAAAGTCCCAGTCGGACTTGACACCAAGAAAAATGTGACCGAAAAAGTAGTTCCCAAATCTGAAAAGTTCCATTTGCTTTTATTAAGGCGTGAAAACCAAAAAGAATGCACCTTTGAGAACGTATTTTAGCAAGTGATTTAGTTGTTGCTTTGAGTTTCGTGAATCGTTCGGGATTCCCTTCCAAATTCTCTTTCTCAAAGAACGGTTCCAGATGTACATCCGTCGGAAGGCAGTATTTCATGAGTGAGGCTTACGCTGCTAAAATAATGTGGAAATAACACGTTCTTTTGAACCCGTTTTAGATGGCATAAAAAACAGCTTGCTAGACACGTGATTTTCGATGGAACAAAACCAAATTTATTGAAATTTTTATTTCAATCAAATTCTGTTATTATTTATTAAATCAAGTAAAATAAATTATTTATTTATAATGTTACTTTCGCTGGTGCTCGCTGTTTTGAACCAGTTGCTGAAGTTGATATTTCTCCTATGAATACCACTAGTACGATTTTTGTTCAGTCGTAACCCCATTCTCTGGAAGTTCAAAACAAATAATAAATGCTACAAACAATACAGCATTGGGAGATAATTTATGTACTTACAAATATTGGCGTTTCTTGTATCTTTATATTTGGGTTGCTAGTTGCGATGTTTTGGTTCCGTTGGTTTGTTTGTCCGTTGGTATTGTTATATATTAAATACATAATTAATAAAAGCAAAATGTACCAATGATAACTCGAATTACTTACATATGAGCGTATGTATATTTATTATACTTCTGGCTAACTTTATTTTAATATTACTTTGATTTATATATATATTTTTAATAAAAATAAAACGCACTAATTTTCTTCCAGTTCCGTCATTCCTCTTTATTTTACGTTCTCTTCCTTATCTTGCTTCGATTGTCTTTGCATTCCGCAATTCTTCTTCCCTTTAATAGCTGCCAAAAGCACAACCCAGAGAAGGGACGGTTTATATTTTAGCGACTTGTTGCCTTCAGAGCACATGAAGAAGAACGTTTTAGAAAGAAATCAGCGTTCGGAATCGTTCATGTTTTTCATTTCGTTCTTTCTTTTTGCTTATGCATGACAAAGGCACAACCCAGAGAAGGCACGTTTTCATGCTAACGTGACTTTTTGCCTTCTAAGCGCATGAAAAAAGAATGTAGTGACAATTAATTAAGTGAGTTTTCCCCATGAAAAGAAATATCCGTACGCTTGAACGCACTTTATCTCATTGATGGTAAGAGTATAATACAGTCGGGTATGATAGTTTTTGTAGCTATTTATACTGTACCCATTAAAAATCGGTAAAAGAGGAACAAGAAGTTGAGAAAATGTAAAAAAGGGAGAAGCAAACAACCGCGACTCAATAAAGTATATAAATTCTTGACCAGCGTCCGTTTTTCAGCCAGTTCGTCAATTTTCAAGATAGAACCTAGTGACGTTATATAAATATATATACTTGAACCTTATATCTATTTGTTCTAAAAAGCATCGAAATTCTGAAAAGTACAACATAGTCGACAGCAACTTATCAGTCACTACCCTCTAGTACGTCCGACCGACGCACAGTGACCGACGCTGCAGAGCACTGTGTCAACGTTCCGTCGACGATTTTGTGGCTGTCGTCGGCCAACACTTATTTCCCTCACAATGGGCTCGACTGACGTATTTTGCAAGGCGATGTCCGCTCAATACGTTAACAGCTCTCTTGGCACGCATGGTCGACGCAATGCCATGCAGCGAAAAGACATGAGCGACGCTCGATAGACGCAATGCAATCTTTGGCGTTACGACGCATCATCGTACAAAGAGCAACGCTTGGTTGACGAAAATACTGCGACTGACACCAGCCGTTCTAAAGGAATGCATGAGAACATTCAATATCAAGGGTACAGGGTTTTTGGGAGCCGGGTTAGTTGACTACATCGAGCTTATGTGTTTTATTCGCATAAAATGTTCAGAATTATATCAGTTCGCATCGATAACATCATGGCAGATAAAAATTGGTTCAGTAGAACTTGCGCAAGCATGGCTACCAGGTAAAAAAAGGTTTTTCGAGAAAATCTCGATTAAACTGTAGCAAAATCATTGCTCTACACAAATAGCTGTATTTTCAGAGCTGTTTTAAATTATAAAAAACAGATGGCAGGGGCTGGTTTTAATGGTCCAAGCAACAATCTTCGATCATATTTGATTGAAAAAAGCTAATATCACTAAAGCTTTGCAAAACATTAAAAACTGGCAAGGAGGTTAATATCATCTGATTAAGCGCGGATTAGTTGAAAACCCCTTTTTGATCCATTTAATAGCCATAGTTGTCACCTTATCTTCCAAATAACAGAGTAAATTATGAGTTTATCTGACATTTAGCAGCTATATAGAATATAAGAAATCAGCCCTTTGTTACACCTCCTCACTTAACAAAACTTATAGTTCACTGTGCGTGATATGATTTTAGAGAGCAAGACTGAGCACGCTTCCGTATATAGAACCCATTTCCACCCCACTCAAACTCTACTTGACTTTTCCCCGTCCGCTTACAATCACAATAATTTTTATTCTCCTTTTATGCAAATTTGCTTAGTTTTTAGATCTGAGTTTTACCAGTTTCAATTTTGCATTAGTTTCTACCAAATTGTAAAAACAGTGTGAACGAATACCATGGACTCAACCAAGCAAACCTATACCTTTGATATCATACTGGTAAAGACCAGTAAGCCACCCCCAAAGGATGATGGAACAACGGATTTTACCTACTCAGTGCGACTGTATAAGGACTTTGTGGAGTTGCCCTTGAACCGCATATTGGTAGAGAATTTTCCTAGACAGCCGTTGGGTCAATTTGAGGCCAGTCCCTGCGAGCTGATCGGTTCGCTAACATCAACGGGCGTATGTGTGACGCTGCAGGATAATCAAAAGCTTTTGGGTTCCGGCAGTGCCGCACTAAAACCTTACGTATTGCGCCAATTAACAGATCCCACCTTCTCGGTGACCCAAGAGATTAGCATAGATCTGCTGGACAAGAAAAAGGAAGTAGCTACGGTGGAAATTATTCTTAAAGTTAGCTCCACTCATCCTGATATTGAGTAAGTATAACCAATACTAAGTCTGTCGATTAGAGTTAATTATGTGTATCACTTTAAAGCCCTGGCATCTTGCCGTTTGGTTGTTACGACGTCTGTCGGCCCGTGGACAAGTCCATCAGTCCCCGCGATTTGATCTTCACCTTGGGTCGCTCTTGCAAATGTGGGGGAGCAGCCTGCATCACGGACGAGCGCCTGATGAGCCATGCCGGCTACCCTTTTCAGTGTCCACATGTGGAGTCCTCTCGAAAGGGACAGTGCAACTGTGTCATAAGCGGCGCCGAACCACCACCAGGTCCTGATCCGCGCAAAGAGCGAGAGCGAGAGATCCTGGCGAAACTTCTAAAGGAACTGGATGTTGATCGGGAGTCGATTCCCACGCCACCTACTGGCCATGAGGTGTCGCACAACTGGCACTGCCAGTGTCGGATCGATGATAGTTCGTCCGACGAATTGGACAATAGTTGGTCGGAGGAGGGACAACAGAATTTCAACAATATACAAATTGATCAGGATGTGTGGGACCAAGAAGAAGAGAGGAAAAAAGCTTTGGGATCTTACCCGCTGGAGTCACCGGAGCTAATGCAGACACAATACAAGCCACCAGTGAACTGTCCGCTCTGCGAATCTGACATCAGCTGGCTGCCCAAGACAGCCGCATGTCCTTACTGCGGCTATAGGAACTACAATGCGATAGATGTGCCTGACGAGCCCTACGATGAGACAGCCACCGCAAAGCAACTTATCAGTGAGTACCTGCAGAAGGCTAAGTGCGAAAGCGATTCGGAGGAAGGGGAGCAAGAGTCCTCACATGGCGAGACCGATCCAAACGCTCCTAGACGCTGTTGCTGCCTAAAGGGTCGACCCTGCACACGCTGTCGTATCCGCAAATTGTGCGAGAACTTCTTCAAGGAGAAGGAGGCCAATGAAAACCAAACTCAGATGTTTTCAGCCAATCGGCAAGAGGGCCAAGCACTTGAGAAGAAGAACTCCACTACGTCCCAGCGTCGTTCGCAGCTCATAAAGATCTTTACCGAAATGCGCAATGTGTATGACAATCGGAAAAAGGTGTGTTCCGAGGAAAACTTGGTGGACGAAGCTTTGAAGAAAGAACTTGATCGCCAGAGTCAAAAGACAAAGAAATCGGCTGCCAGTCGTCAAGCGCAACGCTCAGTGAGTAAGGCCATCAAAGAGATTGAGTTGGCTTATCCCAGTCCCAAGAAAAAGAAACGCAAAAGTGGCAAGCCGAAGACATCTCAGCGTTCGAAAAGGTGAGTTCTGATTTTAGATTAAGCGGAAAACTAATCTCATACCTAATTTGTGTCCAGGTATACTTTTATTAAGATCAAAAGGAGGGCTCCAGTTGCCCGCGTCGGGCACAGCACCGGCTACAGCAGAATACCCTGCCACATGGGCTGGCTGTGGACCAAGAGTGAGATGTCGCGCTACAAGTTCTGGAGGCCTGGAGCTATAGCTAGGCCAATACGCGAGCTGATGTCCTATTTTCTAAAGGACTTTCCTATCGACAATATTTGTCTCTCGCGTTATCACTATCCTCAGCAGAAAGCCTCAAGTGCTGCCATTGGCGAGGAGCCACTGGTGCAGCATCCCACTCTTCATATCAGCAAGAAACACGACGAGTACATCATCACTTTGCGTCCACTTAAGGATGCCAAGTCACTGGCAGTGTGCGCAAATCCCTACGCACAAATGAAGCCGGTGGTTTTCCGTATAACCAAGGATCCCATGGCCGTGGCCCTTCGCGAAATGAGGTCCGCTCTTAGGGACAAGTGCTTTCGTCCTTGTAGTTGCAATAAGCCCCTGGCCGAATGCTTCTGTCGTAGCCACGTGGACAAGCAGCGAATCCTCTACGAGTTGGAATTATTGTGCCAAGAACGTGGTTGGCCAGACATGAGTGACACCTTTGTCTTCTCGGAGGACGAAGACGACAGCGAGGAGGAGTACGAATTTGGAGTAACACCGCCGGCAGGTATTATCAAGCCGGAACGTTTGAGGCAGCCTGATCGTGCCCATGCCGAGACACAGTATGCGGATCACGACTGGGCGTCTCCCACCATGTTTCCTCATCCTCCCAATGCCCTTCTGCAGTACGGTGGATGTGTGATTGGTGAACGTAAAAACAAATTTGACTGGATATTTGGCAAGGGAACTGTGCACAAGGATCCCCCAGTTCCAAAAAAGCGCTCAGGCACCAAGAAGAAGCAGAAAAAGAAGAAGGGACGACAACAGGGTGGTTTTGTTAGCAAGGAAGTGGCCGAAGCGTATGTGAGGAATGAAATTGGCCTGCCTAGAACGGCTTGGCATAAGTCATCCGCCGCCGCGATCCATAGCTTGCGTCGATAATAAACGCAGCCTTTTATAAATTAACTGTAAACGTAGTAAAAATAAGCCCCCACCAAGAAGTTTCCCTCTTCGGGTAAATCCTTTAACTAACTTTGTAAAGTTTTGAATATCTATACTATGTTTGCTTCATCGTGAAAGTCCAGGCGTGGATTTCAATGGCCTATGAATTTTTTAGCTAGATACAAATTATGACAAACAAGTTCGTCACATGAGTTCATGTGTGGATGGCCAGACGAAGACACTGACAGATGGACCTGGCTATATGAATTAAGCTCGCCATGCTGTTAAAAAACGACTATACTTTTTGTGGTGGGAGTTGCTTCCATCTATGCGTTACAAACTTCTGGGCAATTTGAATATACTCTCTCTGCAAGGGTAAACAAATAGCAAAATAAATAATTTCTTGTCTCGTTTTGTAGTTTGGTGCCCAGAAAGCAAAGCAACTCATACGAGGGTCACACAGAAACCTCTTCCAATCACATTTCAACCGAAAGCCAATTCTTAGGTGCCACAGAAATCTCTGTCAAACCTCTCGTATTTTGTTGAGTTTTTGGCAAACCAACCAACACACAAACCAGCCAAACCAACCAAAAGCGACTTCACGAACCTACGCAATTTAACACTGTTTTTGTAGTGGGACCATAATCTTTTAAACACCTTTAATTTCGACTTTCGAAAAAGAAAACGAATCTCTCCAAGTTCTGTGGCACCGACGGATTTTTTGAGAGATTTGCAAACCAACCGACGGCAAAATCTCTAGAGATTTCTGTGTCGCCCCCTTTAAAAGGCATTTTGAGAGTAGCCATATCTATAAACGTGTGGATTGTATTGAACATGGTGGAATTAACAAGGTGAAGCCGTCAGCATATGCTGAGGGCCAGTCTATCAATATGCCTGTGTGATAGAAAGAGACAGCAGAACATGTGTTTGCCTCTGCTTTTGTATTGTGTACCACATCCAGCATTCAAAAAGCACTGGTCCATGGTACAACAAGAAAGGTAAAGTCATCCGAGTGTGTGCCCTCAGCAAATGTACTCACATCGTTCAGTGCCATGAGTGCCTTTCAACTGTAAGCATCGTCGCGGACGATTTCTTTTTATATGGGGGTGGTTTTTTAAGTGAACTGATCGTTGTTGTCGTTTTCTGGAATGCTTTTTTTACACAAACACACACAAGCACACAAAATGTGCGTCCATGTGCGCCGCTGGCTCAAGCGCTCACTCTCGCTCTCACTCTCCCACTCTCTCTCGCGCTCTTGACAAACGCTTAGTACTTAAAGAAAAATCTTGACCTTACCTGCTATAATTATACCATGCACTGGTCCTATGGCCTTAAAAACACAGAGAGCACTGTCTCGCACGGCTTCACCTTGTTAGTTCCACCATGGTATTGAACAGCTTATAGTTCTTCAGTCATTTGTTCAAGGTTTCAGTTGTCTACTTTGAATGGAGCGCAAAATTAAAGAACCAACACAGACCTATAATACTAGACTGCCAAATGGATTTGCCTCTCAAAATTGAGCTCTGTTAACTGATAGTCCGCGAAAAGATACTTTATGCAACAGGTCCCAATGTATCTCGAAGCGGACTATGTCGGTAAGGCCTTAAATGCTGTCCTGTTGTGTTTTTTGGACGACATAGGAACTTAGCTAGGTGAAAGGTTAACAGTGCGTTGGTGGTAGACCAAATGTTTTATGTTTTGTCTTAAATTTTGTTCAAGGGATAGACCGTGAAAAGATACTCCAAGCAGTTACCGTAAATAACATTAGTGCTTTTTGCTAACAGAGCCAGTCGTTGGGTAAGACGGGCTGGCGGGGGCAAAGCTATCGTAAAGCTAATTGACATTGAGTGAGCTAGGTGAGAGAGAATCACTGTTGTTTTACAGCGCTCTGTCGCCGCTAACAGAGCGAGGCCAGTGCTCTGGCGCGTATGTATCTGAAAGATAGCAAGCCTCTATTATTTACAAATCGTAAATACATAAATACATAAAATACATAATAAATTCAGCCCAATCAATTTATGCAAAAAAAAACCTTTTTGGGGACTTTTCCAGCACTTAGCAGCCCTTTAATCAGAGCTCGTAAATAACAATTGATCGTTTTTCCCTTCGCGGTCTGCTCAATAACAAAACCGAAAAAACCCATGCACGCTTGCTCTCGCTCTGAGCAGAACACTTCGTTTTTCTTTGTTTTTGTTTTCAGTTGACTGTTTTCAGCTGACCTGTTCTCGTTTTGCTCATTCAATAACAATTTATAGAGAGCGGTCCGACTGAGCACTCTCACATTAAGAGTCAGCAGATGAGCAGAAAAAAACTGATCGCCTTAAAGCAGCGTTCCCCAGCCATGGGGGCGGGACACTTCGGCGTTCAAGCCGTGGTGCCGAAGCAAGCTAGTGTTTAGGAGAGCAGAGAGGGGGAGCTTTCTTGGAACCTGCCTTACAGTGATCAGCCTGGGCCGACATTCGACGATTCAAGCCGAATGCGTGCGGCAAATCAAAGTTGTTAGAGAGAGACAGAGAGAGGCAGAGAGCCTCTCTTCTTGGGGAACCCTGCCTTAAAGGGTCTTTTTTTCTGTATTTGTTTTCTTTTTTTTTTTTGTGTGTGTGTGTGGCTTGTGCGAGTCACACACACAAACGAAAGTGACTTTTATAATTTTCGCTCCCGTCGATTCGTTCAGCGACTGAACAGAGCAAATGCGAATCAAGACCATTGGTTGATCGTTGAGCAAAGAGCGAAATGTTCAAAAGCCGATGAGAATTGCTCATAAATAACTGTTATTTTTAGATAACGAAAAGTGGTCAATTGTTATTTGCTAGATCTGCCTTTAATTCATTTCTCTCTTCGAAAATTCAAACCTGCGCGCCTCGATCAGCTGACGATGCTAACGTTAGAAACGACACAGCAGAGCAATCTGGCAGTCTAGTATTGTTGATCTGTGCCTCTGCAAGGGTATACAAATAGGGGAAAGTTAACTTCGGCTAGGCCGAAATTTTAAATACCCTTGCAGCCTTCATTGAAAACAAAAAAGTTTTTCTCACTAAGACTTCTTTTCGGACCTTACTTCTTTACTCTTTTACTATATAGATGTCCGACTTCGACCAAACTAAGTGGAATCATTGAAAAGCATGACAAACTAACAATTACGAAAATTGTAGGCGATCCTATTTAAAACAAAAAGTTTTTCTCTCTAGAACTTCTTTTTCGACCTATCTTTCGTACTGCAGCTATATGCTATAGTCATACGATTTTGACAAAACTTTGTAGAATTGTGTAAAAGTATACAAAATAAGTATATGCCAATGATAAGGACGCTTCCATTAAAAACAAATAAGTTTTTCACACTAAAACTAGTTTTTCGACCGATCGTTCCTATGGGAGCTATATGCTATAGTCATCCGATTCTGACCAAAATTTGTAGAATTATGTGAAAGCATTCCAGGAAATTTCCATTGAAAACAAAAAAGTTTTTCTTACTAAGACTACTTTTCAGACTCCACTTTTCTATGACAGCTATACCATATATACATCCGATTTCGACCAAACTTAGTGGAATTATGGAAAATCATTGTGAACTAAGAAATACAAAGTTTGGTGGCGTTTCCATTGAAAACAAAAAAGTTTTTCTCACTAAAACTTGTTTTTCGACAGCTATTTGCTATAGTCATCCTATCCGGCCGGTTCCGACAAATGTGCAGCGTATTTGTACCAAAAAACTTCCTGCAAAGTTTGGTGAGGATAGCTTTAAAACTGACGGAGGAGATAGCATAGAAACAGAGAGACGGACAGATGGACAAGGCTAAATGAACTCAGCTCGTCGTGCTGATCAAGAATGTATATACTTTATGTGGTCGGAGATGCTCCCATCAATGCGTTTCAAACATCCGGACAATTTTATAATACCCTGCAAGGGTATAACCATTATATTTGGCATACTTTGACCTGGTATATGAATGCACAGAAAATTAAAAAATTTCTTATAAACATGACAAAGGTAATTTTTACCTTCGGGTTGCGGTTCGAGAAGTCATAAGTTTAGAAGGTTTGGTTTGGTCCCACTGAGCCAATATTTGGCTCAAATAATTGGCAAAGGCTACTTAGCTGGACTTTTGTTAAGGTTATCTGGTCACACTGCTTTTACAATCCCCAAAAGAAATATTTTGCACATTTCAGTGTGCCTTAGTATGCCTTGACTTTTGTGTCAATTGGCTAGTGTGTGCTGATTTGGATCGTTGTTCGTTCAGTTCATTCTCTATTGATATTTCAGGGCGTTCGCATCTAGGCAAAGGCTCTGCTTTAAATTGTGTGCATAAATGTAATATTTTAGTCGGAATTGCTAAAGTGAACTTCAAATTGTGGGTGCAACGGTAAATTCTCTTTTTTAAAAAATTGTGGCGCAAGAAATTGACTCAAGATGAATAAGAACAAGAATAATAACAACAATAACAACAACAATAATAATAACCAAAACAACAAAGAGTCGGAAAAGGATGCTGAAAAGAAAGGTGAAAAGAAGGAAACCCGCCAGGCTCGGGAACAGCATCTCTGCTTGTTGACCAACAGGAGGGACAGAGATAAGGCGGATTATATGGTCTGTTCAACGAAAAAGTACGAAATGGAAAAGGAAAAGTACAAAAAGGAGACGGACATGTGCTGTTCCTCGTGTCCGCCCTTTGGCGATCCAGCTGAAGACGCTCGCTGCCCTGTACCGGGCAAAAAAGTAAAACCGAGAAAGGAGTACATGAAATGCTTCGCCGTCAACATGATCTGCCAGAAACTTTACATGCCCGGCCGTGATTTTGACGAGTGCCCGCAAAAGTTAGCCCTATACGTGGACATATGCAAGGGATGCCAGCCCCGCCTCAAGGAAGATCGCATAAATATCAACTGTTTGCCTCCGGAACCCTGCTGTCAGTTTCCCATGGAGCCAGAGTGCTTGGAGAGGCGTCTCTCTGAGGGTATTTCGCTGGCTGTCATCTATAAGAACAAGGAGATCGGTAGGAGGAGTCTATAGATAAAATTTATGCTAACTAATTTCCCCTTCCAAACAGGTCGAGGCTGCTATGTACTGCCCGAGTCCTGCATTTTGCGTATAACGAACTTTCAGGAGGTGGTTACACATACCGCCAATGTAGAGCTGACTTGTCGTGGCTGCACCGTGGGCATGTGTACGGTACATCTTTCCATGCAGATGCAATGTCAGAATCTCAACGAGTAAGTAGAGCCTGATGCCGCTGCCTAAATGCGATAGCACCTGAAATTCAATAGAGAAATGGACGTGTCTGACTCGGAGTTCGAGGACCCGAAGCGGGGGTGCTTGGCGAAGTATGGGAATCCTCGGGATTTGCTTTTAATGATGAACAACAGCTCGCAGAGCTTTCCATCTTCCTCCGATCCATGTGCGGGCTTTATGAACAGCGACTTTGACTTAACCGAATCGGATAAGTGTGGCACCAGCGCAGTACCTCAGGTGGGTGAACACAATTTTTGTTTATATTACAGCAGATCAAAGGGTTATCTCCTCTCAGGCACCGCCTGCAAAGCTGGCCGACATGGCTAGACTTTACTCCGCTTATTGTGGCGATAACCCAGACAATCCCGGCCTAACAATGGAAGCAGGCCCAGGACATTCCGCTCAGTTCACCAGTCGTCCTTGCCAGAAGATCTCAGAGCCTCAGTTAAATCAGACCTGTGTGCATACAACACGTATATGTCATGTATGTAAGCAGGACGTCTCCTGGTTACCCAAGATCACAGCCTGTCCGCATTGTGGCTACAAGCCAGTGCCAGAGTTTAGGGAAAGACCCTACAATGAGGAGGCTACCGCCCATGATATACTGCAATGTTGCTTGGACCATCCCGATGGTGATGTGGCCAGCGATGAGCCTAGTGAGAATCCACCCTCAGATTGTGAGGCGTCAGAGGCCATCGATGCCATAGTGCGTGAGTACCAAAAACTGAAGAAGAGCATTAAACAGACCAACGAGGCTGAGGGAGAGGCTCAACCGAAGCGGCCATCTATATCAAGTAAGGCCAACGGACGACGCTCAAAATCAATCGGGGATCAGGAAGAACTAACGGACCGTCAGTCTCATCTGAATATGGCTAAAGTTTTTGCTGAGCTTAAGGAGCTTTTCAAAGTAAGAGACACACGACATGATTTCAGAGAAATTTGCGATGAAGCATGTCAGCTAGCCAAATCTATGAACGGGGAGGATTCGTGTGCAGGGTCCAAAAAGAAAAAGCGGCAACCACGAAGGAAGTTGCCCTGGAAGTCGAAGGTCTACTCCATGATTGCCAGGAAGCCGCTAACAGAGGCTAGGCGCACTCATGCCCACTGCTTTGATGGGGACGCGAATGTACCTGGTCATATGGGCTGGCTGTGGACGTCTCATCCCCTGGCTCAAAAGCCGGGTTGGCGCCCCGGAGCCATTCGCCGCTCCATTCGCGAGCTGATGGGTTACTTTCTCAAAGACTTTCCTGTGGACAGCATTCCTGTATCGAAGTACATGTCCTACCATAGGCAAAAGAAGCCTCGTCAAACCGTCTGTCCTGAGCAGCCGGTGGACCTAGTGCAAGTACCAACGCTGCATATTGAGAAGAAGAACGACGAGTACATCATCACGCTCCGTCCGCTCAAGGATGCCAACACATTGGCCCGGTCCGCAAATCCTTATGTGGACATGAAACCCGTAAAGTTCCGCATTATAAAAAATCCACTGCTCAAAGAGATTCGCGATCTCAAGCGCTGTCTGAAGAACATGGGATTCAGTAAGTGCATCTGTCACAAGCCAGTGATGCAGTGTTACTGCCGCAGTTTTCTTGACAAGAAGCGTTTGGTGGAACAAGTGCAGCTTGAGTGCGAGAAGCGTGACATGGCCAGCTGTGAGGAGCAGCTGGTACTCTCCGATACCACGGACAGCGAGGCTGAGTATGACTTTGGGGTCACTCCGCCCGCTGGCCTCATGCGTCCGGAAAGGCTTAAGCAGACCCACTCCATTAACTGCGCCACGCAGTACGATGATAACGACTGGGCCTTGCCTTCCATGTTTCCGCATCCACCCAATCCTTATGTGCAGTACGGTGCCTGTGTAGTGGGCGAGCGCAAAAAGAAGTTCAACTGGATCTTTGGCAAGGGCGATGTGCACAAGGAGCCGAAGCCACCTTTGATGCGTAACAAGCCCAAGAAGAGTAAAGGAAAGCGGAAGACGGGCCAACGACAACCGGGTGGCTTTGTCACCAACGCAGTTGCCAATGCCTTTCTCGAGTCCCACGCCCCGCAGGAGTATGCAGAGAAATTTCACTCGCCGCTGACCGGAGAGCGCATGCAACGTCTGGAGCAGGCAGCCTACCCGCCCACAGCTTATCAGCGAAATCAGAAGGGAAGGCGAGTGAGGTTCGATCATGCTACCTTCTACGACGACAGTTCCGTTTAATAGTCAATCCAAAATTCTTGTTACAACTTTTAATATTTTTGAAAGCACTAAAACCTTCTTTCAATATGAGGAATTCATTTTCAATAAAGCAAGAAAATTTTTGTGAACCCGCTAGTCTGATTTAAAAAATCTTTAAATTTTGGGACTGAAGGTTTCGGCATGGGTAAAATTATAAGAGGTGTTGGAAGGGCGATAGTAAAGTTGTTAGCAACAGAAAGTTCAATGCCGCAAAGGTACTTTCTACTGCCACTGCAGCGCATTTACATTCGCAGGTAAGTATAAAACAGTCGGGCTTTACCAACTTTCTTGCTTGTTTTTCTTGAGGCTAAGGTCCAATTTACACCACCTGATCGCTCAGCTGAGTTTTTATACCCTTATATAAAATTGTATGTTTGTAACGCATTGAAGGAAGCATCTCCGACCACATAAAGTATATATTCTTGATCAGCACGACGAGCCGAGTTGATTTAGCACTATCCGTGTCTGTTTCTTTGCTATCTCCTCCGTCAGTTTGAAAGCTATCTTCAACAAACTTTGCACAAAGTCTTTTGGTACATATATGCTGCACTTTTGTCGGAACCGGCCAATACTGTATAGGAACGATCGGGCGAAAAACTAGTTTTAGTGAGAAAAAATTTTGTTTTTAATGAAAACGCCTCCAAACTTTGTGTTTCTTAGTTTGCTATGCTTTCCCATGATTTCACCAAATTCGGTCGAAATCGGACACCTATAATAGTATAGCTGTCATAGAAAAGTAGTCTGTAAGGAACATTTACACTAGTAGTGCGTTATGCGTTAATAGACATTTGGCTTTTTTGTATGATCGGTCGAAAAAGAAGTTCTACTGAGAAAAACTTTTTTGTTTTAAATGGGATCGCCTTCAAATTTCATAATTGTTAGTTTGTTATGCTTTTCCATGATTTCATTAAGTTTTGTCAAAATCGAATATCTATATAGCATAGCTCCCATAGAAAAGTAAGGTCTGAAAAGAATTCTTAGTAAGAAACCATTTTTGTTTTCAATGGAGGCTGCAAGGGTATACAAAACTTCGGCCGAGCCGAAGTTAACTTTTCCCAATTTTTTTTTGTTTAATTATATTTGGCGAGCATAAAGTGCGATCTTCCATTTAGGGGTTCTTCTTGGGAAAGTCAGACATCTAATTATCTCCTATGCACACTGGGCCAGCAGGCCGAAATTTTGGCCAAAAGTCTCACTTTTTTGTTGGTGAAACTGGATAAAATGATTGTCGAAACCGATTTAGAATACTTATAGCTATTTTTTGACAAAATTTGGAACATTTTCACAAATAAATTTTTGAATGGCAGCAATTCAAAGTTGATTTTTCTTGAAATTGTTCCAAAAAATACAAAATAAATAGTCGAAACTAGGAAAGAAACAGCTTCTAGAGTTTGATTGTATATTTTCGACTACGGAATAGATTTGAATAAAAATTAATTATAAAAAGTTTCCAATTCTATTCGTTTTCATAAAATATGGAAAAAATCTTACATTTTGTGGGTTTTTTTTTTACATTTGGCTACTTCGACTTATGAGTGCCCACTAGTGCCACTGGGTATTCACTCGCAACCAGATCAATTATTTTCTTTGTACTATAGCTGGATGTATGCGCTTTTGCGCGATTTTGCATTGCATTTGATTAAATTGCTTTTAAAATATATTCCCATTTGGCATCAAGCCAGTTTCAAGTTCCAAGTCAGACGAAAAGTATGCTTTTCTTTTTAAAGCATGGAGCTCAACCGTATGGCTGGGTTTATACTGCGTCACAGAGTGTCACATTTCAGTGTCACAGTGTCAAATTCATATGGAGTTGTGTCACTGTGACACTCTGTGACGCAGTATAGTCCCAGCATAAGAGCTAAGCTATTTTCATTTCCATGGATTAAAATGTGTAGCATTCTCTTAGAAGCACGGAATTACGGGTTAAAAAACATACTAAAATTATTTTATAATTATATAATTTTTTATTTTTAATTTTTGGTTTAAACAATGAATATAAAGAACAGGTTAAATAAATGAAAATAACGGTAAAAGTAATCAGATTGACTAAAAATCCTTAACGGGGTGTGCAGTCAAAGTTAGTACCATTTTGGTTAATAATTCCAAAAAACAACGTTTACTTATATGTACCTCTCTGTAAAGTTTGGCTTAAGTCTTATTATTAGTTATTTTTTATACTCTGTACCAAAGGTTCACAGAGTATATTAAGTTTTTGCAAAAGAATGCAAAAGGCAGAAGGAAGCATCTCCGACCATATAAATTATATATATTCTTGATCAGTATCAACAGCCGAGTCGATCTAGCCTTGTCCGTCTGTCTGTCTGTCTGTCTGTTGTCTGTATTTTTTGAAGGCTGGCAGCCTTTAGGTATCGATTACAAGCCTGAATACTTTTACATAAGCTTGGCCGTTTTCGTAGGCTTCCTAACTTCAAAACAAAGTTTGATGTAATCGGAAAAGTGGGCGTATAACAGAAAATACTTGGGCTTAAGATAACAACTCAATATACCTTTTGAGATAGTGTTGGTGAGGAAGTATGCGTTCAGTTCACAAGACGATACACAATTTGGAAATTTGTGTGTGGACTTGTGGACTACTGAACAACTCCACACACTTGGTGTATGGACTTGTACAGCAGCTACCTTACAACCTGCCACACTTCTTAGTTCTAGGTTTATTGAATTGTAATGAGGATTTCAAATACATGTACTGTACAACTCCACACACTTGGTGTATGAAGTTGTAATGTAACTGAAATACTATTTTGTGAATAGTGAATATATAAAGCTGTAATGTATGTCTGTTAAAGACAGCGATGGGCAAGCCCTTGCTCCCATTGCTCCGAGAGTTATTTTACGGCAACTGGCGCCTGCGTGGCATTAAAAATTGCCTCGGTTTTTGGCGCCAGCCGCACACAGTTGTCTCGTTTCGAAGCGAGTTAAGTCTCGCCAATAAGGGGTTGTTGTTGGACTGCTCCCAAACTTAAATCTTATGCCCTTAGCTGGCTTAAGATATAATAGTATAGTGACAAGGGCGGCAGCTATGGGGGCAAGGCACTTTGAAATTGAAGAAAAAGCCCATTTTGTGCACTGTTGAGCACATAAATTGAAACTGGTCATCGAAGATTCAGTGAAAATATTTCCTCAATATCTGGATGCCCTTTATCAGTGATGCAAATTTGTCACCTTTTTTTGGATGTTTTTTTTTCTTTGCAATTTTAGCAACTTTTGCAACTTCAATTTTGGGAACACTGGTTTTTGTTATTGTACCAATATCAAACAGCTTGCAAGGCTATAGGCCCATATTAATTCTTTTGGCTTTTAACCAATTCCTTGAATAAAAGATAATGAAGAAATTGAAACAGCACCTAGATATCCACGAAAGCTTTAAGTCCTATTTATTCCTTCAATTAAGCCATGTGTGGAAAACTTTAATCGTATCAGAATTGCCCTAAACCTTGACCGAGTATTTATTCTTTGACCAAAAATCAGTCCTTTAGCTTTAGTAAGGCGCACAGTTACTACAAAAGAAGCAATTTTAACGAAGCGCTCTGTAACTCTGGAAATACTCAATCAAGTTTAATACACTCTTAACTTTATAAAACCTTGATCAGCTCATAGTCAGTAGAACGAATAATATTTACAATTTTGTGCAAGATAAGGAGCAGGTCCAATTCCATTATATTCAAAATCGAAATCAAACCGACGTTATGGATGGGAACGGCTTCATTTCACGAATTGAAAATGCTGATGACTATAGCCATAGGACGTGTTCTATTTGATTGTTCTATTTTGTGCTCTAATTCATGGGCAAAGCATAGTAAATGTTTCTAAGTACTTCATTTGTGAAAGATTATATAAATCTTAAAAAACACTCCTTTCTCGTCCAATCAACATATTTTTTTACATTGCACCATTGCGCCAAGTTATTGCTTAATTTCGTTGACTCTGCTGCTGATTGTTTATCTAACCTTTGCCGGGTTTGTGACAAGTGTGATATAACTCCTACCCATTAATAAGTATGTTTAGTTCGCTGCATAAGCAACTTTAACTGCCCGCAAACAACTGGAAATGTCTTTCTAATAATACCTATGTACCCAGATGTGCCTCGCTCTGTTGACTTTGATATGGTAAAAGCATGATTTGCGACTTCTTTGTTGGTTTAAACTTGATCCATATCTGTGCGGGATTAAATCGGTTTACTTAACTCGCCCTTAACGAATGTGTTTGTCTTAATCTAAACCAATGCATTTAACCATTATCACTTTTGCTCTTACTGCCTCTATGTGCCTTTTTGGTATTTGGTTAAATGAATATCATATCTTGATTGCAGAAGCGTCAAGCATGTAATTCGCGCGTCAGTTGACGCTCTACAAAGCGCTTGACAATTGGCAGCACCGCGTTCAGATGGTATCCAATCGTTAAGCCAGCAACATGGGCACACGGAGATACGAAGTGTGGTGTTATTTGGCAATTTTTCTGGTACTGGGTAAAGATAGTGAAAGCGTCAGTGATTATACCTACGGAAATGCGAGCATGAAGCAACTGCGCTTCCGCGATTTTCAGCCGCGACAACTAAGCGACCACTTCGATGTGGGTCTCAGCCATGAGAACAACGTGGACACTCGGGAGCCACGTGGCTTCCATTTTCATTCTAGTGATGAGGATGTCAGCGTCGAAATGGAGTTTATTGTGCCATTCGTCAAAATACCGGTAAAACGGAGCATGAGTTTGGCGCGCGATGCGGTACAGGGAATCCTCAATTTACGCACCGGAGCTCTAATCAACACGGCAGTTGTGGTGGCTGCAGGTGCTATTATAGCTGCAGTTGTGCGTCTACTTTTAGCCCCACTGGTCTTCACTTCGCTGAACAATGGATATAACTTTAAGTCGCAACATAGAAGCAGTGAGTAGCTTTTTAACTCTGGACAAAACTAACTAAGGTCTAAATGTACATTTTGGCAGTGCGCAGCTTGACGAATGTGGTGGAGTCTCAACTGGAAGAGCACGACATTGATATGGCTGTCTGTGTACAACACTTTATATGCCAGTACCTACAAAAGAACGCTGCTTCGAGCTATACGAGGATGGTTAATGTCCTGTCTAGGTACGGAAGCTCCTTGTATTATTTGTTGTTTTAAGTACTTGATATTCGAATTTTGTTACCGTAGCTCACCCTGGCTGAGGGTACATCTCGATGGTACTGCAGTTTTTGATGCTATCAAAGCGGCCCGTGGCAGTCAAAAGTGTGCGCACACTTATCGAAATTGTCGCTGGTCAACTGTATATCAAAACACCGAATGGCTTAAGACATCATTGCCACATTTTTTACAGTATTTCAATGGTTAATCCTTTCGTTATAAATTATATAGTTGTTAATTATGAATTATTTATTGGTCTGTTATTCCTAAAGTTTTATGCCAAATACAAAATATTTTTTAATTAATCTGTTTGTTATTGGAAACCAAATGGAACCAAAACGGAAGACAACAAGTCAGAAACTCAAAACTAAAACAAAAACTGAGTATTAACCTTTTCTTCGCTAGCTAGAAATTACGAAGAACTGTTATAGTCATGTGCTAAAATCTTATAGTTACGTGCTTACTTTTCAGGGTGAAATACATAGTTTTAAAGTACCAAACCACATATCCCTCACTTACATAAACTCTGTCATAACTAAAAAAAAACACTATTTTTGAGATAATGATGCACAAATATTCCCTATATAGAGTTTTATATTTTGCAAAGTTTTCATATTACTATTCTCCCGCTCCCACAATAAAAAATGTTGAATAGTTCCTACAATTTTGAAGATATCAAGCTCATATTTTGCAGTGGAGTGTATGTGCCCAATATTTACAATCTCTGAAAGTTTCATATAGATATAAATGGCAGAGTTATAAAGGTTATAATAACGTAGCATACTTTTTGGCGCTACATGAATTTTTTGCTCACAATATTGAAATGGTCACATTAATGTTAATGCTCTGTTAATTAACATAGGGAAAGGCTATTAAACAATAATTGCCCAGAGTAAAGGGTATATCGAAGTCGGGCAGGACCGACATTAACTTACGCTCTAGTTTAAGTTGTTTTTAAATGGTTTGAATAGTTTAGTTTTCCTTTGTTTTGGAGGCTATATACTCGGCTGTTGATGCTGATAAAAAAGGGGTTTTTCCAAATTTCCCGGAAATTTGTGTTTTTTCAAAAATTATTTATTTATTCATGAAAACTATTTTGTCCCCTTCAAGTAATCCCCATAGATATTATACACTTGTGCCAACGGTTTTTCCAATCTCGAAGCACTTCAAAAAATCATTTTTTTTATCTTGTTCAGCTCCTCCTTGATGCCGTCTTTATCTCGTCAAGCGTAGCGTAACGTCGTCCTTTCATGGGCCTCTTCAGTTTAGGGAACAAGAAAAAGTCACAGGGGGCCAGATCTGGGGAATACGGTGGCTGCGGCATCATTAGTGTGTTGCTTTTGGCCAAAAAGTCGCGCACAACAACGATGTGTGAGCAGGGGCGTTATGTGGTGCAAAAGCCCCGGGCGTTTCTGGCGGTTGCTTCGCGCAAATTGCACATAACTTGCAGGTAATATTCTATTGACCGTTCTTCCCTGTGGCAAGAACTCATGATCACCACGCCCCTGCAATCGAAGAAAACTGTCGCAAAACTTTCCTCGACCGAACTGCGCGTTTTTTGGTTGGCGGCGGCAGCTTCATGAGAGATTGAGCTTGGACGTACCAAACCCACGTTCGTCACATCCCCTGGCAAATTTGTCGTCGCGGACAGAGTTTAACACCGAATGCTGTTTTTGGTCGCAATTGAGAATTTTGTACGAATTTCGCGGGACCCGTCATGCCCAAATCTGATAAAAACGAATGGCACACCAATCGATAGTTTGGTCCAAACTTCTCAACGGTGATTCGCGATTGGCCAATACCATTTTCTCCATCTTATTTTTCGTTGTTGTTGATGTGCTCGGCGTCCGGCGTCTTCGTCGTTCACATCTTCTCGGCTTCTGAGAACATTTTGTACCACCGATAAACGTTGCTTCAGTCCAAGGTAGCTTTTCCGTTTGCCACAGTCAACATTCGGAATGCATCCGCGCACTTAATTTCGTTTTTCACACAAAATTTGATAAAGGTTCTTTGATCCATTTTTTTGAATAGGTAAAAATCGAAGACGATTCAAAACACGTGCAAGCAAAGCAGCTGTCAACAATTAAGTGAACATTCAAAATGGCCAAGCTTGTCGGCATAAGTGAGAGACATGAGTACCAACATAACGCCACAAAAAAATCGAAATATACGGAACCCGCGAACATTCAAAATTCGCGATACTTTTTGAACACACCTCGTATATACTTTATGGGGTCAGAGATGCTTCCTTCTGTCTGTTACATACACTTGCACGACTTTCTTATACCATCTTTACTCTACGAGTAACGGGTATAAGAACTAAAAAAAAAATTTGTATGGCAGCTACAAAAAGTGACCATTTGATTTTCGCGGTTCCGACATATGTGCAGTGTGCAGCTAAAAGATGACTCTGTGCAAAATTTCAGCTCGATAGCTTCAAAACTGAGGGACTAGTTTGCGTAGAAACAGACAGACGGACGGACAAAGCTCAATCGACTCAGCTTGTCATGCTGATCAAGAATATATATACTTTATGTGGTCGGAGATGTTTTCTTTTATCCGTTCCAAACTTCTGGGCAAGACTATAATACACTTTTCAAGTGTGTGTATATATATAGAGGAAAATTAACTTCGGCTCAGCCGAAAGTTTGATACCCTTACAGCAGATCTAATAAAGACTTGTTTTAGGACATTACGTTTCTATGGGAGCTTTACTATATAGAGGTCCGATTTGAACTTAACTTAGTGGAATCATGAAAAACAGACCAAACCCATTCTTGCAGGTTGCCTGTCGAATTTGGGAATGTTCCCAATTTTCTAAAGCAAACCAACTAATTTATTCAATTAATGTTAGGTATATATTTTACATTGAATGGCTTCTATGCCAAGATCGGCTATTGTTCCATTTTGCCGCTGCTGGACGCTAACAAACTAACATATACGAAATTTGTAGTCGATTCCAAAAAAGTTTTGTCTTACTAGAACTTATTTTTCGACCGATCTTTCGTGCTGCAGCTATATGCTACAGTTATCCGATTTTGACAAAACTTTGTAGCATTATGAGAGAGCATACCAAAAAATAAATTGCCAATTTAAAGGACATTTCCATTGAAAACAAAAAAGTTTATCGGTAATTGTCTAGAACAGGTAGCTGTGCTCAAAAATTCCAAAAAAAAAGCCCTCGATGAACCGCGAACTATGTAGAATTGTCATGCAAGGAATTCGCGGCGGTCATCCATGGTTTTCTTTTTAAATGAATTTTGAATTTCACTGTTTTGGCACCAAATTTATGCATGTGCTTTTCGTCAAATGTCAAAAATGTAATTAAAAATAGTAATTTGTAAGCGTTTTACTCATTTCTGGCTATAAACTAGCTGTCTCAGTTTTGACAATTTGGCGACACCGAAATTTGGAAGTTTTTTGCTGGACCCCAAATGTCTTTTAAAGATGAAAATTTGTGAAAAGTGCGGCGCAGACTGCAAAACAGCAGTCAAGAAGTCTTCAAGCCAATATTTACACGTGGCTGGCGGGACAACAATCATGTCCGATTACAGCTGTTTAAGCGAAGAGGGGTACGTCCACCAAACTGTGATGATCGACGAATTTCGTGTATCCAGAAACTTACGCCCACACTCAAAATATTGAGAGGCTCTGGCGGTGTGTTAAGGGTGAAATGCCTCATTATGACCGAAAAAGATCATTATTTGGGTTATAGCCTATTTCCACTGAGCAACAACTAACATCTGGGTGGCTCAGCGGCTAGTGTGCGCGACCGCTGAGCATGAGGTCGTGGGTTCGATCCCGCCTCGGAACATCTAATGAAAAGTTTTTTTTCTTTAAATAAAACATTACACCCGGCCACACCTCTTGCTGATGGCGCCAGCATTGCAGTAATTAGTTTGGAAGATTTAGTGGTTATTTTAGATTTATAAATGTATAAAGAAAGTATCTGTAAATGCTACCTATGTGCTTGGCAATTAGACAATGTCACTACAAGTTGCTATTTTAGTTACCATTTTATTAAATTTAATAGTTTTCACACCAATCAGTGGTGAATTGCTTATGTCACATCAACATTTTGTTGCATTTTGTATGAACAAACAGTTGCCAGTCCTCAGTTAAATTATCACAGCCAAGAGGCAGCCAAGCGTTCCCATTACACGTAACTAGCCTCGGCGAAGCTGCTTAAACAGTATTTCAAATGTTTGTTAGCTACGGAACGAAACGGACCTCAAAAGCGGAAACATGAAGTTGGTTTATGTAATAAGTGCGCTCCTGGTTAGCAGTATTGTAATTTGGGCAGCCAGCGGAGAGACGCCGGCGGCCAAAGGAACTACCAGGCAATCACATCAGCCTCACAACAATGGATTTAAGCTGATCGCCTTAGATCCGATTGGCAAGCATATTGCCTTGGGGTTTGACTACTTGCTGCCGTTTCTTGAGGTGCCCGTCAAACGAAAACGCAATGCGCCGCCCAAGGTATTCTGGTGCGACCAAGTGGTGTTCATATTAGACTTTAATCCTTCGACCTTTGCAGCCGCTGGTGACTGTTAATTTTGCTGCCGTGCTCAGTTGTGGATTGATGGCCGCTGGTGGACTTCTGGCGGGACATTTTATACGCAGCATGGGCTTGGAATCTATCGTCCCTGATAATGACACTAGTACCTCCTCATCTCATCGTGCCCTTTTCGAAGAGGAGCCAAAATTCATGCAGCTTTTTGACCAACTTAAATTGGTTTATCGCAATGACAGTGGTGGGCGTGTGGGTAAGCTTGGAATTGTGGCTTTATAAATCAGTTAAAAATCTTGTTTCCATCATGTTTAGAGACCTCCTTATCCAGCCTTCTGACCAACATTGAGCATACGTTACTAGAGAACGATATAAACCTGGAAGTCTGCCTGCTCAAGTCGATTTGCTCTTTGACACAACGAGCAGGTGACAATGTACGCAAGGGTGAGGCCACAGATCTGGAACATGTAGTGAACGGAGCGACCAATTGGTCCTGGCTATTATCCTGGCTAGAGCAATCGGCTTTACGCGAAGCGATCGAAGCGGGAAAGGTCACCGCGCCACATTACTGTAATGTCAAGTATCCTAGCTGTAAGTGGACGGTTCCAGAAGAACAACTTATGGATCTAGTTGCAAATAATGTGCAATTCAGTTGAAATTGAGAATAACATTGTGTGACAAAAAAAAATTAAAACAACACTTCTGGGATGGACATAGCGTAGGTTGTAGGTGTAGTTAAATAGATTTTTGTGGCGTTCTAGAATTTTTTTGGTGCACATCGAAATTTTAAATAACGGTAAAAAAACCCGGTTGTTCACACATGCACTCACTTATACACCCATAACTTCGTCACATATCCACTGATCTTAATTTTATTTTTTTTTTTTACCGATTTTGGAAAAAAGAAATTTGGGTCTTTAAACGTGCCTTACATGACTTAACTGGTTTAATTTCTAATCTTGGAGTATTTGCTAGGTGTTTTTTTTTAATTTTTTTGACTTTGAAGATGTTTTTGAACACTATTTTGTTAGAAACCCCATAAATTTGTTTTATTATTTAAAAAGAAGACATTTTCACGATTAAGACGTGTGCCTAGTTTCTACAATTGGTCCATAATTAGCAAAGTTATTAAATTTTTTCGGATAACGGAATTTCCGCAATATGTTGATGTCGCGTCATTATAGCTCTGTCGACCGTAAGGTTGTTGAGTTTTTTAGAGTAAATTCTGAAATAATTTTATTTAGAATAAGTACTGTATAACCATGTCCGTCTGTCCATCAGTCTGTCCGTCTGTCTGTCCATCCGTCTGTCTGTCTGTCCGTCTGTCCTTTTGAATAAACAGATCTCAGAGATGGTAAAAGATTGAGGTTTGACAAGTGGGACATAAGCTTCTTATGCTTGCAGGCAGATCAAGTTTATTTATATTTTTTGCCACGCCCCTCCCGCCCCCGTAATTAAGAAAAAAAAGTCATATCTCCGGCAGTTTTATAGATAGAAGGTTTGTAATTTTTAGACACATTTAGTAATCGGTGTTCTTTATCGATCAGCCAAGGGATTGGTAAAGATCGGATAAACGATAGTCAAGATATAAGCAAAAGAAACTTCTCTGCTGCAGCGCAGTAGCAGCGCTGCTTTCAGCTTCTAGTGCAGCAACTAAATTTACACTGAGCATAAACTTTTGGTGGTCCAGATTATATTATAGTCGGGCTTGTCCGACTTTCCTACTTGTTTTTATAAAGCTTTTTTAGAGCTTTTTCCTAAAAAGTTGAATAACTCAACCAAACATTACGCGATTCTAATAAACTAAGGTGCAGAAGACGCAAAAATAATATTTATTTGAAACTGCATACCAAAATTAAACTGTTTTATACAAATTAGACTTATTAAGTTTCGATTAAAGATCGGTGAAGTCGCTAAAAACTGAAAAAATCAATTAATCCGAAATTGCAATTTTATACACAGTTGGAAAAGTGTTAAATTTCTTTTTCCAACGACGTTTTACAAACTATCATAGGATGCATAGTTTAAGACATATGATTTTTTAACTATATCTACTTCGAAAATACGGTTTTTCAACAGTTATTCAAAATTTTGATGTGCAAGAAAAATTTGTGGTATGCCACAATGTTACATTTAACTATATCTACAACCTGCACTATGTCGCATCCCAGAAGTTTTTTGACTGGCACACCGTGTATTTTAACATACAATGCATTTCTGTAAAGAACAGCTTTCCAAAGCACCCTCTAGCGCTAAGTTGGTGTAGATAAACTTTCGGTAAGCTTTTTAGAGGTAATTAGTATGTAGAGTACGTACATAAACAGTTTTATGTAGAAAATTGTTTAAGTTACAAACAATTTAGACACGTAAGAAATTCAAATAACCTCATTTGATAATTCAAATATGAAAGCATTAGTGGATCAAAATACATACATGTCGTGGCAAAAAATCAATAATCGAGTTTCCGATAGTTCAAAAAATTTGTATCAACTTCAGACCAAATTCACAAATTTTTAGGTTAGTTTAACTTCGGAAATATTTTGTTCTCAAGAACCTTGGCTTAAGACCGAATTTTTTGTTGATTTATATACCTATATACTTGATTTTATACTCTGTACTAGAGCTGGCACAAAATCGATGTTCATGGCATGAGAACAGTTGGTACCACCGATAAACATTCCGTTGATCCAGAATAGTTACCCGATATCTGATCTGATTTCTACACAGAAAAAAAATTGTATTATCTGGGGTCAATGTTATATTTTTTCATATCATTAAATAGACGATATGATAAAGTAAAAAATGACCTTGTTGAAAATATCACGTTGATATTTCGAGCATATAAAATTAATATTTTAAGATCACATTGATATTTTATATCATTTTGGCCCAATAAAAAAAATTTAGGAAATGTCGGATAATTCCTATACACTACACCCACTTACACACTGTATTCTTTGCTAAGTATTATTTATAATTTTATCTAAACAGAAAAAACAACTAATTTATTATTTTTATTATATTTAATTACCTACCTTACCGCCTTGACTGGGGATCGAACTGAGTACCCTTTGCTTATAACACGAATTGCATGGCGTCTTATCGTTCACCACCATCTGGCACGTGTGTGCTCACGCGCCACAGAGCCTACTTAAATATTTCGTTAGGTTTGCTTAAAGTTTCGAAATGCTACACTATTTGTCTCTTTCCTTTTCTATAGGTCCCTTTCTATTTAAGATTAAAATGACATGTTATAGTTTAGAAATGTTATGAAAACAGAATTGTTTGACAAAATATCAAATTGACCAGCCCATATCAAAATGATATTGACTTTATTTTTTTCTGTGTAAACAAATTTTAATGAATCATATATTCATTGGAATAGTCACAAATCGAACTCGTGCAAACAAGATAGCTGGCGAAAATTAAGTAAGCATTCAAAATGGCCAGCCTTGTCAGCACAAGTGAAGGACATGAGTACCAACTTAACGACACTAAAAAATCAAATATAAGTAGTCCGCATACAAAATTCGACATTCTTTTCGCACAAACCTCGTATGGAGCAAGCTACATGCGCCGTCTATTTCTCTCTCGCACTGAATTTTAGCTCACGCCACACTTCAACAATAACAAGTAAGGGAGCTGCAGTCGAGTGCCCCGACTGCAAAATACCCTGCTCCCTTGATTTCGTGTGTTTTCCTTTACATACACACACACACTTACACATTCAAACACTCCAACATACAAACAAACGCATGGCATGCGGCCGCGCGCGCCAAATTGATGGAAGGTCTATCTTAAAAATTGTGGCTCTGACAGTTGTTTGCGCTTAAAGGGGGGAGGTGGAGGAATTTTCCAAATCTGAAACAAACTCGATTTTAATCGGGTATACACCTATCTACATGCAAAAATTTGTGGCTCTAGCTCTGAGATCGACGCGTTCATACGGACAGACGGACAGACAGACAGACGGACTGACGGACGGACAGACAGACAGGGCTAAATCGACTCGGCTGTTGATGCTGATCAAGAATATATAGTATATTCCTTATAGGGTCGCACAACTTCATGATCACCCTTTTCCTATTTTCAATGGGAACAGGGTATAAAAAGAACTCACAAGTCTTCCCGCTGTTGCATCAATTCTGCTCAATTTTTTTCTGTCTTTGATGTGTGCTGTGCTGTGCATAATACTTAGTTTTAGTCAAACATCGTACCAGTTAAAAGCACAAATAAATGTGAAACAATGAGTTACCCCAGTGGCGTAGGCAGGGGTTGGATTTGGGGATTAACATCCCCCTTGAATATATATTTTCAAGCTAAATACTAGACTCAAAAGAAGCGATTAAAGAAACCATTTCTAATCCAAGTTTCCTTTTTCACACACCCACATCTCTTCTGCAAGCCTGTTGCATACATGCAAAAAACTGGGCAATATATTTATAGCTTACTAAAGTAAAGAGCGATGCATGGATTTTGTCAACCATTTCTCGCTTTCGAACGACTTTGGATGTGCATAATTTTAGCAAAAAATATATAAAAGTCGCAGAACAAAGCTAATTATGAAAGTAAATCGAAACGATTATAAAAATAGACACTCCAATAGATTTGAAAGCCAATTAACACTTTGGTGCAGAGTGTCGGCCATGCACATTAGTGCTTAGTACAAAGTGGTTCATGATTGCCTACAAATTTGCACTTGATGCGGATCGGGAGTCTGGAGGTGTATGTGGACGGGCCACTCGCTGGCCAGCTGGGCCACTCGGGCTGATTATTCAATTATCTCAGCTGCTTTTGGCAGCCGCCACACTGTCATCCACAATTTGGAGTGTCATAAATTGCTATATTATTACGCTTATCATTGTGACCCCTTGCTCAGGCATGACGGAAGAGCATTGAAGAGCACATACAAAATGCCTGGCCACTGCCGCATGGAAACCCAGTAGGCGGTGTCATTTCCATACTCAGCTCGACTAACACTTGCACAACATTCCCAGACTAGTTCACTTACACATTATTTACTTTCATACCAAGTTTCATTTCTAGTTAGTTACAATGATAAATAACCACACTTTTGTAAGGCGACCTGCATCCAATCCGAGAAGATTTCTGAAGCAACAGCCGGCGCTGCTCAAGCCGATGGCTCTGCGCTTGCCCAAGAAGGCCTACCGCGCCTGCTTCTTGCGTAATGGGAATCCCCACTTTGGAGGCGTTACTCTGCCAGTGTCCAAGAATCACTATAAAAGTTTCAAGACCCTGCTGGAGGACGTTACAGCTGCTCTCAGGCCCCACGTGCTGCTACGATCGGCCATTACGCACATTTGTCGCGTCGATGGCAGTCCCATTGATTCGCTGGGTTGCATTTTCGAGGGCGACATCATCGTTAGTTGCTGCCAGTACGAAAGCTTTGTGAATCTGGAATACCATGTGAACAGGAACTACATGCGACTGTTGGGCTCGTTGATACGGCGAGAGAATAAAATAAGGCGCGGTAGCGAGGCGAACCTCGAGATGGTGGTTCCCACTGATCTGCCACAGACGATTCAACTGTTTATTAATGTCATAGAGTCCATTGAGCAGAGCAGAAGTACGGCCGTATTCAAGGGTCACAGCAAGGCCAATGCATCCAATCATCTTATTGTAAAAATGGTGGACAAGCAGTACATGCACTTGACTCATGGGGACGAGTATAAAGAGACTGATATACTGCGTCAATTGCAGGGCCATCCAAACATAGTTGAGCTAGTATTTAGCATTGAGCATATTAAGTACTCGTATATCATAGTGGAGTGTCTAGACTGTGATGTCGGCCAACTGTTAAGTCAGCGTGGACCTTTCCCCGAGGCAACGGCTCGTCACATTTTATGTGATGTGGCGTGCGGCTTGGCGCACATGCACTCGCTTCACGTAATCCATCGGGATTTGAAGCCAGAGAATCTGCTGGTTCGTTTGCATTCTGGACTTCCTGAGATTGGAGTCGTAAAGATAGCCGATTTTGGTATGGCCATATTCAACGAAGGGGGAAAACTCTATGATTTCTGCGGCACACCGCCTTATATGGCTCCAGAGATGATTACCCAAAACGGTTATGACTTTCGGGTGGACAACTGGTCATTGGGTGTGGTGCTTTTCTGTGTGCTAAGCAAACAGCTGCCCTATGGAGAAGGCTGCTCCAAGACGGATGATGTTCTCGCGTCCATAGTGCATGGTTGGCATCACTTACCGACGTCGTTGGAGAACAAGATCAGCGACAAGGCCAAGCAACTGATTAATGCACTGTTGGTCAAGAATCCAGATACACGACTCACTGCCACAGAGGTTCTGCAGCATCCGTTTCTATTGAAGTGATGGCCAAAACGGCGCTATTTCGTAGTTGATTTTTAGATTTATGATATTCCAACCTCAATTTAATTGAAGAAAATTCTATGTGAATTAATAACGCATAACGCGAAACAGGCAGAGCATTGTGACACGATTTATCACTTTGGTAGGCTACAAATTATATTGACTTTGCACCAAATTAAATGTGTACTTTTGAGTCGGCCCTGAAACTGAGAGGTGAGTATACAAGTACAAAAGGCGTGCATAAAGCGGTAGGTGAGTGAATGCTTTATCTAGGTACATTTCAGTCTATTTAAAGATACTTTTGATAGGAACCAAGCTTAGCTTAATCTTTAAACAAAACAATAAATGCTTACTTAAACTGAGAGCAAAAGAAATTAACTTGAAAATAGAAAAGCTAGGAAGTTTAGAAATCCATAATCTCCATGGGCATTTGGGAATTGCAAGGGCAGATTCGTGTACAGATAATTTGTGACGTGCTCTTTCTAGAACTTTAGGAAGCTTTAAATTTACAAGGGCTGAAGAATGACAGAAAGTTGACTCACAAGACAAGCATATCAAATATCACGTATACGCCACCCTTGTACCCCTGCATATTGAGCCTCAAGGTCGCCTGCATTTAAAGTGTCTACTTCTCGAGTTCCCTTTTGTTCGCCAAGAAAACATTAAACACAGATAAGCAGCTCTGCTTATCGCACTTATCTTCCGCTTCATTTTCAATTTAAAAATCATTTCAATTGAACATTTTTATCTGCTGAATCTGTATCTGTATCTGTGAGAGAGCATCAGTCGCTTTGGCAAAGTGAAAAGAATCGTCATTGTGTGTTGTGCCTGAGTGTAACCGAGCTGATTTACAACGCGTCGCTTTTTGTTCACAACTTTTTATTTATTTTTTTCATATTTGTTTAGTTTGAACAATTTTCTTGCTGTCGCCGACAGTCGGCCGTCATTTAATCCGTTGGACAGACTTGTGGCATCGTCGGCTTCTGTTTTCGCTCTAAGCTTAGTTTGCCCTGTGATCTCTCGGCCTCGTCTCATTTCAGTTCTGACGCGCGGCCACAAAACAAAGCGAAATATTTTGTGCAGAGCTCGTAAAAAATATACAAAAAAAAAATTTATCTGGCATAAATTGAATTTACGAGTATTTCAAAGTAACAAAGAAAAAATATGTGTCTAAATGATTAAAGATGTGCTAATGATTTCTTTTGCATAACAATTGATCGGCATACGAGGTGCCAATCGAGTCAGCATTTTTGCGCTCATAAAAAGGTGCTAAAAATATTTAATCGGAAACGTGTTAAAAAAATTAAATTGATTTTCAATTTTAATGGTGCGTGTGCTGATTTTTTTTGATTGTTGAATTATATATTTAACGCGCTTTTAAAGACTCTAAGATAGAGCTAAGAAAAAGAAGTATTTGAAAGTGAAGACATAAAACTGGTGTTTTTTTTTTTAGCAGAGAAACAGAATCTGGGAAGGGCAAATGAGAAATTGAACTAGACCAATGGAAACTGAAGTTTTTTATAGAGTTTCGAGAAAAAATTATGGCATATAGTTCGCGAGCAACAAAATGGATTTGCATTATACAAGAAAGTGTACGCTTTAGATTGATTTAACTATTCCTTCAATTTATAGCTGTAATGGTCGCCCTTTTAGGCCCGATTTCTCAATGACCGGTCAGTCAAATTGATCTGCGTTTAACCCAATTCGAGTGTCTCCTGCAGAGTGTAGCACGAACCGAGCTGCAAACTTAGCCGCTGCCTCTTGGTCATGCACAGAATTCTTCTTATCGATAGACCTGAAGCAAAATGTCGATAAAAAACAAGTATTATTTCTCCACGCAATAGAAATGGAAATCGAAGAGACAGAGCAACGAATAAATGACGCAAGGGAGTTCAGAAAGAGACCTATTTATTTTATAAGTAGGTACTGAACTGGATGATGCCACAATTTGTTCAACGATTCAGCTTGAGAAAATCCACATGTAAAATATTTCTTGCCAGGATAAGAGATAAGAGATCAATTCTCAAAGCAACAGGAAAGCCTGAACTTCATTTGTGATTCAGTTTACCAAGACTCGGATTGTCATCAGGAATCATGCATTGTTATCTTGGTGGCGCTGCGCTTTTTTTGAAGTGCCAGCTTCCTTAACACTTATCCTTATCACTTCAGTGGAGACTAGCCTCAGCCTTTCTGCTTTTGAAATAAGCACACTTCTGTAAAGAAAAATTTAAATTAAGAGCAACTCAAGAAATAATGTAGTAATTGTTGAACTCTTTAGATCTGCCTTCAATAGTTAGGGTATTCACCACCCCCAGTTGAGCTGAATGAAAGCGAGTCCTCCCTAAAATCTGCGCGGAAAGGAATTCGCAACGAAATTTATGTTCTTGGACTCCGAAAATCTGACAAATCTCAAGCCTCAAAGACCATCCTTTACTATAACAACCCGATATTTCCATATACTTATGAAATTGAGATTAGTTTAAAACAAATGACAAAAATAGGGGAAAGTTTTGTATACCCTTGCAGCTTCCATTGAAAACACAAAAGTTTTTCTAACTAAGACTACTTTTTGGACCTTACTTTTCTATGGGATCTATACTATATAGATGTCTGATTTCGACCAAACTTGGTGAAATC
Source organism: Lordiphosa collinella (assembly GCA_018904265.1). NCBI lineage: Eukaryota > Metazoa > Arthropoda > Insecta > Diptera > Drosophilidae > Lordiphosa > Lordiphosa collinella. Next base: position 87,312 of record JAEIFV010000552.1, on the reverse strand, counting down.
ATGGAAAAGCATAATACACTGTTTATTACGAAATTTGGATGCGAACCCATTTAAAACAAAATAGTTTTTCTGCAGCTATATGCTATAGTCATCCGATTTTGATAAGACTTTGTAGAGTTGTGTAAAAGTATATAAAATAAGTGTATGCCAATGATAAGGACGTTTTCATTAAAAACAAAAAAGTTTTTCTCACTAGAACTAGTTTTTCAACCGATCGTTCCTATGGGAGTTATATGCTATAGTCATCCGATTTCGACCAAACTTTGTGAATTGTGTAAAAGTATATAAAATAAGTGTATGCTAATGATAAAGACGTTTTCATTAAAAACAAAAAAGTTTTTCTCACAAGAACTAGTTTTTCGACCGGTCGATCCTATGGCAGCTATATGCTATAGTCATCCGATTTCGACCAAACTTAGTGAAATCATGGGAAAGGATAGTAAACTAAGAAATACGGACTTTGGAGGCGTTTCCATTAAAAACAAAAAGTTTTTCTCACTAAAACTAGTTTTTCGACCGATCGTTCCTATGGCAGCTATATGCTATAGTCATCCGATCCGGTCGGTTCCGACAAATGTGCAGCGTATTTGTACCAAAAGACTTCGTGCAAAGTTTGGTGAGGATTGCTTTAAAACTGACGGAGGAGATAGCATAGAAACAGACGGACAGACGGACAGGGCTTAATCAACTCAGCTCGTCATGCTGCTCAAGAATATATATACTTTATGTGGTCGGAGATGCTTCCTTCTATGCGTTACAAACATCCGGACAATTTTATAATACCCTCTGCAAGGGTATAAAAACTTATTTTAAGGATCGCCCTTAGTTAATTCCTTCAAATCGCAACCCTTAAAGCCTGTACTTAAGGATAACGTCCCAAATTTTGCTTAAATCTGTACGGAAAGTTACTTTTTTCCTGACTTTCGTAGGTAAGTCAGTCCCTAAAGTGGCCAAAATCGCATTTCTATTCAAGCATCGTCTTTAATTTCGTCGAGTCTCAAGTCTTAAAACCTTTCTTAAGTGTAAAGTCGCAGTTTACCCTCAAGTCTGCGCGGAAAGGTTTTTATTTTTTCGAAGTTTACATAGGTAAAGCAAACCGAAACCGTTTCAAAAACTTGATTATTTTCTTGGATCGCCCTTAATTTAACCCTATTCCTGGAGTATGTCGTCGCAACTAACCCCGAAATCTGCTCGGAAAGTCATTTTTTCGTACTTTTGAAGTTGCATCAAATCCAAAATGATGTCAAAAACATCTTTTTGTTCTAGGATCGCCCCTAATTCCACCGAATCTGAACCCTTTAAGCCCATTCTAAAGTCTAACATTCAGAAATGTCCTTAAATCTGTTAAGAAAGTAATTTTCTGCCGAAGTTTGAAAAACAATAAACCTAGGTGGGACATTCTATTTGATGCAAAATAAAGTTATGTCCTTTGTTTCGAGCATATTATAAAGTATTAGTCAGGTAGAGGTATGATTGGAACAACTATTTGGTTTGTTGGTATAACAACTAAGGTACGGCGGTATGCTTAGAAAGTACTAAAACGCAAAACGTTCCGTCCTTTCAAAAGCCAAAGCTCAGTACTGAAAAAACCGCGCCGTCCAGTTTTATGGTTAGCTTGTATAATCATACCAGATACGGCGGAGAGTACTAAACTAAGTTTTGCCTATTTTTTAAGTACTTTGCTGAGAGCGCATACTGAGAGCGCCGTACCTCGATTGTTGTACCATGGTCTAGCTAATCCCTAAAATATCGAAAATTTCTCAGAGAATGCTTTTTCATACCGAATATTTGAAATATAATGATTTCTACAGTGAATATGTGACTTTTCGAAATTGAGTGCCTAGAAACCATTTGAATAGAATAGTTGAATATCACTTTAAAAGTTGTACTCCTGTCTAAAGTTGGATTAAGGTGAAGAAGCTCGATGAGATACGTAAACAAATCGATTAGCAACTTTCAAAGAAGCTATGTTGACTTATGACTGGCATCTTAAGAGATCGGTGGACAATTTCAGGAGGTGTACGGGATCACTTGTTACATAAATCCAGCACCGATAAGGACTTATCGTAGCAATTCGATTAAAATGCCCAAAATTTTTAAGTCTTGAGACTCGTCAGTGAAATGAACCGAACCGAACCGAGAACCACAAATGGAAACGGCATTTTCGAAGGAAGACCGGTTTAGTTTGCGGTTCGGTTTAGTTCGGTTCGGTTCACAACCGGTTTTCACCCCTAGATTTAGGGTCTATACAACAGACACTGATGGTTCTAACACCGACGATAAATATAAGTGGCGTTTTTTTCTCCAAACTACAATTGAACCTATCGTTCCGCTTTCCTGATCGTTGTAGCGTGCATCAAGCAGAGGTGTTAGCCATCCACGAAGCTGCCACTTACTTTAGTTGCCCTTAAAGCGCTTGACTCATGCCCCAACAATTCCAAAACTCTGGTTAAGTTGGCTCCAACACTTGCTTTGCTTATTTAATTATGAATAAACGAATTTTTCGACTCCACGGTATGGAAATGGAATTCGAAGAGAAAGAGCAACAAATAAATAATGCAATAGAGTACAGGGAGACCCCTATTTACTTTACTGATCTGGATGATGCCAAATTTGTTCAACGATTCAATTCTTGATAGGATTAGAGATGAAGTGGGTTTCCCAAAGAATTTGTTGTGACTTGTGACTAGGACTGTTAAAAGGAATCATGCATTGTTATTGTTGTCAATTGGCCAACTTTTGGAGGCGGTACGTTCTTAAGCATGTGGCAGCATCCTTATCGCTGCGGGCGACTTCAGTGAAGTCAGCTTTCCTTTAAAAACCCGCGCAGTTAAACAAATGGCGCCCGCTATTGCTTTTGATTCATCGCAAGCAATTTTATTCAACTTTTTCGGAATAAAACTACCAGCAATATTCAATAGCATTAAAAATCCATAACGAAATACCTAGTTGTGTAACCCTATCGCTTGAAACTGTTCTTGAGTAAACCAAATGGTCATCTTGAGGAACAAATTTGACCGGCCAACCCAACCGAAATCTTTGAAATATCGGGCCTAAGTGAGAGAGTTACTCGTCCTCTCAGTCCTCGCAAACTAACCTACTGCTGATCTTCCGTCCCTTGCCATCCAAGTTTTGCTTACAGCCGCCTTAGGGCATGACACTGGGATACTGGCTACAAGTTGCAGTACCTGGTCTACCTTTAGGAAAGCGCAGTAACTTCTGGAAAAACTCGATTGTTGAGACATAGGTGTAATATGGCTTAGCCTGTTCGGGTTCGGTATTGCTCATACCGTTTCATATCTTAGCTTTACACTTAACAGAAGGTTCTCGCGGGAGCACCATGTTAAATGGGTCAGCGGCTTTGCTTGTTTTAAACTCGGAAGATGCTGGGGGCTTCTCCGGGCGGAGAGTGACCTGTAACTCAAGGCTTAAAATCATGCTGTTTAAGTTTATCGTTCCCCCTACGCATTACAAGTAAGGTATTAGATATTTGGAGACGGCCGGGAATACTCAACAAGGGTTGAGGTGTGAGTTAGTAAGATCTTGCGTAGGATTTTAAATTTTTGTAGAACTACTATTATTGTTGTATTCTAATCTATACAGAGTGGGGTTGGTATTCTATTCTAATCCCAATGAGTCCACTTTACTGGCTAGACCCCAAAGGTATGTCATTCTTGTGATTTATAGCTCCTTATTTAATGTGTAATTTTTGCTTCGTTTTAACAGCATGGAAAAAAGCAATTGCCAAAGATGGAAAGTTTTCTTAAAATATAAATAAGACTAAGTTCTCAATCCGATATGCAAAAACTTTCTTCTCTCTCAGGCATTTTCTTTTGTTTCTTTTTCATTTTTAAGTTTTGTTTTTTTTTTTTGCTCCATTCGAATTTATTTGCACTGCTCACACTGCCTTTGTTTAGCGCGTGATTTTAATTAATCACCAAACAGTGGTTTCATCATCCGCAAATAAATACACAACTCATTCGGGCTGTAAGTGTAATTATATCAAGATATTCCAACGAGCCCTGCAACTGCCCTAAATATACGCTGATAGCACACTGTCACCTGCTGACAGCTTAGGTACACAATTTAGATTAAGAAGCCACCGCAAAGTAATTCAATTCCAACTACTTCAACTGACCACCCACAGATGCATTTCAATTACACGCCAACCACAACAACTGAGAAATCCGCACAACCCCTCAAGAGGCCAGGGACAGCCACCATTGAAGAGGATCCCGATTCATTGGATAGTGTGATCAGTAATCCAAGATCGTATCCCATCACCATAGTGCCAAATCGGCCCTCCAGCTTCTATGGTCTAACAAAAACAAATGGCAAATCTTTTCAGCGCCAGCCCAGTTGCAGGTAAGCCATTAGACCCCTCTAAGTACTTAAGTCAATAAGCCGTTAGTTAGTATTGTAGTTAGTTCGGATCTAATTGCTAATACAAACAAGACTCACTCTGGCGCGTTGGCTTCAATTCGGATTCGTTTTGGCAAACGTTAGTTGAACTTCGTGCGCGTAGTGAAACGTGTCCGGTATGCAGGTTCCCCTAAGCGATGTCCATGTGCTACACGATCCTGCCGACGCAGAAACCGTTGGCGGCGAAAATGATGAGAAGTTTGCTCAGATGAAGGAATGGAAACGTCAGTATATGAGAGGCATCTCACATACGCCCTCGCAGGCCGGCGTCTACTATGAGGCCCTGAAAGGATCCAGCAATTCACTAGCCAAGGGGTGCGCATATAAATTGCAAATAAGACAGAGACATTTGATTGTCTTTACGTAGAGTAATTAGCTTGTCAATGGTTTTGGCATTCAACTTGAACTTGATGGGGCTCCATTCAATGGGGGGCCTGGGCTTAGGGGTGACTGCGAATGTCACAAAGCTACGTTTATGCGGGGAAACGTTTTGTGAAAAGTGAAATAGTACTACAAATTGGTTTTAAAACGGCAAAATGGAAAAAGTAGCTCTTAGGGCCGTTTTCACATCTCCTCCATAGCACTACCTGTCACTTAAACGAACGTATAACAGTGTTTGGTGTGTTTATCTGACACATAGCAGCTATCTAGAAGATGTGAAGTCGGGCCTTAGAACTTTAAAATCTTATTTTTGTATCAAGATTAAATATTTAAAAATTACTCGGATGACACTTAAGCCCAATCAAATTCACAAGAAAATTTAAAATAAATTTCAGTCTATCACCAATTAAATTCGATCGCCAAAAAGAAACAGATAAAAAGATGAGCAGAAAGTTTTCAATTTATGGACTACACTGGATCGTAGTGTGCTCGTTTTACAGTAACTTTCCTCTCACAAATATAACGCAAAAGTTCTGGTCACCCTCAATTTTTCAATTGTAAGTCAGCGAAAGCCCATAAGGTTTATGCCGAAATTGTGACGTTTTTGGGTCTAAAGCGAATTGTAGAACACACATCTGATGGCCATACCGAAAAGCGCATTTCAGAAGTGATACGAGGACTGGAAAAAGCGTTGGCACAAGTGTTTTATATGCGAGGGCTATTACTTTGAAGAAGACAAAATGGATCTTGAAAAATAAATAAGTACTTTTCAAAAAAATTGAAAATTCACCTTACCTTAGACCTATCTTTTTCCATAGCACTAAAAATGAAAATTTGACGATATCTCAAAGCCCGTTCTACTTTCCACATATCTGAGAGCAGTTTTGAATTCATTGAAATTTTGTTGCATAGTGTAATGAGACTGCTGTGTGGGATGGCAATACTCTATCGGAATTGTTTCGAAGGAAGATCTCCAGTAAAACAAGGTTTTTACTAAGTTTATATTTTCCTTTACTCGTGGAGAATATCGACGAGCTACCAGGGAGTTGAATTTAAGACGAACCCAAAATTCTTATGTACGCGGTCGACATGGTTCTTTTTGCTAGTGCTCACACTCCGAGTAGTAATTTCATACTTGAACTATCCTAACCAAACTTTGCACGAAGTCTTCTGGTACATATACGCTGCACATTTGTCGGAACCGGCCGGATCGGATAACTATAGCATATAGCTGCCATAGGAACGATCGGTCGAAAAACTAGTCTTAAAGAGAAAAACTTTTTGTTTTTAATGGAAATGCCTCCAAAGTGCGTATTTCTTAGTTTACTATCTTTTCCCATGATTTCACTAAGTTTGGTCGAAATCGGATGACTATAGCATATAGCTGCGATAGGAACGATAGGTCAAAAATCTAGTTCTAGTGAGAAAAACTTTTTTGTTTTTAATGAAAACGTCCTTATCATTGGCATACACTTAATTTATATACTTTTACACAATTCTACAAAGTTTGGTCGAAATCGGATGACTATAGCATATAGCTGCCATAGGAACGATCTGCCAAAAATCTAGTTTTAGTGAGAAAAACTTTTTTGTTTGCAATGGAAACGCCTCAGAACTTCGTAATTCTCAGTTAACTATGCTTTTCCATGATTCCACCAAATATGGTCGAAATCGGACATCTATATAGTATAGCTGTCATAGAAAAGAAGAGCCTGAAAAGTAGTCTTAGTTATAAAAACCTTTTTGTTTTCAATGGAAATGTCCTCAAAAGTGGCACGTATTTGTTTTTTATGCTCTTACACAATTCTACAAATTTTGGTCAAAATTGGATGACTATAGCGTATAGCTCTCATAGGAACGATCGGTCGAAAAACTAGTTCTTGTGAGAAAAACTTTTTTGTTTTCAATAGAAACGTCTCTTTCGTTGGCATATATTTATTTTATATACTTTTAAACAATTCTACAACGTTTTGTCAAAATCGGATGAATATAGCATATAGCTGCAGTATGAATGATCGGTAGAAAAAGAAGTTCTAGTGTGAAAAACTTGTTTGTTTTTAATGGAATCGCCTTAAAAAATGTACATGTTAGTTATTCTTTTCCAAGATTCCACTAAATTTGGTCGAAATCGGACATCCATATAGTATAGCTCACATAGAAAAGTAAGGTCCGAAAAGTAGTCTTATTTAGAAAAACAAACTGCAAGGGTATACAAAACTTCGGCCGAGCCGAAGTTAACTTCCCCCTTTTTTTTGTTATTTTATTTTCACTTATTTGCGACTCGAACTCGGGACCTCGAAAGACTGCACTCATAGACACCACTGCTTAGACAACAGCACCACATCTAGGATGCCTTGAGCATCGTCCAATTTATATAAGCTGACCGGGAGCGCTCTTCACTCGATTGTTTCCCCACACACCCCTCTCCCGAAAAAAAAGCTATGCAGTGAGGGCGGGTTCAAAGCAATTCTCTCAAATACCGCTTGCGCTCCTCTCTCAGTTTCTTTTCCTCACTCCCCTCGCCAAAAATCACAAAACAGAACAAATTTGGCTCGATTACAAGCGCGAAATTCTTAAAAATTCCAGAAAGAATAAATTTTTTTTTCAAGTGCGTTTGCACTCCTACTTTTTTCTGGGTGCACAAGATATGCAGAAGATGATTGATGTCGCACATGCCTATTGCCAAAAGCCTTTATAGCAAAAATAACATAAACTCGTACGAAATACAGATTGTTTGAGGCAAAATCAAAAGCAATTATGTGTTATGGAGCAGAAGACTGGGGATATGCCAAATACGAAGACGTCGAAAAATTATTGAGGTACTTTGTTAAAAGAGTGTTTTATCTCCCACAAAACACGCATACTTATGCCATTCATCTAGAGACTGGACTTGCAGAAATGTATCTACAAACTCTAGGAACATATTTTCGATACATTAACAAAATAATAAAACTGGAAGAGAATAGGCTGCCCTGTCTTCTTGTAAAAACACTTTTGTAGGGAAGAACGCAAATTTTTCAAATCATGGGAAGGCCTTGCTCGGGACTTTGGAATCAACCTGGATCTGTCGCTGCCCGATACTTGGAGCATCGCTCAACGTGACCTACTACAAGCAATTTATAAACGAGCTCGAGATAGCTTTGAAGTCTGCACTAACAAGTCAAACTCGCAACACCTACGGCCAACTAAACCACAACTTGAAGAAAAGTAATTACTTCAATGACCAAAACGACTGCATGACCATTTCATATTTTTTTAAAGCTCGGACAGAATATATCAGAATATGTGGCCGGGTGGCTCAGCGGTCGTGGGTTCGATCCCGCCTCGGAACATCTAATGACAAGTTTTTTCTTTGAATAAACTTTACACCCGGTCACCCCTCTCTCCATATAGCCATGTCCGTCTGTCTGTCTTTCTGTCCGTATGAACGCACAGATCTCAGAGATGGTAAGAGAAAGAAGTTCGACGTGTAGGAACAAAAACTTCTTATACTTGCAGGCAGATCAAGTTTATTTTCAATTTTTGCCACACCCCCTCCCGCCCCCAGCAATTTAGAGAAAACGTCATATCTCCCACAGTTTTATAGAGAGAAGGTTCGAACCTTTTAGACTTATTTTGAAATCAAGATTATTTAGTGATCCGCCAAAGGATTGGTAAAGATCGGATGAACGGTTGTCGAGTTATGAGGAAAACAAACAATTATGGGCAGCACCGTTCGCAACGGTAATGGGCAGCACTTTACAGGTACAGAGTATGTTATAGTCGGGCTTGACCGACTTTCTTTCTTGCTTTCGCTCACTTTGTTCATTTTTTGCATGAGACAAGTTGCGGGGCAGAATCTGTCGAAAGTTTCTTTAGCGTCAGTAAACTGCAAGTGCGTATGCGTGCTTCTAACGCAACAACAACAATAAAGACACTCGACTCGATTTGCTTAGTTAATGAGAACCAAACAAAATTAACTTTTTCAAGCTGTTATCGTAAGAGAGCTTCGTGCGTTTCTTTCAAGAAGAAGCAAAAACAAGTGTGCCGTTCAAAGACTGGACGAGTCTGTTTAATTTGTACCTGTCATTTTGTCGAGCAGACAGCACGGGATAAATTTTGAGCTCTCGTTTGAAACAACAAAACTCTCGATAGAGTTCTCGTCTCAGAGATTTAAGTAGAATATTTATACCTTCCAGTCATCGTTGTGAATTCAATCGACAGTCCATAATATCTAAAAACGACTACAGGCTCAAAAGTTATTCTCTGATTATTTTTCGATTCCGCTGATTAAAATGGTCAATCCAAATAATACCAATCCCGGAGGAGTAAGCGTCAATCGCTTAGAGGAACTCTCTCACCCAGCGCAATCCGAGGGAGAGGAACCACCACAAAAACTATGCCAGGATGAACCGCCACCGACCATCAACACCTTTTTAGATTTCTGTATGGCGGTGCTGAAACAACGCTATATGCATGATGAGGAACACTATTCTGATACCCGCCAATTGCTGTACAGTTTCATGAGCGTACCGCGGAGTCTGGAAAGCTTTCTGGCGTATGCGATAATTCAGTGTGTAGATTCCTTTTTCTACATACACACTCTTCTGCTCGTGCGCTGTCTGTGGGCTATTTTGTCACTGTTAACCCGCGTGGTGGCCAGACTATGTCGATTGCGTAGTGGCGATCAGCCTTTGCTGCAACCTGACCAGATCTGTGCTTTGTTGAAGGGAGCCATCTGGTCTTCGGTGACTATACTCATGCTGCTAGTGGACATGAATCAGGTGTATCATAACGTTAAATCGCAATCGACCATCAAATTGTATATATTCTACAATATGTTGGATGTGGGCGATCGATTGCTATCCACCTTTGGTCAGGATGCGATAGATGCACTGTTATGGGCGGCCACAGACCCGAAGCGCTCGAAGGAGTCGCATTTTTGTGTGCTGACGCATGTGCTCATAACGCTTATATATTTGGTGTTGCACACAGGACTCGCCTTGTTACAGGCCACCTGCATTAATGTGGCAGTCAATGCCCATAGCAGGAGTCTGCTGGGCATTATGATATCCAACAATTTCATGGAGCTCAGAGGATCTGTATTCAAAAACTTCAATAAGAAAAATCTCTTCCGAGTGGCCTGCAGCGATGCTAGAGAACGCGTTCATCTCTCTGTTCTGCTGCTCATTGTGGTGATCCAAACCATGAAGGAATATAAGTGGAGCATTGACCACTTGAAGGTGATGCTATTCATTTGCTTTGCGGTGCTATTCACCGAAGTTGCTATTGATTGGATGAAGCATGCTTTCGTCACGCGATTCAATGAGTTGCCCTCGAGCGTCTATCGGGAGTACACCACTATTTTGGCCAATGATATGACACAATGCCAGCAAAAGCATTCCTTTTCGGATCATTCGGATGTGGTGTCTCGACGCATGGGGTTCATGCCCTTTCCTTTGGCAGCGGTTCTTTTCAAGACCATTTATACTTCGGTCTCATTTTCGAACATGGCCGCTTGGTTGCTGTTCGTGTTGGCCTATCTGATTGCTTTTAGTTTCACATTTGTTTTGCATACCTGCGCTCTGGGTAAGGCATTCGCACTGGAGAAGGAGAAGGAACAATCGGAACGGTACTCCAGCTCCACACTGAGTAGCAAGACAGACCCAGGAGATGTAAAGATTGTACATTCAACTTCCAGCTCCGATTCACCAAAATCAACCCAATCCAACTCCACACCTAAGAAGGCAGTCCCAGAGCTGCAGCTGGATGAGAACAATTCATTGAAAGTGGCGCCCAATAGCTTGGTGGATCTGGATGATGTCTGTCCAATTGAGGTCTCAGAGGTAGAAGTACTCCCTGAGGTTACTTTACTGAAGGAGGATCTTGCTCGCGGAACGACACAACTTGCTTTGAATAATTCTAAAAACTATTCAGAAAATACATAAAACATAATCTGGGTGCCGTAGAATATTTCAATACTTTATCACAATATCAAAAACTGTTCAAAGATTCCACAAGTAAGGAACCAAGGCTCGTACCTAAACCTTGTTACCGAATCTGGATTTTTACGAAGGGTTAGAGTCTCGGCTCTTGAGAATTTTGGGGGTATACAGCCTCGATATGAAAAAACCGTTTTGTGTCTCTTGAATAGGTTCAGCATGTTTCGATTTCCTTGTATCTATTTACGAATCTAATGGAAGTTGATCGCTCTCTTGGTTTTTTTGGAAGAGTTTTGTTGTGCCTTTAATTAGCGCGAAGAGAACTAATTGCAACAAGTAAGGGTTGATTTCTAAGATTGCTTTGAATTAGTTCTTAAATCGCATTGCATTTATTTAGTCACTTGAATAGGTTCAAGCGAAACAGTGTTCCTTGCCTTTAGATCAGAGGTCGGCACGGCCCTATCCCGCGGGATATGATTTTTCTTAGTCGGCGTCGCTGCCGCTCATGCACAGTATAAACGTTCGTGTGACTTCGGCAAAGGTCTTCGGCTTTTCTTCATGTTTTCTAAAACGGTAGAAAATTCATCATAAAATTAAAATTGATTGACATTAAACAGCTCAGGCAAAATTTTACTGACATGTTCTCAATTCCCCTACGTTTTGAAAAGTAAACCGAACGCAATTCCGTTTCGGTTTGGTTTTGCTGTTCTCAAATCCGAATGGAATTGCTTACATTTTACTTCTGTCAAATCACGGGCTAATCGAAATCGGCACAAGAGACTCATGCATTTCGGTTTGGCTTGCACTTCTAATTTCTCGAGAAATTAAACAAAAGAATTAACTTGCAGTTTTTACTGGCTCGAGGTCTTCCTATGTTAATTTTAGTTCAGTTAAAGACTTAAATGCAATTCGAATTACATTAATAAGTTCTAAATTGATCACAGAATTAAGGAAAGTTAACTTAATGTTCATTTGGCAACTGTACGAGTGCGTGATATGCCAACTACTTTTCATTTCACCGGCCAACAAGCATAATTTTTAAGACGGAAAACTGTAGTTGCAGTGAAAATAAAATTGAGAACATGCCGGATAATGACTATTGTAAATTTCTTACTATTTCGCTGTTGATCAGCAGCGCTGCTGCTACTGCATCAGCGAACTTTGATTTGTTCATAACTTAAATATCGTTCATTCGATAGGAACCATTCCTTTGGCGGATCGCTTTCAAATCCTGATTACTACTTGTGGCCCGGTTGAGGCTCAGCGGCTAGTGTACACGACCGCTGTGCAAGTGGTCGTGGGTTCGATCTCGCCTCGGAACATCTAATGACAAGTTTTTTCTTTGAATAAACTTACACACCCGGTCACCCCTCACTGCTGTTGATTGGGCATCGTTGATCGCCTCCTTGACAAACTTCTCGCGCAGTTTCTTCATCTCGTCGCTGGCCATTTCCTCGGGCGTCATTTTGGCCAGCTGCTTGGCGGACACGGCCCCGCACATGAAATTGCCGCGCAGACCCGGATTCTTGATGTCCTTGAGGTTGGCCACACGCGATCGGATGCGATTCTTGTACTTCATGTCGGTGTTCTTGAACTCCATGTAAATGGCATCCTCCAGCTCGGCGGCCATCTCCTCCGGCTCGGCACAACCTTCGGGCACTTCGCCCATCTTCAAGGCAGTTGTCAGCATTTCGCGGCACTTCAAACGCACCGCATCGGTCATGCCGCCCGAGGGGAAGGAGGATTGCAGGCTGGATGCAGAGGAGGAAGAGGGTTTACGCTCCTCGCGCTTCTCCTTGGATGAGCTGCTGCTGCTGCTGGTCTTCTCCTTCGCATTGGACTTCGAGGCGGCACCTGAGGACTTCGTGGCGGCCGCCTCCTTGCTGCTGTCGCTTTTGTTGTTATTTGGTGTGGTGGTGGGACTGGGACTGGCCAGAAATCGTTTCCAGTTCTTGATCAGCGTCTTGGCCAACGCAATGACCTCATCATCCTTGCTGCTCTTGCGCAGCTCGTTCACCGTCATCCCGATACGGGTCTTGGTCAGTATCTCCAGATTGATGTTCAGCGTTTGCAGCGCCTTCAGCAGATCCAGCGCCTGATCCTGACCCTGTGGCAAGAGAAAGAGAGACTCGCATCAGCACCACAGCTTACAGGTGGACCCCACCCCCGCCCGCTACTCACCGTCCCATCGCTGGATATTTTGCTCATTTTCTTCTGAATTCGAAACACTTCATCCTCCACGCTCATTTTGATTTATCAGAAAACACTGCAAATTGAGGGAATCAAGAAACGGTTTGGATTTATTTTCGATTTACGTAGATCTTTGAGTTAACAATCCCTGATTTAAAGCTATATTGATGCCGCCACATTGTGTCTTTAGGATCCTTACATGCTTTTCCCTCCAATAATAAGTTGTTTACTAAATTTTTTATGTACCTCGTAGTGAGACCATGCTCGATTTTTGGTATTAGTGGGACCACACTCGATAATCATGATAATTCTTAGGATAGATCACGAGTACTCTTTACAAAGTAACGAGTCACAGTAGCAGTCGCAGTAATGGGGCATCAATTACACAGGCCAACCAATACCAAATTACCAAGGTGCAGCCTTGTCAAAGTAAAAACAGTGTCATAGCAACTTGACACAAACTTTGAGATGTACAGAGACTAGTGGTATTCCCGAAAGTGATCTAGATTTGATTAAGAATTCGTGAAAGCAAATCAAAATCAGTTGACGGAGCGACCCTTTTTGCGCACTGATTTAAATTTCGTGAGCAACTGGCAGTGTGACCAAACTGCTGATTTACTATTGGCGCGAAAGCAAAAAAGGCTAAATTAAAGAAAAAAAATTGTTTTAATCTTTTTAAGGTCTGTATCCAGATGTGAATTAATTCGATGTAAAGTAAAATTTTCATACAAAGAGACAAGAAAAGTATAAATAAAATGTTGCTTCAAAATTTTTATGAAAATTTTACTTTACATTGAATTATTTTACATCTGGATTCAGGCCTTTAAAGTATTATTTATTGCTATCTCATTTCTTTATTTCTTTTACAATATAAAGTCAAGTTTTATAGATATTTTGCTCAGTCCATATACAACGTTAAATAGCAAGGCTATTTAAACGGTTCTACAATTTATAAGAACAAATTTAGAAGGATGTAAGGAACTCACTTCTTTTATGGTGTTTCGTTGAATCGTTTTAATACGCTTCAAGCTAGAAAAATTTCTTTCTGCAGTTGCCATTGGCAATGTGGCCATGCAATTTATATATATTTTGAAATTTTCTTTTGGGCAGTTATCCAACGCTTCCATCGAACTTTTTGTTTAAAAGGCCCCCCTCACACTAAATATTTTTTCACAAATTTATTGACCTCATTGTCAACATCACCTGAATCATTCTTGAAGAGCTCCGAACATCCTTCTAAAATATGTTCATGATCTTCATTCGACCGGATCTCCGATAGTCTTGAATCTAATCTTCATTAACTTTTTGAAATTCGCGAGTCAACGGGAACGATAGGCTATTGACAAGATTAAGTACTTGTAAGCTTATTAGAAATTCGAAGTCCATGGCGCTTGTTAAATTTTTAGAGGCCTTTTCTGTGGCTCTCATGTTGATAGGCTTCGTTTTTGAACCCCATAAACCACACCTCCCTCCCCCCTATCTATGCCACTGGCAACATGTCAATGGCAAAACACAGAATTGTGTGTTTTACAATTCACAAGTTCAAATTCGGCAACTTCTTAACTTATATAGGTCAAGTGTGGAAAGTGGTTAGAATCTCACTGACGAAACATGTCAGCGAAACCTTAACCTGCTTGTATTTCTTTTACAATATGAAGTCAAATTTTCTAAATTTTTTGCTCAGTCCATGTACGACTTTGTCCCCTTTAATTTCAATTTCATGGTGAATAACAAATAAGAAATAATAAATCATATGTTCAATATCAATTGTTGTTGATTTGATCATATCAATTGTTGTTGATTTCTTGAGGATTTTTGAATTATAATGCCTTCCCGACCTATAGACGGCTAAACAAGCCGTTTTTAAAAACAGCTAAAATTCAGCTGTCCAAACCCAAGGAAAGGGTTCGCCCCTAATTTCGAACTCACAAAATTTCATTGGGACAGATACGCGTCTAAGGATCACGTGGTGGGTCAACTCAGGTTAAGGTTCGAGTCCCGGATTAGATCTACGATTAATACTCACTGTGACCTCTCCGTTTTCTTTATAAGACACTTTCGAACAGCTCTTGAGCATCAAAGCAGAGACAAAGTGTTTCTATTTATATAAAGTATTGTGGCGAAGTAAATATTCCGTAATGAACAGGCCTTACAGGCCTCTTTTGTATGAAAACCTAGCTGAATCAGAAAAAAAAACACTTTTAAAATTAAACAACTTTTCGAAATCAACAAATTTATTACTTTGTAATAAGTTCATGGTCTCTTCAGCATCTGTTTCAATTATTTTCATTGCAATATATTTCATTGATTAGGAGGAGAGTAGCAATCTAGCAACCACTGAAAATTAAAAGATCTTCATGATATACTCAATATTTTGAAAAAAGTAAGAATAGGTTCAGCCAACTTTGATTTTTATAGATTGGAAATCTAAATAAATAAGTCAAATCAGACGTAACTAAAAGCGAAAAAAGCTGATTATTATCAAGTAACGCTGATTAACCCAAAAGTCACTAAAACTTTTATACTTGATTTTGGAATAGATGTGTTGCTAATAGAAAAAAACCCATTGAACTTGAACCTAGGCATTATTTGAAAAGCTGGGTATGAGGTAAGTCTATTATATCAACATTTAAGGGTATAGTGACAGGATTTTAAAAATGTTGGATATTGTCGAACTGTATAGACTTAAGTACTAAAGCACAGAAAAAAATGTCAAATTTATTTGAATATTTACTTCTTAAAATGAATATTTCGAAAAAACCGAACATACCAAAATTCTTTTGATCCAATGTAATATCATTTACTTGAATAGAAATTGAATAGTTTCGGTATGATACTAAAAATATCAACCAAATGTTTCCATGAACACATTACTGAAACAGAAATAAAAAACTTTTTGGGAAACAAAATTTTATTACCCTGTCAGACAAGTGGCACAACGCGATCCAGAGCAACACAATTTGACACCCATAGCCATCGATAAGTATGACAGAAGGATGACTGCAATTACTGTCAATGCGACGAACTTCATGGTATTCTCAATATTTCGAAAGAAATATAAAAACACCTTCGGCCGACTTTGCTTTTTATGGATTGGAAATCTAAATAAAGCAGGAAGTCAAAGCAAGCGTATCTAATAACGAAACAAAACTGATTATGATAGTCTTGGCACACTGAGCACATTTTAGATATTACGTTTATGCTATCAAATTCACGATTTCTTCAATTTGCCTGTTTATGCAGCGTTTGTTGTCACAAAATGACCAGCTCATATGAGAAAACTAAAGATCTGGCAACACCAACGCACTTCATGAATTGAAGTCAAATTCATAGTCAACTTTTGTGAGTAGTCGAATTCATGAAATGGTGTTTATGCACATTTCCTCAACAATTCCAGAGTTATAAAACTTAGCGGTGTTATTGAAAGGACAATATTCCTTTCCCGAATTTTAATGTTCCTATCTGTATCTTGCTAAATTAACGATCACTTCTTGGATATCAATTCATGTGTGTTGTTGGTATGTGGGCATTGGAATGTCATCATCATGTCATCAGGAAGTTTTTAGTCGGTTTTATATTAAAAACAAAAACTTTTATAAATGCTTCACATATTTCTGACATTACTTTATTTTATGAGAAACGATGTGATATTGGAACATTTTGCTTCAAGATGTTAGATGTTGCTCAGTGGAATTAGGCTTTTACAAGTAAAGCTGCTTAATACAAAACTTATTAAAACTTGGTTAACAATAACTATAGAACGCGAACCTAGGTTTTATTTGAAAAACTGGGAATGAGGTGAGTTTCTTATATCAGAATCAAAGGGTTCATAAGGGTTGTCGAAATGTGTAGAGAAAAAAAATTACAAATTTATTTTGATATTTACTTCTTAAAATGAACTTTTCAAAAAAGTCAAATTTTCCAAATAGCCTTCTGATTCAAAGTAATTTCATTTACTTGAATAGATAGTAAAAAGTTTCAGAACAAAACTAAGAATATAAATTCTGATCCTTTCTGATAGTTTTGACTCGAAAACCGGAACAAGGCCCATAAAGTTTATATTAATCTTATGAATTAATTCATGATTATGAATTAATTTGTACAAATGGGCTTATGGATACCGACCAAATTCCTCTTTGCCTTTTGTATGAAAAACGTAATGAAACAGAAATAAAACACCCTTTGGAAAACCAGAATTTTATTACTTTGTCATAAGTTCATAGTCTTAGCTTTAACGAAGACAACTAGAACAATGTGATCCAGAGAAACACAATTTACCCATAGCCATTGATAAGTATGAGAAAAGGATGACTGCTGGTATACTCAATATTTTGAAAGAAATATATGAATAGCAACAGCCGACTTTAATTTTTATGGATTGTAAATCTAATTAAAGTAGGAAATCAATGCAAGCGTATCTAACAACAAAAAGCCACTCTGATTAAATCGAAACTCATTATAAATTCTAAACTTGATTTTTGAAAAAATTTCATAAAATTAATGACAGTGTGATTTTGAAATGGATCCTAACTTTAGATCGATTCACCATAATTGTCTTGGTACCGACCTCTGCCTCCTATTATCTTGACAACCTGTTTCCGCTTTTCTATGAAAACATTACTAAAACTGAAATAAAACAGCTTTTGGGAAACCATAATTTTATTACTTTTTCATAAGTTCATGGTCTTAGGTTTAACGGCGACAACTCCTACAACGGTCTCCAGAGCAACAGAAATTATCACCCATAGCCACAGATAAGGATGAAAGAAGGATGACTGAAATCACTGACAATGCGACGAACTTCATGGTATACTCAATAGTTTGAAAGAAATATATATGGTAAATAGCTTCAGCAGTCCCTGCTTTTTATGGATTGGAAATCTAAATGAATCAGGAAGTCAATGCAAGCGGAACAAAACTGATTATCATCAAACAACGCTGAGTAGATACAAGCTAATTAAAACCAGGGTTTCAAACCTCCTTAAAATTGGGAGTGGTTCACTCCGGGGTTCGAACCCGCGGAACTTCCAAGGGTCTCGAACTAGGGTTCAGTTATAAACTTTTATTACTAAATTAAAAAACACGTACGAAAATTGAAAAATTTACTATTTTTTTCATAGAAGATTACCACTATTTGAGCTTAGTTTAAGTTAATCATTAATATGTATTTCTGTTAATTTTCATATATACTGGTTCTTTGGCTGAATAAAACAAGCCTTAGAAAAACCGCGCTCGTCTGAAAAACTCCAATACTCCTTTTTGAAATTCGTCCTCCCCGAAAAGATCACACTCCGTGTATAGATTTCATTTCTTTTATTTGGAATTTTCAAAAACACTCTTTAAAAGCGTTATACGAATTGTACAAATTTTTGGAATTTTCCTTTTGCCATTTTCTTTCGGATTATCCTGGTCAATCTTCTTCTATCTATATCCAGACAACAGAGAACTGATTTATCAAGTTCGAAATAGTTTCACTCATATTTTCAATTAGAGCTTTCACATTACCACAATTGTTAGAAGCATCTTCGTGCGAAAACATTTTACATAGAATGAATATCGAAAAGAAGATTTAGATTTAGAATATTTTTCTTTAGTCGCTTCTTTCTTAGCCCCGATTTCTCAAAGGTTCCTGTTGGCCAACCGCCGGTCAAATTTGTTCCTCCAGTTGACAAGCGGTCAAGTCAACAGCAGTTTCATCTGATATCGATAAATTCCTATGTATTAGAGCAGCACCGCCAAGTCCTGCTAACAATCCTAGTCACAACAAATTGAATCGCAACTAAAGTCAAGGCTTTAACTCTGATCCTAGCATAAATTATTTTACATGTAGATTTTGTCAGCCTGAATCATTGAACAAAAGTGGCATTGTTTATTCATTGCTCTGCCCCTTCAAATTCCATTTCCATTGCGTGGAGTTGAAAAATTCGTTTATTCATAACAAATCAAATCTTGGATCGATAGTTCCATCGGCAATGTTCCTCCGGTTGCGCCACACACAGCATGAGACACGCAAATTTGGTTAAACTGCCTGTCAAGTTGACTAACCGCACATTGAGAAATCGGGCCTTAGTCTAGTATTTGACTTGTCAGCTCCACTAAGATATGAGAAACTTTAAAAAATATATCATATTTGTACATTTTAGCTGCAAAACCATCCAAACTTTTAGGTGAATCTCGTTAACTTATAGGAACAACATTGTTCACGATATCGAGGAATAAGTTTGCCTAAATTTTTGGATAACCAGATACAATTTCTGAATTTAAAGCTAAAACTAGGTTGAATCGCCAAGAACCATATACTGCTCCCACAAACCAAACGCTCCTTATACAGGCCTGTTCCCGTTTCCGAGTGGAATTAAAAAGTAAAACGATCGCAATCCCGAATCGTTTTCATTTCGGTGTTCCCGTTTCCGAGTGAAATTGAAATCGATTGTCTTTTCGAATGAATGCTCGAATCGTTTTCAAATTTTAATTCAGCCATAAGACAGCCTTAACAATTTCGATCAGCACTGCGCATGCGCTGATGCGGAATTGCGAACAGCTCGGTTTCATTTCGATCGATCTTTCGTTCGCTTACACTCAATGGCCGCATGAAAAAATGGTTTTAAATAAAATTGTACGCACGATTTATCAATTAATACTTCAAAATCTCTATAATATTAGACATGTTACAATAAAAATATTTGCAAGATGAAAAGAATCACCGTTGCCAAGAAAATTGTAATTTGCTTTTCATTCCACTGACTCTTTTAAAACCGATTAACTTGATCGTTTTTCGGAAACGGGAACAGCTACCAAATCCGATTCCGCATGATCTGATCGAAATCGGAAACGGGAACAGGCCTGATAAACTAAATATCGAGATCAAAATAAAGTAAAGCTTCAATTGTCAAATCGAACAGTCTTTTCCCTGTTGTAAAAACAGCGAAATAAAAACCAAAAAAATAGTTACTCAACTTTAAATGAATCAATAGCGAATCTGAAAAAGAATCATCGATCTTTACAAAGTTTTCAATTAAAAAATTATTTAAATTTTGATGCTGAACAGAAAATATTTGCAAAAATCCTCATTTTTATTCAGAAGGAAACAATAGCAATATTTAACAAAAATAGTGGAGGGATTTTCCCATTTTTATAGCAAATTCTAGGGTGAGACAAACATTTTCAAATATTTATGCCAGCTGCCGAAATATTCTAGAAATTTTAACGTTTTGGGAGGGCAAAAAGTACCTTGCACCCCCATAAATGCAGCAGCTGATGAGGGGATGATTTCGGAATTCCCTTATATTAGAATTTATGGGGACCTCATACCGGAATTTTTAAGAAAAAGATAAGATTTTGTCGAACTGTGTGGTCTAAACTATTGCTATTTTTTTCTGTGTCATTCTTTGATCTTCGAAAATATCGTATCTTTGTAGAGTTTAACGAAAATAGTCCAAGCGCGTCATATTTCAGCAACCTGTTTTTTCTTTTGTATGTAAACCAATTTCAGAAATCTAAAATTTTATTACTTTATATTAAGTTAAAGGTTACATTTGAAGCAGTGGATACCAAAGCAACACTTTTTTATACCCATAGCCATCGATAAGGATGAGTGAAGGATGACTGCAACCAATGATAGAGCGACAATCTTCATTATGTACTCAATATTTTGAAAAAAAAAATGAAAAAATACGTTCAGCCGCCGTTGCTTTGTATGAATTGGAAAGCAAAATAAGCAGGAAGTCAAAGCAAGCGTAACTAAAAGCGAAACGAAACGTTTTTTTCTGAGGTAATACCAGGGCTGTGCCGCTGGCATTGCTTTCTTCAATTAGCATTACTAATTGGTAATGCTAACTGATAATGCTTAATTTTAACTGACAAATTCGAATTTTCGTAATTGGCATTATACATTTCAATTCCAATTAAAACAATTCTGAATTGGCATTGAAATGAAATAATTTTAATTCGTAATTCTCAATTGGCACTGAATTTAATAAAATTTCAGTTTGTAATTGTGAATTGGCCTTAATTATGAATTGAAATTATTTTCATTTCAATAACAATTGAGAATTACGAACTAAAATTATTTGATTTTAATGCCAATTCAAAATATTTTAATCGCAATTAAAATTTATAATGACAATTAAGAATTTTTAGAATTATTATATAAAATGTAATGCTTATTAAAAAATAATGTTAGCGCTTCTGGACCCAACCCTGATTAATGCGAATAATAAAAAACTAACAATGATAAGAATGTTTAGCCAAATGTTGACATTCCAATTCTAATATAACTCGATTGTAATATCCCTCGGTTTTATGTGCTATTCATCATATAGATATCAACGGGACAGTGATATTTTAAGATAACAGTCACATTTGTCACAGTGATGTGAAATCACTGGGATGCTGGATTTGCCATGACAGTTTATGGTCACACTGCAGATATTTTGAATATTTGGTAAAGACGACAGCCCTGGATTCTTTTCCAACTCTTCTTTGCTCCTGGTTTCTATTCTTACTCTTCTTTGCTCCTACAAGTGTGAAAGGTTGGTGTCGCCGGCAGAAAACTTTAAATAATTTAAAAGTAATTTCTCAGTGAAAATCTCGTGTTTAAAAAGTTTTAAAGGGTAAGTTATGCATTAATTAGTGAGATTCGATTTACTAAGCCAAGTTTAAAAACATTTCAAAAAAACTTTTTATTTGTTTAAAACATTGTACTCGTGTTTTTTTATAACAAATTGAATTCTTCTGCACATATGTACATAATTAAATATTCCTAAATTTTCATATACATAATATGTAAGTGAGCTCATTTTTCTTAAACTAGAATTTGTCTCGAAATTTCTAGGCTTTTTTACGCTTTGCTTTTCTTTCGGTTGTTCCTTTTGGTTATTCACCGTTACCCGCCAGGCGTCAGCCATTGCAGTTTTTGCTGATCTCTCCTTTCTTCACATATTTCGTCAAAAATCCTTCATTTCGTTTTGCAGCTTGGTGCATAAAGGTCGTGCTAAAACCGCGTGCGTTTAAAAAAAAAAAAGTGAACTAGTTTGTTTAATTGTGCATTAAGTATAATATTAAATAGGGTGAGTGAAGTTTTTTAAAAGAAATTCGAGGAAAAACTTAACAGGATAAGTGAAACTTAGTTTTTTGTATGCTTATGCTTGTGTGTGTGTAAAAGAAATAGAAAGATGGAGCGTGTAAAGAATTGGAAAGATTTGGCTTTTGTGTGTTTTAACATTCATAAAAGGAAAATACTTTAAGGGAAACCATAAATGCTAACTTTGTTTTTAATTAAATTGTGTGGTGAAATGAATTCTTTTACATTGTAAAACTGAACTCGAAACTTTTTATATTGTGTGTGAGTATGTGTGTGTGTGAGAGAGAGAGAGAATGCGATTGTAGCTGTTCAATTTGTAGCTTTGATACAGCCTGCCGCAAAAAGCGATTGCTTTTTTTCCTGTACATTTTCTTCATGAATTAAAACTGTAATACTGCTTTTGGATTCTTTAAACTTTAAGCTGAACAGAGACTCGCATTAAACAACAGATAATGTTGCGCCACTCTGTAAAAAATAAAAAAATAAAAATTAAAAACTTGCAAATTCCTTTAATATTACAGTTTATTAAGCATACATCAATAAAAACAGATTTTTAATTAGTAAGAAAAAAAAAATTGGGGCATTGCTTCAGTTTTGTCCGTATGTACTTACATATATTCAATGTGTTTGAATGTGTTAGTGAGAAAGGAAAAAGGCAAATGAAGATTGACGACAGACATAATTTATTTTATTTTCAACCATTTTTAGTCCAAACTGACTTAATATTTTCCGCAGTTTTGGTCATTTAAGATAATTACATGCATGTATCAAACTTTGTTGCAATGAGACATATACACATACATACAAACGCGAACATGATCAAACAAATCCAAAAGCAACATTTTGAACTAGTGATGAGCGCGTGAGCGACTTTTTAAGCACGACACAGGAGACAAATTTTAAAGTGAGAGAATATTCAGTCATCGGCTTAAGTATTTTGACAAAAAAAACTTAAACATTAACCAATATCAGGCCTGTTTCCATTTTCGATTGATCGGATTTGGAAAATCTATTGGAACAGTTGGTTAAAACTTTTAGCCATCAAAATAGTCGAATATAAATTAAAATTATAAATCATAAAGAATTTACGGACATAAATCAAGGTAAATGTTTACTATTCATCCATAAATTCCAAAAATTTTGAAAAAAAGTCTTCTTGTAAATGAATCTTGAAATTTGCGTTTCTGCCCATATTAAATACTTTTAATCGCATATGCTTTTTGAATTATGTTTCTGATTTAAATAAATTCAATGCAAATTTTCTACAAGTTTGATATTTACCCTTTTTATTATTCGCCTCCGACTATGAAAATGGCACTTGCTGTTAACTATTTTCCACACCACCAATCTGAGGTATAGTTCAAGGCTCGTTTTTTTTGATGTAGTGTCCCCAGAACGCCTAGTCCAATACTCAACAATGTGAGATGGTGGCTCAAAAATGAATATTAGTGCCATGGACGAACAAATATAAGTTAAGCATACACACCACAGAGGCTTAACCTCCTCCTTCCTTCTTATCCAATCCATTCACCGCTTACTCGCCCAATCCTTCCACCCCTTCCTCCTCTTCAAATTCTTCAACAGCTTCTTCCTTTCCCTCTTCTTGTTTTTGGTGAATATAGCAGTGGTAATGTAATAGATGCACCACAGATGAAGACTAAAAGAAACCTCTCAATTCTGCGCCACAGGCAAAAACGTTAGAAAAAATTTTATTGCTTCGATCCTTTAAAAAATTTTAAAGGTTGCCTTACCAAAAAAAAATGCTCGATCAACTTGTTTACCCCTGAAAATTTTTGGGAAAGATGCAGCTTTAACATATATTTTTTGAAAAATGTTATTTTTTGCTAGACCAAGTTTTTTAAAAAAATCTTAAAATTTTAGAATTTTTTCAAACATTTTTTTGAAAAAGATTCCAAGTCCCAAATATTGAAATAAAGTACATATTTCTAGCTTTTTACGTTTTCAAAATTTTCGACTTTGAGAAAAAGCGATTTTCACTATTAAAAGCTGATAAAACCTACAAAGGAGCTCCGATTAAGCTCAAAATTTTGTTGCAAGCTTTTCTAAGCATAAGGTCTCTCTCCACTGAATTTTATCCGAATCGGAGATATAGTGATCAAAAAGTATTTTATTTTTACTTGGACTGCCCCATATAATATTAAAGCTAAGGTCGGTCCAGCCCGACTTCGATATACCAGTTACTCAGGGGAATTAATCTTGTATAGTTTTCTTTTATGTTAGTTAACTGAGCATTAACATTAATAAGAACATTTCAACATTAAGTAAGCAAACAGAGCATTATCAGATCTGTTGATGCTGATCAAGAATTTATATACTTTATGGGGTCGGAGATGCTTCCTACCTCTTACTACATACATTTGCACGACTTAAGTAGTATACCATTTTTACTATACGAGTAGCGGGTATAAGAAGACTGGCTTGCTGATGCAACGCTCACTTATGGACAGCCACAATAAGTAGCTCATTTAGTATTAAGGAGTCCTCTTGCAGGCTTCAAATGTGAAATTGGCCTCATCATCCACAATTCAAACCTTTCATAAGTTTGAGTGAACAAATTTCTGGAAAGTGCACTTCGCCGTTGTTTAATGGTCTCTTTTTGCTGTTCAGAAACATTAAGTCCGGGTTTTTATACCCTGTTCCCATTGAAAATGGGAAAAGGGGGATCATGAAGTTGTGCAAAAGTATGTAACAGGTAGAAGGAAGCATTTGCGACCCTATAAAGTATATATATTCTTGATCAGCATCAACAGCCGAGTCGATTTAGCCCTGTCCGTCTGTCCGTATGAACGCGTGTTTCTCAGAGACTATAAGAGCTAGAGCCACAAATTTTTGCATGTAGGTAGGTGTATGCCCGATTCAATACGAGTTTGTTTCAGATTTGGAAAATTCCTCCCCCTCCCCCCTTTAAGCGCAAAAAACTGTCAGAGCCACAATTTTTAAGATAGACCTACCAAACTTTATATATATCATGTAAGGCTCAATATCTATCTATTCGGAAAAGATCAACAAGATCGGACAATAAACACCGAAGTTATATACGAATCAATTTTGCTTGTGGGAGAGAGGGGGGTTTTGCATTGTCAGTTACCGCGCGCGGCCGCATGCCATGCTTTTGTGTGTATGTTGGAGTGTGTGTATGTGTGAGTGTGTGTGTATGTAAAGAAAAAACACACGAAATCAAGGGAACAGGGTATTTTGTAGTCGCAGCACTCGACTGCAGCTCCCTTACTTGTTTTTTTTGTTATTTGATTGCTCCCATGTGACAGACACATATATTTTTTTTAACGTTTTGTCACTTACATTATAGCTGGCCAGCGCACGATATGATTTGGCTGTGCGACTCACAATTTCAGCCTTTAATTTGGCTCTTGCATTTTTTCCGCAGACAGGGTTTCTCTCCGATATTACTTCATAAATAAAAGTTTTCTTAAATCCCATAGCCGAAATATAATGAAATATTTCAATCTTTGTCTGCTTTGGGTTGTTGTTGCAATATCTGCATAATAAATTTCGACGCTCTGCTGAATTCAACGTCTTGATCACTACTGAGCGTTATCTAGAAAGCTCATCTTTGGAGTAATTCATGATGGAATAGTACCGTTACTTTTTCAATAATTTGTTCTGTGCTGGTCTTTCTGGAATGTTTGTGACGGCCTTCAGAAAAATTTTCGTTTTTTTTATTACGCACACTTTATTAGGTGTTGCCGATACCTCCAGTTTCACAATTTATTGGTCCCTTTCATAGATCCTTGCCAAACATTGATTTTTGTCGCACTGTGTGATGTATGAATCATTTCAGCTATCATTATCCAATACATATTTTGTATTTTTGACTTTTAAACTAAAAGCTTAATCAAAACTGCATTTTTTTGTGTTTTTTTCTCTTTATTTTTATCAAATAATTTTCATTTTGTTTTTGTTTTTATATTTAAACGAGTTTCTCAACATTTTTGTGGCTGTTGAATGGGTTTTCTTTGGGTCAAAATACAATACACAATATTCCAAAAAGTTTTTCGTATTTAATTTCCGTTTTTTTTTTGTTTTGTTGTGTTCCATTTCTAAAATTTTATGTAATTTTTTTTATACAATTTCTAATTGTAAAAGCAAAAATTTTACAGGGTCTGTGACTTTTGTGGGTTTTGGTTTCTATGCTGAAAGCGCCGGCTATTGTTAAACACTACTTATTAAGGTTTATGTTTTTGTTTTATATATTTGCTCCAATAGTTAATTAATATTTTTTTGTTGTTCTTACAGTTATATTGTTTCTCCTTTTTTTTTTGTTTTTAGTATATATGATGCCATAATTATTGTATTTTAAAGTTATAATTATAGAATTTGTTTTGCATCAAAGAATTTAACATTTTACCATTTTTTTGTTTGTTTAAATAAAGTTTTTATTTAACATAGTAAAAACAGAAAAAAAATATTTAGATGAGTATGAAGAAAATGCTTTCTCACTTGACCCGGATCGCATAGGTGATGTGTTTTTACTGGGGTAGCGCGAGACTTTACTTTTTCTCTTTCAAGATGAATTTCAGTGGAAAAATAAAACGAAAACAATTTTACATTTAGTTTAGGGTAGTTATTTTTTAATGCCGCATGCCTTTATGAAAATTAGGAAATTGCTTAGGTTTTTCAGTGTAATATTGTGTTTGTTGCTTTTGGCTCGTTCTTTTGGCGGCTTAAATGTTTCTTTGTTGTTGTTGTCTGTGATATAATAATTATAAGATTGTGTTTCCTCCTTTCTGCCACCAAATTGAAAAATTGTCCCCTTTATTTTCTTAGGCCAATGTGGGGAACTGACGCTCGTCGTTCACCTTGGGTGCAGCATTCTGTTGCCGATCGCTTTGGCCGCCACCAAAACGCTTTGGCCCAGAATGTCCGCCTCCAATATTGTTGCTTGGGCCACGACGCTCAATGGGCGGCCGATTGATTGGAGCTGGAGCTGCTCCGCCCTCAGCAGCTGGTGCACCACCAGTACCACCACCACCTCCACGTTGTCCCTCATTGTTGTTGTTGTTGCGTGGGCCACCAGGACCACCACCGCCGCCTGTACGTGGTCCACCACGACCACCGCGTCCACCAAAACCAGGTCCACCGCGACGTCCATCATTGAAATTGAATTGTATGTCCAGAACACGCTGTTGACGGCCAACACGTTGCGGATACATGGCAGGATCATATTCTAACTCCTCTTCGCTTTCATTTTCCTTCTTCTTGTTGTTGGTCAGTACTATCATTTTCTTCCATTGCGAGGTATCTTCACCTGAGAGAGGGTAGAGATTTTATAGTTTATTTTTTAATTCTGTACGTTTACATACCTTCTCCAGCCTTGCGTATGTTGAAGGTGGGCTTAATGCGCTGCTGCTGTTGTGCCTTCCATTCGTCCAATGTCAGCTCTTTGGTCTCTTCCTCAACGGGTGCCTGTTGTTCGTTGTTCTGGGTCTGTTCATTACCGGACTCATCGGCCTTGCCCTCGGCTTGGTTCACACTGGGTTCGCTTTCGTTCTTGTTATTCACATCATCTATGGCCTCCTTGACAGAGCCCCAATTGTGAGCGCCAGCTCCATCGCGCTTGTCAATTGCCTTGACGCCTATAAAGAAATGATACGAATTTTATTAATTAAATTTTGGGTTTGTGCTTTTCAGAGCGCCACTCTTTGTGGGAAAAAAGCATAAAATTTTAAATAAATAAATAATTGATAGATATTCGCCTTTGAACATATTAGTAAAGTAAAATGGCTTGTCAGGTTGACACAGCCCCAAGGCTTGCAAGTTGACATAGCCCCAAAGGGCCAAAGCCGAGCCTCTCTTAATCTCTTGGCTCGTGCGGACCTACAGGTTAACGCCGAATCCGAACGGCAGTTTCAGAAGCTTTTCATGGCTAATTACTAGAAAGTTGGCGCCAACAGCAAAGAGGTGTGGCCGGGTGTAAAGTTTATTCAAAGAAAAATAATTTTCATTAGATGTTCCGTGGCGGGATCGAACCCAAAACCTCTTGCACAGTGGTAGCGCACACTAGCCGCTGAGCCACACCCGGGCCCACTAAAGATATGTCTTTCCTTAAATAAAAGATCGACAAGCCTAAGTGAAAAACAGAAACAAACGCAGCACAAGCGGTCTCTCACTGAGCGGAACACTTTTTCTCGCACCTCATGTGTTTTCTGTTACATGTATTCAGTTGAGCAAAACAATCGTGTCGGTCATCCGACAAGCTCCGACAGCAACTGTTTCGAGCGAGCGCTCACTAAACAATTGTCTGCAAATGAGCAGAACATAATTAGTGTCTACGAAAAGTGTTTTTTGTTTTGTGCGGTTGGTAGGCTGTATGTAAGTGTGACGCTCATAATACAAAGACACTCACGAGCGCTACACACAACCACATATACATACGCAAAAAACACTTCGGAAGTATGCTCTCGGCAAAAGTGTCAGTGAATGACAGGAGAGAAACAGGAACGAAAAATGCGGTCTTTGCGCAACAGAATTGAGCAACTACAGAACTAAAACTGTCTTTCACTCCCCGTTTGCGTTGTGTCCGTAACCAAACTGCTATTCGCCGACACGTTGAAAATGTTTAGAGTTTTTTGCGACCTCTGCCTTAAATGCTTTTCGGTTATGAACTTTAAATATAAAAGAACTTTATCGTTAGTTGAGCTACAGTCGAATTTCTCCATCTCAAAGTATCAGCTGCCACAGGAAAAAGTTTGCGTATAGAATAATATACAAATTTGGCCTCAATTTAGTTATGGACGTTCGAGTAAAAGGAGTTCGAACGTATTTCGAATGATTTTGCCTTAATTCATCACCTTTAAATTCACTTCTGAGGCGTTGTATTGAAGGAAAGCTCAAGGTGTATTTATTAAAGGTGACAGTCTGAGTCGAGTTCTCAGACTCTCAGATAGCTGTCATCTGAGCCGCGAAAGAGAGGTGAGAAAATTAAGGTCCTTTGCCCCTACGGAATACGTCACCTTTATAAATACACCTTGGGGAAAATTTATGTTTCAAGAGAATTTACTAGGTATTATGAGCAGTACGTCTCAAAAATATCGAAGTAGGTAGAAAAAACAAAGCGTTCGCAAAATTTTAATTCAATATTGCTAGACTTAGGAAGTAAAAATTTTCAACTCTGCTATAAACTTATTATAAAAGTATTGTAAATGCAATTTTAGCTGTGTCAAACTGAGCTTTGTGATGATTTCCATTTTATTTGGTTTTCGGATCTGGTTTAAAAGATTTCAGCATTACCAACTAGTTTTAACGTTAATTTCGGTAATTGGGTCAACTAAACGGTGGGGGGAACTACTATTCCACGACCTAATCGCGTTAAGTAGAGAGGAAGCGATAAGAAGCCGGCCCAGTCCATATAGTTTTGTTGTAATCAGTCAGCAAAACATTTTTCCATTTGGTTGTTGTTGTTGCTAGAAGAAGCATACCCCAAGAGGGCGGGGGGACAAGAGAAAATAGAAACCAATTCAACAGTTTTTTTTTTGGCCTCCTACATTCTACTAAATGGCCTGCCTAAGAAGAGGCAAACTATTTTTAAACATATTTTTTTCGAACTGAAAAATGCGTATGCGCGTTGCTAGAGATGTATTCTCTGCTGTTGCTGGTTGGTATATTAATTTTGGATATTCCAAAAATGATTACACTTAGTTCGACTTTAGTTTGTAAAATGAAAGAGCTTATACTCTATGTACCATAAATCAAAAAATGGCAGAAGAGTTTCGATCAAATATTCAAAATTTATCTTGCTGTCGTTTATACAAAGACTGCACATAAATTTATTCGGCCTTGTTCCAAACTCGGAGTCTGTTTTAAAATGTTGTAATCTGCAGCTGACAAACCAATTTACGGGTTTTCGATCAGGACTATGAAAATTCAAAGTTGCTTAAGAAGCATTTGAATCCGATTGCTCAGTGTATTAAATTTGTCAAAATAAGAAGAGATATATTTACCACAGATATTCTCCTCATCTTTCATATCAATTTGTAATTTAAAATTAGAAAAATCAACGATTACACGGAAACCGACTTGGTATTTGGAACAGGGCAGATAAAGTCTCAATTTGAATCGAATTATTAACCTCTATTTAAAAATATTTCAAAGAACACAAATCATTTTCTATGTGTTTTATATACTTCTTGATTGATTGCTTTTACCCAAAGTTCAAATCATCATGAAGGCTAAGGTTTAAGATTCATATACTTCTTGTTTGCCTTTACACAAGGTTCAAAGCATCCACAGTTAAACTTCAATAAAATATTAGGCGACAGTGTCCGATTATTAAGCAAAAAGCTAAAAAATAGTTGATGGTTCGGTTCGCTTAATTTTTTTCCCCAATTTAAATAGAATGTCTCAAATACGGCAAAAAAATTCTTTACCTTTGATAATTAAAAACAAGTTTTTAAGCTATTAACAGAGACTTCAGTAGATCTTAAGCTTCATATATTGGTAAGAAGTCAAAGTCTGTAAAATGATTGATAAAGAGCCGATTTCTAATTATACCGGTTCGGTTCATAAACGGTTCTTAGCCCTGGTTAAATGTATTGGCTATATATCAAATATAGAAATCTATTTCTTTTTATACTCTGTACCAAAGGTACATAGAGTATAATAAGTTTGTGCAAAAGTATGTAACAGCCAGAAGGAAGAATCTCCGACCCCATAAAGTATTTATATTCTTGATCAGCATCAACAGCCGAGTCGATATAGCCCATGTCCGTCTGTCTGTCCGTATGAACGCACAGATCTCAGAGATGGTAAGAGATAGGTTTGACATGTATGGGACTTATGCTTCTTATACTTGCAGGCAGATCAAGTTTATTTTCAATTTTGGAAACGCCCCCTCCCACCCCCGCATTTTTGAAAAAAATATCGTAATATCTCCCACAGTTTTATAGATAGAAGGTTCGTTCCTTCTGGACATATTTAGTAATCAGAATTATTTATCGATCCGCCAAAGGAATGGTAAAGATCGGATGAACCGTAGTAAAGATATGAGCAAACGAAAATTCAATATATCTGGGCTGCTCCTGCAGCAGCAAAACACATACGTATGTATGTAGATGTATGTATATATGAGCAACGACTACACAGCAAAGTGATAGCCAACAATATTTTAGGACAAATTTTTATTTAACGATTCATATTGGATCGTTGTGGGTGTGATATCCCCGCCCCGCCAAAAATTCCACCTTTTAAATGAATTAAACCTGCAAATATATTGTCTGAGTAATTCCAACAACGAAATCCTATACAAAACCTAACAGCTATGG
The DNA here is from genome assembly GCA_018904265.1 of Lordiphosa collinella. NCBI lineage: Eukaryota > Metazoa > Arthropoda > Insecta > Diptera > Drosophilidae > Lordiphosa > Lordiphosa collinella. The sequence goes on along the minus strand of JAEIFV010000552.1, from coordinate 56,017 downwards.
CTAGCTCATTAGATTCAATTGGATTCTTGCAGCTAACTGGGACGCTGCTCTCATTATTCCCCTTCCCTTTCCCACATACACAATATTGAGAGAGAAATTAGAGATGGTCGCGGGACAAATATATCGCCCGATACCCATCTGACTACTAAGACGAGTATTGTTTAAACTGCAAATAATACAAAAATAGTCTAGTTCTTTAATTCTAACATAATATCAAGCTATCACAATGATGTTGTCATTCTGGTCACTCCGGAGTCCCACGTAGTTTTCGATGTACGCCTATCTCTAGCTCTGGCAAATGCAAAGGTTTTTTTTGTCTGCGGCGCATGCCAATCCTCTCTCTTTCTCCCTCTCTCTCCTAATTATACTCTGTACCAAAAATACATAGAGTAGAATAAGTTTGTGAAAAAAAGTATGTTACAGCACCTTAAATGATAAGTATTTAAGCAACTCAAGTCGCTTCGTAGGTCTTTATTCATATATCGACCCCATTGCTATTGCAATGGCCTCCTCGTGGTGTTCCCTTGATACCGATTTTATATAATATAATCGGGAGCAAATGCGAGCGGCGACCCCAACTGGTACAGAGTATAATACAGTCGGGCTTGACCGACTTTCTTTCCAGTTTAATGGTTGTTTTGTTAGGTCCGCTTTCCGAAAAAAAATATATCTTAACATGATATCTCAAATTGTCATGGTAGCAAGCAGCAAAAGCGACCACACTGTTCTAATTTTAATGTGTCGAAAAGGCCTAATATTTTTGAAAGCCCGATTTGGAGAACAAATTTGGTCGAAAAACGGGTTTGAAATCACTTAACTTTTGCGAATGAGAAAATTGGATCATGGCTGAATATCTTGGCTGTCTCAAGCACCTTCATTTTAATGTCAGGCAAAGATTTCTGTGAAATTTATTAGCTTTTCTTTACTTCATTTGGGCGCCTATAGCTCTCAATGATTTTTGTTAAATTTAGTAGTTTGCCTTGAAAAGCAAAGCCTCTTCATTTAATTTATTAATTCAAATCTTTGCAACTTTGGTATTTTGATTTCTTTTATGAGACAATTTTAAGCTAAAGACGCGAAATAATTTGTATAAACGAAGTCCATCCAAAATGAATTTCGATTTCGTTAAAGCTACATTTAACGCTTTTTCTATAATAGGGGGAAGAAGAAGGGAAGGGAAAAAAAAAGGGAGAAAGGGGGGAGAAGGGAAGGGGGGGGGGGGGGGGGGGGGGGGGGGGGGGGGGGGGGGGGAAGAAAAAAAGGGTTGGGGTGGAAAAAGGGGGGGGGGGGTTTTTTTTTTTTTTGTTGGGGGGGGGGGGGGGGGGGGGGGGTGGTGTTGGAAAAAAAAAAAAGGGGGGGGGGGAGGCCCGGGGGGGGGGGTGGGAAAATAAAATTTGGGGGGGGGGGGGGGGGGAAAAAAAAAAAAAATTTTTTTCTCCCTGGGGGGTGGGTGGGGGGGGGGACCGACGGGCGACCCAACCTTTTTCCTTTCCCTTTTTCCTTTTTTTCCCCTTTTTTAATAATTAAAAACTTTTTGTAGACACTTATTGTGTTCTGCTCATTTGGCGAGCTATGATTCCAAGTGAATGAATGACATTTTGTGTTATTCGATAGCAAAATGATGCGAAGTAAACGCAATCGAATTTTAAATAATATGTGCAAGTTCGGTGCATGAAAGGGTTTAATGTACTTAACGATATATACATGTCATGTCGCTTACTTTCTTCAGGACTGCCATAACTCAAAATAATCCATTTTGTACAAGTTCTCTATGGATTTTCTCTAGGAAAAAAATTTATTTTAGTTTTCCGATAATCTAGTAAAATATTTTATATTTAATGCTTAATAATGAAATTTTTAAATATTTTGATTTAATTGAAAGACGAAGCATCTTCGAACAATATCGTCTGTAAATCCGTTTCCAATTTCGATCAACTCATGCGGAATCGAAAATATTGAATGTTACCGTTTTCCAAAATTGTCATTTGGACTTTAACTACAAAATTTAAGTTATCTTCATTGGAGTGTTTTGATGGCAAAAGGTTTTTACCAAATGCTCCAATCATTTCTGGAAAATCAGACCTTCCAAATCCGATTAATCGAATTCGGAAATGCGAACAGGTCCGATATTCTCCACCAACTCGCGAGTCAATATGAAATTAATATGAATATATCAATATGAAAATTTTACACAATTTAAAACATAGTATAGCTAATATTTCTGCATTATTAAATAAAAATTCTGTTTTTGAGTTAGACATTTGGGAAATTAGCCATTGCTGGGTTTTAAGCCCATTGGTGGTTTAGTTTATTGCATTTGTTTTTTGGGGGCCTAAGAAAGCAAGCAGAAGTTAAGCATTAAGTTTCTTGAGGAAACCCCATAATTTATGCAAATATTAAAAAGGTTCTTGATTAAAAGAAGCGTTTTGTGGTTGCAATTTTTAATAACCATCTAAAACTTTACCAAGGCCCTAAAAAGACCATCAATGGTAGCTATGAAAATAAATTAAGACATAAAAATATAAAACCAAATGTTTCCCAGTCCGTGAGTCTATCGTGTTTTCGATTTATAAAGAAATATCGAAAATGTATAAATAGCCAAAAGAGCGGCGTCTAAACTTGAGTGTGTTTGTTGTCATGGAACGTCTTTTTGATGGGTGGGCGGGCTGTCGTTGTTGGGGGTTATGTCTGTCAACCCCCACCTTCCCTCTGCTTTTACTCACCAGTTTTGTCCGAGCCCGATTGACGATCAAATTCACGTTTTCGATTGTTGCCATCAAAATTGCGATTTTGGCGTGGTGGACGATCACCGCCTGCATTGTTGTTGCCATTGTTACGATAGGGACGTGAATCTCCGCCAGTGCCAGGAGCACGGCCACCTTCTCCACCGACATTGCGACGATTATTGCGCTGTTCGCGTGTCTCGGCGTTTCCATTCTGCTGACGGAAATTCACATTGCGCTGCTGCTGCTGTTGTTGCTGCTGCTGCGGCTGTTGTTGCCCTTGACCAGAACCAAATTCACGTGTTTTGTTGCCGCCGCCGCTTGGCCGAGAAGCGCCGCCAGCCCCACCTTGTTTGTTGTTGCTGAACTGCTGCTGCTTGTCAGTTGGTTTCTTGCCTTCAGTATTGTTCTTATTCAATGCGCCTGGTTTGTTCTCCTTTTCAGCCTGATTTGGTTTCTTAGCATTGGGTGCTCCGCCGCCAGCACCTCCAGCCGTGGCTCCAGTTTTGGTTGCCTTGGCTGTGGCTGCACTTGGCTGCTTCTTCTTCTGACTGGCAGCTGCTGTGGCTGTCGCTGTCGTTGCTGTGGGCGCCGCCACCAGATTATCTAATGGATCGCTAACATCATCGTCCATGAACAAAAGTTCATAACGATTTTTACCGGCGCTATCCATGATTTTGTGTCTTCTTGTGCTGCTTCTGTTTTAAGCTGGCTGGCTGGGGTTCTCCTGCAAAAGATTTTCAGTTTCGTTTTACACAATTCCCAAATTGATTTTTCCAACACACGCACACAACTGAATAAATACACACACAGACGACACACAGATACTCAATATATAAATTTCAGCTTTGAGTTTAATGTCACAGAACTACTGAATAATGGGGCAGGCAAACTCTAAGCTCCCTCTCGTGGGTTAGTTGAAAACTGTAATTTCCTTTTTTTCGTATTTTTTCTTACTTTGATGTTGTTGGTTGCTGCTGCTTGGCTGTGCTGCTCTCTAACCTTAATTTTTCAGCGTTTCTTCTTCGCCTGCTGGCTGCTAGTATTACCTACACACACAATTACTCACTCACACAGACGAACAATCGCACATGTGTTCTCTAGAAGGTAGAAGCATGCTGCTAGTATACATAGAAAAACAGAAACTCACGTTTTTCGCTGAGCGTTTCGGGGTGAATGTCTGAAAAATAAGTCAGCTGTCTCGATATTCACCAGAGGCAGAATCTAAACTGTTGCGGAGCTGCTCAGCGTGTTGGTGATGAAGGCCTGCGCTTGCAAAACCGTTAAGAGTTTGATTAAAAATATTGATATGCAGCTGGAAAAGGGAAAATTGCTGCTAGTCGAACGGAAAAACAAGAGTTTATGCCAAGGTGTATTTCGTAGTGACAAGGGGCCTTATTTTTCTCACATCGCTCTCTGAGAGTCAAAGCACTCTACGTTTGTAATTGTTATAATCGTTCCTCGACGACGTTTGCACTCAGACTGTCAAAATAAGGCCCCTTGAAAAGAGGACATCTGTGTTGAATACGACATCTTTATTAAATACTCCTTGGTTTATGCAATTATAATCAGGGATATACTATTTGATGTAACAGAAATCATTTTCAATCTTTATTAAATAATATTATTTCTCTTTTTTTTTCAGCAAATTTAAAAGCATTTCAACATGTCCGACTGGGAAGATGAGGTATGACTAGTGTTCTGCTGGATAAAAACCATGTACCATATTAAATGTGAATTTATATTTTAGCCTGTTAAAGCACCTGCTTCACGTAATGGTGGTGGCGGAGGAGGAGAGAAAGAAGTCTCTGGTTGGAGTGACAATGAATCTGAGACTAACAAGGGAAAAGGTGGCGGCGGCGGTGGTGGTGGTTATCGCGGCGGCGGTGGTGGAGGCTATCGCGGCGGCAGGCGTGATGGTGAAGGTGGCGGTGGCAGACGCGATGGTGAAGGAGGCGGTGGCTATCGTGGACGTCGCGATCGCGATGATAATGAGGATGGTGAGTTCGGATTGTTTTTATGTGCACGTTAAGTGTGAACGTCCCTTGTCCTTGTCATGTCGTTTTTGTTTTTCTTTTGTTGTTGGGGCAAATAGAGGAGCTAGTGAAACTACCTTCTAGCTATGATAAGGAGACTGTGAGCCGATTCATTGAACAACTAGATATAGAAGCCTACGCAACTTTGACCAAAGTACGTAAACTGCGTAATTATCTGATGAAAGCTTTCAAGGAGTTGGTCAGCATGGAATGGGAGGAATGGACTTCTCTAGAGCGTGAACAACGAAAACAAAAGGCTTTGGAGTTACGCGAAGCGGCTGCTATGTCAGACCGTATCATCAGGGATATAAATCGTCTGCTGGAAGAGAGTATTAATGAAATAATTGAGCCAATGGAGCAAGAACAGCAAAATATGTTTCAAAGGTTGCAGGAATTAAGCATAAACTGGAGATTAAGAAATGCTGATAATGCTCCCTCAGAAAGAAGCCATGTGGTGCCTAGAACACGTAAAGCTAGAAATTCAAGAGTTCGAGAACAATCTGATTTTACTGAGCGCATTCTAGAACTTTATGCTCAGGCCCGACAGTTATCTAATGAAGCAGATGATGGAAATGGAACTGCAGCTGAAATACATGATATCATACCAGATGTAATGTCACCTCCCACTATTGGCCAGAGATTTCCCCGTTGGCTTAGCGAGAATTATGTGCGCCTGCACGAGATGAGAACCTATAAAGTTATAATTTCAAATCAATTGCGTGAGGAGTTGGCCTGGCCAAGAAATCCCATGAATGTCTGGTTAAGTCAAAGACATGCGCAACTGCAACTGGAACAGACAGCAGTTTCTGTCATCGCCCACACATCATCAGCACTGCAGGGCAGCAGTGTGTCTAATGTACCACGTCTGCAGGGATCACTACAGGATACCCCAGACGATAATATATTTTTCAATCGCTTACAACAAGGAGAGAGCACGCGTAATGAAGATGCCTCAGGAGGTGAAGCAGCACATTTGATGGCCATCAACACAACACATACTAGCAACGATGGGTACTAAAAATTGTTAACACATCCTTACTCCTTTGCATCTCCTCATATCTTTTGCTTTTAAAACTTTCTGTCCACTCTACTCACCCGTTTTTCCTGAAGGCACGCACCTCACATGCGAAACCAAAACTGAAACAAACGAAAAATGTTTAAATAAACATAAAACAATTTAGGCACTCCAATTTTGACACAATCGAAACATATTTTCAACTAAGTTGGATGATTTACTTAACCAAAGTTACTTGAAGCGTAGTGTTTTTCTGTATTTTTGAGGATTTTCAACTTCAACTCTCATCATTTCCGGTTAATTTAGTAGTTGCTGTAATTTATTTTCATTCATCTGCATTTTGATATTTACAAATGACTTACATTGACGAAAAGTTAAACCATCAAAAGATTTTACAACGATTGAAAAAAACTGTATCTCTTCCATAGTATAGAACATTAACTCCTTTAGAATTGGACAGCTAGAAGAGAATTGAGCTGTGTATTATCTCCTTCCTTTGAGGTGTTGTAGGAAATACCTTAAAGTTTTCTTTTACATGGTTTTAAAAATTATGTCGATCAAGTGCCGCCCTCAATTTTCTATGCATTGAACGAAGCGATTACGGGTGTTTCGCATCACCCTTTCCAACATGACGAGCGGAGTGTGGGCCACTTCTTCTCGAATGTTCGTCTTCAAGAGTCCGGGGATGGTTGCTGAAGACCCGGGACTTCAGGTAACCCCACATAAAGAAGTAGTAGTTAAATCTGGGGTGAAACCCGCTGCGTAGCGATCACTAAGCGACCGTTGGATAAATAGGCCTCTACAGCAAATGCTCTTTGCACGTTGCTCAACCGCATAAACACGCCTGACTGGGAGGTAACAAAACTTTAAGACCCCACAAATGAAAAAAAATATATATATCTTTTCTTAAACTTTTAAAAATCATTTAATCCATTTTATTAGAATGTAGTTTTTTTATGCGTCAAATGACACCTTAATTACCTCAATAAACCTGCTTATTCTAGAGACACATTGTCATATAGACACATTTTGTGAAAATATCGAAAATTTAGATATTATCGATATTTTTATACTCTGTACCAGAGGTACACAGAGTATATTAAGTAAAGTGTCAGTCTGTCCGACCGTTTGTCTGTCTGTATAAAAAACAGATCTCAGAGATAGAGGTTTGTCGTGTATAGGACAAAAACTTCTTATACTTGCAGGCAGATCAAGTTTATTTTCAATTCTGGCCACGCCCCCCCTCCCGCCCACGCAAAACCGAAAAATCGTCATATCTCCCACAGTTTTATAGATAGAAGGTTCGAAACTTCTGGACATATTTTGTATTCGCTGAAGGAATTTAAAAGATCGAAATAAGAAAAACAAACAATTACGGGCAGCACCGGTCGCAACAGTGATGGGCAGCATTTCACAGGTACAGAGTATGTTATAGTCTGGCTTGACCGTCTATCTGTCTTGTTTACTCTAAAATATTTATATCGAACTGATACTTTTTCAATATCGCCAAAAATATAGATTTAGATATTTTTAAAATATCCGACATCCCTACTTGATTCTATCAACCTTGATGTACAAGTTTTGGATCAATGGGCGCATTGAGCAGGTAAATCCGATTTCCGATTACTGATTTACGATTTGCGATTGCGTATGATTCTCTGTTAAATAACACTGATTTAGGTAACATTTTTGAGGGTTTTTAACGCTGTAAGTTTGTCAGTTCATTTCCAGTTATGGGGTAAACAGTTGGCCGTACGATTGGTTAATGGTTAATGGGTTTTTAACGATGTAAGTTTGTCAGTTCATTTCCAGTTATGGGGTAAACAGTTGGCCGTACGATTGGTTAATGGTCTCACCAATCGTACCTTTTGAATGATTTGATCTCAGCAATCATGATTGTCAAATTTATCAATCGCAATCGGCAATCACTGTATTCATCAGGTAAAATCGGTAATCATTAATCAGTAATCGGATTTATCTGCTGAATACGCCCAATATTGCCCTAGTATAGCTGAGTTCTAGGTAGGTGCTTTGTCTGTCAATCGTGTCGAAAGCAACACAAGCACCTTTTTTGTTTGTTTTTCAAGTAATGTTTTGCAATGGGGGTAAAATCCTTCCCTAAGTCCAGTTTGGTATTCGCCAATTTCTATATCCAGCTTTAAAAATAATTTTCCAATTTCAACTAATAACCATTCTCCTAGTCGAGTTTCCACAACTAACTGACAAACCTAAACTCACAATTCACAGCTTACCACTGATTATGAATGAACTCGTCGTGGAGGTCAATATAAACGATGTTGAGGCCACACCACCCACTTTGCCACCAGCCATACCAGGAGAGTTTTCTATGCCTCCAGGAATGGATAGTAGTTTGGGTTTGGTACCTTTATCGGGCGATTCTGGCGGTAACTTAATATCGTCGGTGCGCTTACGTGGCGTACGCCCTATTATCACTTCAACGCCCTTAGGCATGTATCGTCCCATGTTGCCAGCAATCGATGAGGAACAGCACAATCGTCTCACCTTTGTTGAGCGTATGCGCGAAAATGGACTTTCACCGCCGCCAATTGCACCACCACCGCCAATTGCACCACCACCAATAGCACCACCACCACCAACTATAATGGATGAAGTATCTATGTTGTTTACTCCTCCACAAAGTCCACGAAACTGGGCATCTATTTTTCGTTCACGCGATGAGTTGGTTAACTATGAGGGGATGACTGGGGCTCAAACACGACCCAAACGTCCTAGACGAGTCCGGGGACCATCTGTTAGACGGTCAGCTCCCACACCGCCGCCAACTCCGGATCGTATACTTGCTGAATTGCCAAGGAGCACTCAAGAGATTGCGACAACGTTTGTGGCAAATCTATTGCAAACAGCTGTGGGACAGGCAAATGTGCCACCCGTAGAGATACAAAATGTGGTAGAGGAGCAGCAAGAGATGCGTAATTTGACAGAGAATCAGCTAGAGAAGACTAATTGGGCAGAGAATCAGCTTGAAATGGCTCAAATCCCTATGGAAATTGAACAGGAGCAAGCTCCTCCAGTAGCTGGATCACATGCTCCCGTAACAGAGGATCAACAAATAATGAACATCTCGCAAGAGGAAGTTGCTCCAGCTCCAGTAGTGGAATATTCATTGCCATTCCCGCCGCCAGCCGAGTCCATTGACACTTTACCAGAGCGCCCTTTAGTGACCAGTATGGAGATAATATATGCTCCCCCATCACATCTGCTCTTAAATGAGGCTTCTGCTCAACAATCATCAATAAATAATACAGCTATGCAGCAGACCAGCCGCCTGCCTACACCAGCCACACGTCTGATGACTGAAAGCCTTAATATTTCGCTAACTCCGACGACTGCTAGGGCTCAGCCCCAACAGCGGCCATCACTTCAGGATCGTCTATATAGAGAATCACTAAATGATTTGGGATTTTTAGTCAAGCATGCAGATGCTCTTCGCCTAATGGTGGATCATCAAAAGCAGCTAAGCGATCAACAAAATAATCATCGCCAGCAGGATCATCGTCAACAAAGCTTACTCTTTGAGACCGAAACTACTCCAGGTGGCGGGGACTTTGATTTTCCTACCCCAGCACAGCAATATCGCTCACTTCCGGCTACATATACCTATGATCCTCAATTAATACTGGATGCGTCACCAACAAAGTTAAAAGTGGTTCATGGCCTGTTTGGGGCACTCATCATGCTACACAAAATTGATATGCAGAATGCACCGTTCATTAACAATCGCATGGAGGCGGCTATAGCTTATCGAATGTTGATGGACTTAAAAGCGGCAAACATTGTTGATCTTAGCAGTGATGCGAGATACTGTTGGCTGCGTTAAGAATAAGAGAGGGAGATGTGGGGGAGGATTGGTTAAAGCAAAACAGCAAGACAGTAAACATTTGAAATTATCTCTTTTTAATGACATATTTTTATAAATGTGCGTTCTTTTTTATACCAGTAATAGCTAAGATTAGGTTTAAATTGCGATCAAAAGAAATTTGATTTAAAAAATTTTAATACATGGACTGGACATAAACTAAAGATCTATTATATTTATTTGTTTTGATTTTTATTATTGTAACTTTAATAGTTTTTCGTTCATTCGTTCTTAGTCGATTTTTTTCATGTTACTAAACACCAGAAACTAATAGATCTAAGAATTAAACTATTCCCGCTCACAAGTTTATGTTAATATTAACTTTACCAAAAGATTGGCAAACTTGACGATCGATATGAAAGAACCTATTTTGGTATTACTGTTATATTTTTTTTGCTAAGTAAGAAACCACTGTTTCTGCTTTTAAGAGTACTCAGTTACGGAACATCAAGATCACACATTAGGTTATTAATATCGTATGGATAAATCTATATATCTATTTTTGTATTAAACTTTTTGCGATAGTCCGATAAGACGATATGATCGAGGTTCCAACAGTTTATACATTTCCTTACAGTCATGCATTCGCTTAAGTTTTGCGATTTGAAACATGGTTTTCGACCGAATTCGCTTTCTAAATCGCAAAACTTTAGCAAAACAGAAAACAGGAGCATGGCGGATAATGCTCTTTTCCTACTTTTTTTGAATATTAATTTTGATTTCAGGGTTCTATGATATAAAAATACGAATGATTTTGATATTTTGTTAATGATCGACAATCCTAGATCAATTACCGAAAATTAAGTGAATTGAAAAAGTCTACAGATGAGATAGTAACCGATCTAAGTAATTCTCGTTACTTCAAATATAAAGCAGAGCTCGTAAATAACAATTGATCGTTTTCCCCGAAAAAAACCCATGCACGCTTGCTCTCGCCCTCAGCAGAAAACTTCGATTCTCTTTGTATTTTTTTCAGTAGACTGTTCTCAGTTCAGCTGTTCTTGTTTTGCTCATTCAATAACAATTTATAGAGAGCGGTCCGACTGAGCGCTCTCACATTAAGAGTCAGCAGATGAGCAGATGACGCTCGGCTCTCTCTGATCCATACTGCATGCGTGCCATTAGAAGAAACGTTTGCATGCTATGCAGATTTTATGCCTTCCAACATACGGCAAAAAGAACATGTTTGGAAAAACGAACGGACGTCAATCATTCGGGCCTCATTTCGCATATAGGTTTCCGATAGCACAGGTGCTGAATACGAGCCATTTGAAGGGACGTTTGCCTGTTGTGCTGACTTCTTAGCTTCTAACCTACCGCCAAAAGGAACGTGCATCAGTTTTCATACAGATCATATGCCTTGTATCATACTGCAAAAGTTGGTAGTCCATTCTTCCAAGTAAGAAGAAGTTTTCAGAAGACATTCTTTCAAGAACTACGTTCCGACAAATCCGACTGGGCACCTCACTCTCACTTACACACACACAAACGCAAATAACTTTTAAAATTTTCGTTCGCGTCGATTCGGACAGCGAATGAACAGAGCAAAAGGGAATCAAAACCATTGGTTGTTGGTTGAGCAAAGGGTGAAATGTTCAAGAGCCAATGAGAACGGCTCATCTCTGACTCTTTGCTCAAAGGGTCCTTAAATGACTGTTATTTTTGGACAATGAAAAATGGTCAATTGTTTTTTGCTAGCTCTCTAATAATAATAAAAAGTCATCCAATTTCAGTTTGAAAGTTAATTAAGTTAGTTTATTGGGTAAAGAGCTATTTTCAGGACACCCCAGAAATACACAAAAACAATATAAAATTTTAAATACTACAAAAGAATTATTTGACTCCAAGTGTAGAGTGTAAAATATATGTGAAATAATTTATGTTCTTAATTTTAATCTTTTTTCGTTAGATTTTGACTTATCCGACCTGGAACTATGTTACTAAATCAAGACCTCATAATTTAACTTCTTTTAAAATATATTAAAGACTCATTGCTGCTTTCAATCACCTCCCCCCTTTTGAGCGAAATGGTAGAACATAAAAAGAATTTAAATATAATTTTATTGATAGATGGAAATTCTGTCGTCGGTGAAGATGCAAGATTATTTTTATGAGAAAAAAAAAACAATATTAAGCTTCAAATGAAATGAATTAATCCCCAAGTGTGAACTCCATAAAAAAAATGGATTTTATTTATATTTTAGAGCGTGTTCAATTATTATTTTTACCATTCGAAAAATATTTTAATTCAAGTTTGTAATTCAAAATTTGTGAAGGATCTTTAAAAATTTACTGAAAAGAAAGATGAATAAATTTATTGTTTAAATATTATTGTTTGCGTGTGAAATCTTTTAAAAAATATAAACAAATTAATTGAAAAATTTATATCTAGATGGAGAACGTCGCGGAGGTCGCGGCGGCTACAATCGAGAACGTGGTGAAGGAGACGAGCGTGGCGAACGCCGTGAACGCAACGGCGAACGTGGAGGAGGTGAACGTAGGCGTCGCGATGATAACGACATGAACAACAATAATGATGAGAACGGCGAGGATGGCGATAAGAAGCCGCGTGAATTTTACATTCCACCAGAGCCGACCACTGATGAAACTGAGATCTTTAGCAGCGGCATCACTTCGGGAATTAATTTTTCCAAATATGATAAAATTCCCGTTAAGGTAAAATGTAAAACAGTGATTATTTTCATAACTCCATATTAAACATTCATTAATTACCAGGTCAGCGGCGATAATGTTCCCAAGTCCATTAAAACTTTTGAAGAAGCCAAACTACGTGAGATTATCCTCGACAATGTGACCAAGTCGGGCTATAAAGTACCCACACCCATACAGAAAGTGGCGATTCCCGTCATTGCCGATGGCCGTGATATGATGGCTTGTGCCCAGACGGGTTCAGGCAAGACAGCTGCCTTCTTGTTGCCCATATTGTGTAATATTCTGGATGAAGGCTCAGATCTGGAGATTGGCAAACCACATGCTATTATTGTCTCACCAACGAGGGAGTTGGCCATACAAATTTTCAATGAGGCTAGGAAATTTGCTTTCAGCTCTTATCTGAAAATAAGCATTGTCTATGGTGGCACTTCGTTTAAATATCAAAACGAATGCATTACCAAGGGATGTCATGTGCTGATTGCCACACCGGGACGTCTGCTTGATTTTGTGGAGCGTACTTTCATTACTTTCAGTGATACACGCTTTATTGTGCTCGATGAAGCGGATCGTATGCTGGACATGGGCTTCTCTGAAAGCATGCGAAAGATTATGAACCATCAGACTATGCGTCCGCAGCATCAGACATTGATGTTTTCGGCCACTTTCCCGGAAGAGATTCAGCGCATGGCCGGCGAATTCTTGAAGAACTACATTTTCGTGACCATTGGAGTGGTGGGTGGAGCATGTGCCGATGTAACCCAGACTATCTATGAGGTTAATAAGTTCAACAAACGGAGCAAGTTGATGGTGAGTTGATTTAAAAAAAAATTAATGAATGAAGTCCATGCGAAACTAGTGATGGTGTAAGAAAGGCGAAATAAATGAATGAAAATGAAAAGGGAAAAATGGTAGGAAAGGACTGAACGAATGATAATATTTCAAAAAATCAAAAATCAAATCAGCATCCATAATTGGTCCGCGTTTGAGGGATAACCATCATCAGCTACCTTAAAGGTTCTGCTCGTTATTAAACATTTGACTCGACGGTACAGTACAGAAGGGAGAAGCTTTTTCAAAGTGTCACAGTGTGCTGACACAACATTCTCTTTCCCGTTTACCGTTCGAAATTGTATTTGACTACTCGAAGTAGTTATTGGGAAGTTCCATGGCTCAGGCGGAAACAGAACTAGAATTCATGTATGGCTTTACGAACAACTCGTATATCGTTTATAGACATGGACTAGGGCCCATCTACCATCTACACAGACAGACAAATTGATGGAGGGGTTTACTTTGGCCTCTCCAGGACTTTAATATTATACTCTTGGATTATTGCTTTGACCAAACGTGATGAATGCCTAGGATCAGATAGTAAATCGGAATGGTATTACGGCTCCGGATCTGCATCGGTTCTTAGTTTAGGTTCTAGTTTATTTCGGCATTCGGGTACCGATAAGGTACCCAAGTTTTAATACTCTGTACCAAAGTTACACAGAGTATATGAAGTTTGTGCAAAAGTATGTAATCAATTTTTATGGACTAAATTCACAAAGCGGTTGTCTAAATAGTAATCTACGACGAAGATGAAACTTTTCATATATATTCCGTACTAGCTAAATACCCGGCGTCGCCCGGGTCCTAATGATTCTTATGAGAGCGATTATACTCAAGCTTCTGCTGACTGCCAATCGATATAAACATTTTTGACCCTTCGATATTTTCCTCTATTTACCCATCCTCATGATAATCTAAACTCATGAATATTTTGCAATTTCGTGACTTTGTTTGTTAATCGTTTGGTTTATACCCTCTATTTATCCGTCTACTATTGTCGTCTATCAAGTCTTCACAATAATCCAGGCTCAAGTCAAAAATTTGCGAATTTCGCAATATTTTGGACCATGTAATCTAGTTTCCATTTACCCATCGCCTGCATTGTAATATAAGCATTTAGCGCTTTCATAAATACTTATAGGGTAATTTTGCAAATTTCGCGATTTTTGGATCTTACCTTCACGGGCAAGCGTCCAACCATTGACCAAAGTTTTATCGCAATCGGATAAATGGTATAGTTTTTTGGTTTTTTTGACCATTTTCCCGCCCATTTCTTCTATTAAGAAACCTTCGCGGGCAAGCGTCCAACCATTTTCCAATGTTTCATCACAATCGAATATTTCGCAAATTTCGCGGTTTTTGGACCATTTTTCACACTTTTCTTCTACTATGAAAACTACCCGGGCAAGCGTCGAACCAATACTCAAAGTTATACCGAAACCATAAATTTGGCAATTTTCGCGGTTTTTGGACCATATGCAATTTTCGAGGTTTTTGGACCATTTTCCGCAAATTTCTTCAACTTGGAAACCTTCCCGGGCAAGCGTCCAACCATTCCCCAAATTTTCATTGCAATCGGATGAACGGTATAATTTAACAAATTTCGCGGTTTTTGGTTCATTTCCAAACATAAGACATAGCCTATGACAATTTCCTGACCGACATGAAAATACTGTGAAAAATTAATGAAGATCGGTTCAGCGGTTTAGACGCCCAAAAGGGACAAATATTCGAGGTGTGTTCAAAGGAAGGGTGAATTTTGAATTTTCGCGGGCTGTGTACATTCGATTATCGATATTTTGTTTATGTTGTATTCAGACACATATGTTTATCATATGTTTACATTAGCAGCCAATTTCGAATAGTAGTTTGTTTTTGACAACTGAAAAGGTTTACGTTTTTGTGTGCTCTTCAATTTTTGCTAAATTTTGAGCAAAAGCAACGTCGCATTAGTATCGCTCAGGAGTTGTTGAATGACATCAACGACGAATCGGGTTTGCTCAAACGGATCATAACTGGTGACGAAAGGTGGGTATATGGTTATGACATCGAAACCAAGGCCCAATCATCCCAATGGAAGAGGCCAGATGAGCCAAGACCGAAAAAAGCACGCCAAGTTCGATCAAATGTGAAGGTTTTGCTCACCGTGTTTTCTTTGATTAGAATGGAGTGGGGTGCATCATGAGTTCCTGCCAAGAGGTCGTACACTTAATAAGAAGGAATACTACAAGGAAGTTATGCAACGTTTGCGTGAAGCTATACGGCTCAAACGATCGGAATTGTGGAAAAACTAATCGTGGATTCTGCATCACGATAATGCACCAGCTCACGCATCAATGCTTGTTCGTGATTTTTTGTCCAAAAACAACACCGTAATCATGCCTCAACCACCGTATTCACCAGATTTGGCTCCCTGCGACTTTACCTATTCCCAAAACTGAAGAGACCAATGAAAGGAAAGCTTTTTGCCACAATTGATGAGATCAAGTCAGAATCGAAGAACGAGCTGATGGCCATTCCGAAAAGTGCATTTCCGAAGTGCTTCGAGGATTGGAAAAAGCGTTGGCACAAGTGTATTATATCCGAGGGCGATTACTTTGAAGGGGACAAAATGGATTCTGATTAATATAAAGCAGTACTTTTCAAAAAGAATTCAAAATTCACCTTTTCCTTTGAATGCACCTCGTAAATACATACTTTCACCTTTATATCTATGTATAGATGAACAAAAAGATCTCAGAAATGTATATGGGAAAAACTTCGTATTTTCCGTTTTCGTCACGTCCATCATCGGTACAGAGTATATTAAGTCGGGCTTAACCGACTTTCTTACTTGGTTATTTTGAAATAGCTGTAAGTCCGGCTGATTTAAATTTGTTCGTTTTCAAAAATATTACATTACGTGTACCTAGTCATAGTTATAATTAATTCCATTTCTTTTATTTAAAGGAAATCCTCCGTGAAGGCGCCGATGGAACTATTGTCTTTGTCGAAACCAAACGTGGTGCTGACTTTTTAGCCTCGTTCTTCTCGGAAACTGAATTTCCAACCACCTCCATTCATGGCGATCGTCTGCAGAGTCAACGCGAGCAGGCCTTGCGTGAGTTTAAGACTGGTAATATGAAGGTGCTGATTGCCACATCGGTAGCTTCACGTGGTTTGGGTAAGTTGCTGCCAAGGAAATTCCTCCTCCCTGTGGTCTTTATTTGTTATTTTTCTACCCCGAATGTGCAGATATTAAGAACGTGAAGCATGTCATCAATTATGACATGCCCAGTTCGGTTGATGACTATGTTCATCGCATTGGGCGCACTGGACGTGTGGGAAATAATGGAAAAGCCACTTCATTCTTTGATCCGGATCATGATCGAGCCATTGCGGGTGACTTGATTAAGATTCTGGAGGGTTCCAATCAAGAGGTGCCGGATTTCCTAAAAGAGATGGGAGGTGGTAGCAGCTTCTCTGGAAACTCCAACTTTGGTGGCGTCGATGTGCGCGGAAATGTAAGTTTAATAACAATTATATAAATGAAAATTGAATGATTAACGTATTATTTCACAGGCCGGCGGTGGTGGAGCCGCCAATGTGGAAGACGAACAGGAGTGGGATTAAATTAAGAATCCTCCTATTTCCTTTAATTTTAGACATTTAAATATAACTTTTGACTAGATCACGGCGATATATACAGCTTATATAGCAGCCGGTCCAAAAAACAAATGCAACATGATTGAATAATGCATTTGTAATTACACATTATAATTTTCTTTTCATTTTCAAACAAACAGACCTATAAACAGAATTTCAATTTAATCAATATCTATTTAATTTTTAAATAATATGATGTACCCGCAGTATGGATTATTATAAATATATAAAATCGTTTAAAAACTACAAAAAATCGTCCCATTTTTGTGTCGAAATTAACTTAACAAATTATAGCTAAAACATTTAAATGCGGAATACAATTTTCTAATACTAAGCAACAATCATTATTCAAACCAATGTGCATTAGACAAACGTCCGTGGGGAGGACTCATCCCTCGTCTATCTACTCCTGCTCAATGTTTGTCTTTTACTCTCTCCCTTTAAGTTCTGCCGGCTTTTTTCTCGTTCATAAAGTAGCGTATAAAAACAAACGCCAAACAAAATTTGCTATTGCGCGTTTTTGTGTCTTTGCATCAACACACAAAATCAATATAAATGAGAGGATGGTGGTGAATTTCCTTGCTGCTTTGCCCTCAGCCAACTTTATGTTGAAATTTGATGGCCCCAAACAGTCTCTGACGGCATTTCCTAGCGTGCAAACGTAGTCGAATCGCGTAAAACACGAGTTTATGATAGTGTTGTTGCTTAAATAAATTAAGAAAAATAATTTAAAACAAAAACATACCCATTTTGTTGAGACGCTAAAAGTATGAGATAAAAGAATATATAGGCTGTGGAGTATTGGTGCTGGTGCATAGTTAAACTAACCTAAGTGTCAGACCAAGACGATTATGAAATAAGCAAACAGTTTTCGGTTGTGTTTTTTGGTCTGAGGAGAAGATAGCAGCAACAACAATAAACAAAAGGGGAAACGTAGTAGAGGGTGTTCAAAATCCACCCCTTAGCAGTCCAATTTACTATTTTGCCGGCGAAGAAGAAGAGTAGAAAAAAAAAACGGTCGAGCATTGGAATTTCTTTGGGTTTTACACTTTTTCTTTCTCCTTTGCGTGTTAAGTTTTCCACACGCATGCACGTGCTTTTGTTTTCTATGTTTTTAGTTTATTTGCATAACTTTTATAGTAATCTTTTAAGGCACTTCAAGATTTCTGTATCGATAATTTTTCTATGACTCAATAAACTGTCATAAAAAATATGGGTAGTTTTGCGGAAGAAACACATCCACCATTTTCATTAATTTGAGTGGTAAATTCGGTCGCAAAGTGAATCTGTTGGCATGGCAGCAGGGTGGCGAATAACGAACCTCCTGTTAGCGGGTTTGAACCAAAAATTGCCAATGGTTAATGTTAGAATTTTAAAATCTAGGATATTAATTGAAGAGTAGTGCTATCCATTGTACGGCAGAATCTTAAAATCTTCCAAAAAAGATAATTTTGATTTATATAACAAATTTTGCGTTGGTCCCTATCTCGTATGAAAGTCAGCAGGAACCGTGTTCAGTGCCTAAGTTGCGTTTCTTAAGTAGGCCCGGGAGTGGCTCAGCGGCTAGTGTGTGCGCGACCGCTGTGCAAGGGGTCGTGGTTTTGATCCCGCCTCGGAACATCTAATGAAAAAGTTTTTTCTTTGAATAAGCTTACACACCCAGTAACCCCCCTCTGCTGTTGGCGCCAGCTTTGTAGTAATTAGCCAATGCAAAAGCGTATCCAACTGTCGTTCGGACTCGGCGTAACACGGTAGGTCACTTTCTCTTGTGCGAAAATTTGAAGCGCACAAGCCAAGAGATTGAGAGAGGCTCGGCTTTGGCCCTTTGGGGCTGTGTCAAGCCATTTCAATGTAATGTGAACTTAAACTTAAAACGCTTTTCTGGGGATATACGTCCGTCCACATATCGGGAGTAAAAGTCAAATGATTTAGATTTTCCATTAGTTCCTCATATTTTTCACAAACCGTCCATTGCACTCAATTGCAATAAGTCCTTAGCAAAAAAAGCAAACTGCTTTAGCGCAATAAAATGCAAGTTTTTCTTTGTGACATTTATCTTAGAAAAAGTATTTAAGTCGTTTGTTTCATTTGTTCTTGGAAACAACATTTGTGACGATTCAAGGCGCCTGTGCCAGTTTTGGGCGAGTATGAGAACACAAAATTGCAATTGTTGCATCGTAAACGTAGATGAGTATGTCGTCCCCTTTGATTAAAAGAAAAGTATTTCACAAAACGTCTTTTGCATTATTATTTTGAATTAAAACAAAATGCTCGTCGTTGCTACGAATCGCCTCCTGTATTCCTGTATGGTCAACTCCGTGGACCGGTTCCAAAGCCGAATCTAAGGTTTGTCTTTTTGGATCGCTTAAACATTTACCGTCTACTTTTTGCAGTACTTAAAAAGACTACTTGATAGCTAAGTTGTTCGGCTAATGGCACTGATCGCATTGGAAAATATGTCTGAATTAACGTTTCCAGCAGGTTCAGTTTAAAAACGGTTTGCAGTCCTGATTAAGATTAAGAGTTGTAATAGTCCTTTGGTAAAGTTGTTTTTATGAGTTTAATTTGAGTTTAATCCATAGCACGCAAATAACTCAACCCATTTTTTCTCACTGCTCTGCGACCGCAACCGAAAAACGAGTAAAAGTGCTCTGTCTTCCCTTAACCGATTGTGTGCTGCTTTTGCGCTCGCTGTTAAGCGGCTGTTGTTATACTGACATCAACCCAATAACAGGAACATTTCAGTCAAGCGGTCCCAAAGTGTGGCTTATTCAAAGCCCCTCACATCAAAATGTTATTGTGAAAAGGTTGCGAGAGCAGTCTCTGGTGCGAGCAGAGAGTATCAGTATGAGAGAGACTGAGAGAGCGAATGCATAAACAAAAGTTTTGTTGTTGTGCATGCATACGTATTTATGTCCGAAATGTATAAGATGTAAGCACGCACTGAGTAAGCTCACACACAAACATACACACAGAAAATACCTTTTCGGCAAGCGGTCTATCCCAAACGGTCGGCAAAAGACCAAGAGCGAAAAAAGCAAAAATAAGTGTGTTTCTCGCCTCTCACCACGGAAAAAACTGTGAGCGCTGTTAAAGGTTGCTTCTATCCTTCTTTATCAATGTGCCGCACGAAACCGGTTTTTTGTGAGAACTGCAAAGAGAGGACCGGTTGTTGAAACCTCAGGTTCAATCACTACTAAATTAAGTAGTTAAGGTTTAAATATAAAAGCACGTTAGTTTGTGCAATTCAGTAGGACGTAAGGAGCAGCTGTATGCACATAAACTGATATTTAAGACTTGCTGATTCATTTAGCAAGATTAAAACTGTAGCTGTAGAAATGCCAAAAGAAAACGCATGATGCCAGAGTACTGTCTTAAATCACCACCATAAATTAGAATTATTGAGCAAATGTTGAAGAAAATTTGTTTGCCAACTTTTCTTTTTTAAATCAAGGCAGTAAACCTCTAAAACTGCAGAGGGCGAGGTTAGGTCAAAGAATCGGTTCTTACACCACCTCTTTAGCTTCGGATTTGGTTAGAACCATGTTCGCTATAAAATTTGACCATTATGGTCGGTGATTTTGAAAAAATCGATAAAAATGCACGTCTTTAATTTTTTTAAGGTTGAAAGGACCAGTTTAATTATTTTTATCCTGTATAACAACCTTTTCTACTGCTTCCAACAGCGCCTGGTCTTTCAAATGGGAAGAGGAATCCTCTACCTCTTTTTACCTTTTAATGGAACATTAGTGTTGAACTTTCACAAATTGAGCTTTGCCCCATTTTTGTTCTCGAATTACGGTTTTAAATATGAATCCAAAAGTTCATTTTTCCTAATAATTGTGCAGATAATGGAAGACGCGGAAGTCATTTAACCTTACCCTTTTCCAAACTGATTAGGTCCGGTTCAGGATCGGAAGGTCTTAAGAAGTTTCGGTTTCTGATCCAGGTCGTGGGACCCAAAAATACGAGCCGGTTCAGTGGGGTTCTTCTTTCACGTTCATTTTACTACATCAATTGTCAATTACCAGGCAATGGATTTTATTGGCCATTTCCGGTGTGATGAACTCTTTTTTTTTTTAGAAGCCTGGTTGGTCGCCAAGTTTGTGCGTCTGCGCTTGAACTTTGATATTTATTACTAAATTAGTTCATTTTAGAATTATATTCGTTTTGTTTCCCTTCTTGACCCACAGTGCCAAATTGGTTTTGCTGCCGTCTGTTCTTACCACATTTTATGTTGCCTACTTTTCCGGGCACTAGGCCACAAAAAAATGATTGATGGCTTTTTATTTGTTCTTTAACTAATTAAGCACGCGACAAATTTGGATGTTTTGTGAATTACAATAACAAATCAAACAAAATTTAAAAATCCATTTATCACAGCTAGCGTATTAATCAAAAACAAGAACTAATAACCAAAGTGGAAGCGTCGAAACAAAAACAAATTAAATACCCAGCAGTAAACAAACAAATCGAAAAAAAAATATTTTGGCACAGCATGAGCCAAAGTTTTGAAAGTTTAATACATGGCGGTGGAGCAGGCGTTGATGGTGGCGGGGAGCGTCAGTCTTCGGAGGAAGTGCCGGAGTCAACAGCCACAACGACAACTACAGCCGGCGAGGATAGTGCAGGAGGTGCGGCCGGCATTGGAAGGGACGATGATTTCACCGATGACAACAATTTCGAATCGAATTTGCGACGACGCAAAGGCAAAATAATATCCTGTGCCAAGGAGACCATTGAGAACGGTGAGTGAGAAATATAATAAGAAAAACAAATAACAAGTATGAAACTATTTGATTGGCAATTGCTCCAGCAAACCAAATATTGGATTAACATTGGTGGCATGTTTGAATAGGTCATAGATATACAGACACACATAAACCCAAAATAAATCAATTTACAAAAAAAAAAAACTATAACTTTATGCAATTTTCAGTTCTCCATCAAGGGTTTCACTGTCAGAAGCATAGCCAAAGCCACCCACTTTAACCACACTATGGAAAGTTTTTCCCATATCTCTAACAAAAAGTTATTATCGGCGAAGTCCTAGAAATCTCTTTGCAAATTCTCGGTGTCCTAACAATCTCTTTCCCACGCAATTTAGCACTGTTTTTGTAGTAGGACCATAATCTTATAAAAACACCTTTTAACTAGACTTTCAAAGAAAACGAAATCTCTCGAAGTTCTGGGACAAGAACGGATTTCTCGAGCGATTTGCAAACCAACCGAATCCAAAATCTCCAGAGATTTCCAGGACACCTCCGTATAAGTT
The DNA here is from genome assembly GCA_018904265.1 of Lordiphosa collinella. NCBI lineage: Eukaryota > Metazoa > Arthropoda > Insecta > Diptera > Drosophilidae > Lordiphosa > Lordiphosa collinella. The sequence goes on along the minus strand of JAEIFV010000552.1, from coordinate 33,918 downwards.
CCTCAGTCTTTAAAACCACATTTAGGAAATGATAAATTCTGTTAGTGCAGTTCTTCGGCCTCTTCATGCTTGCGAAGCCAAAACCGCTTGAGAATTCCTGTCCTCAACAGACAGATGCCTTTTTGTGTGTGTGTGTGTGTGTGCCTCCTATGATCTTCGTCGCATTAGTGCGAAAGCCAATGCTTTCTGCTTCTAAAGCGATGACCATAACGTTTGCATGCAAATTGCATACAAACAGGAGTTTTGTCTAAGGTTGTAGAATTCTTATCTCATCTTATCAACATATTCATGGTATGCCCGAAAAAATGTGAAAATTTCCTATTGTGCAACTGTCTGAATCATAGCCACAGCCAACACCTTCCACCGCCTTGCCATTTGGAATTGAAACTGCCATTGGCATGATAATGCACCCACAACAATTCTCGGTCTGTGTGCTCCAAATTGATAGACAAACAGTCAGAAGCACACGCAAATAAAAATGACAGCAAAACAATCATCAAAATGGCAAAAACACACATTCCTAGAGACAAAAGGAATCCATTTGATTATTAAGACAGGCCAGACATCGCGTCGAGTTCTGAGAAATTTAACAGAAAATAAAATCGATATGCTCGTTGGTCGAAATTCTCTAAAAATAAAGAACTTCTCATTTTACCAAACACGCAATGCAGTGGCAGCTTGAGGGACAGCATTTGCCACGGAGTTCATCAGTAAAGTTTAAAAGTCATGTCTGCCATTTCAACACACGTAAATCCGCGCTCACTTCCTGATGACCATGTGTAAGTGTGTGTGTGTGTGAGTATGTGGGTGGTTACAAGTATCTGCTTAAGTCCCAAATGCCACAACACGCTTAAAAATTCGCTGTGCTATTTTCGCGGCAAAAGGCGTTAGAAATGCTAACAAACTGAAGGCTAAAAATCCTTGGTAATTTTTGTTGTAAATTCCAAAAACGGAAATAGAACTTGTTAAGGCAAATTGCTGGAAAATTAAATGGGGTCTGGTGCGGACATTAAATGCTTCTTTCTTAAATGAAGGAAGAATACAAAACACAGAATTTTTGTAAGGTTCATTTATATGAAAGCAGCACTGCTGCAGCGAACACTCTTCTGGTCGTAACTCGACTACCGTTCATCCGATCTTTACCAATCCTTTGGCGGATCGACAAATAATGCTGATTGCTGAATATTCTCAGAAGTAACGAACCTTCAATCATGAAAATTGTGGGAGATATGGTGGGTTTTCCAGCTACAGCATTTAATTTTGTGCCCAGTGTTGCCAATTTAGCTATTTTCCACCAGGTCTAGTTACTTTGTAGGGTCAAAAGCAGAGCTGTGCGCGTGAACGATTTACGAAATATAAATCTTTATGCAAGACTAGCGCAGGTAACTTTTGAAGATTTTTGCGTCGCTCACAAAAAATTTTTGAGGGTCTTGGAATGTGTGCTAGTTACCAGTTAAAGTTGTTTTCATTTCATTTGGGAGTTCCCATACTATTTTGTCAGGAAAATACCATAAAACTCTATGCTCATTTTCTAATGATGATACTAATAATGATACTTTCTAATTAAAATAATTTAAAAAAAATTCGTGAATTATACATAACTTATATTCACGATGTTTGGCCTTATTTCTCTTACGAAACACAGAGGAATTAAGCCCAAGGTTTTTGTTTAAACCCACTCTATTTGGGTAAGCTTATCCGTAAAATATAAAACATATTTTTTATTTTATTTTAAGACTCGTTTTAATATGTCAAAGCTCACCTAAAGGGTCTTTTTATCGAACTTTTTCCCCAACATTAAAAAAATAATGATTTCTAAAGTTAATATGTGAATATGTGACATTTGGACAATTTCAAAATTGATTTCGTAGAGAACATATGAATAGTCGGATATTTCCCCGTCGGATTTGTCGAAACGTGGTTCACAAAAGAATGCCTTCTGGCACACTTCTTATTGCTAGTAGGAATGCACTACCAATTTTTGCAGGATTTGAGATGGCATTTAATCTCTATGAAAACTGATGCACGTTCCTTGGACGTGTTGGACGGAATAAAATCTGCAACCAACAACAACAACCCACGCAAACATCGCTTCTAATAAAACAGTTCCTGCTGCGTTTCGCCCCTATACAAAAGCGAAAGGAATATTATAGGTTTTTGCAACTACATCTTAGTGGCAAAAGTTGTATACGAGATGTGCTTCTGGCATGCAGTCAAGTCCGACTGGGACTTGCTAAAGTTGGATTGAGGTGAAGAAACACGGCAGAATCCATTGGCAACTTTCAAAAAAGGAATGTAATCTAATAAAAGGCATGTTAGGAAATCGCTGGGCAAACTCGTCAGTGAACTGAACCGAACCGAACTGTTTTGTTTATTGGCTTCAGGTTCGGTTCAGCGTTTTCAAAAGGAACGCCGGTTCGGTTTATGAGCTCAAATTCACCTCACGTATGCACATCTAAGCCAGAAGCTTTTCAGTTTTACCGAAACCTCCAAATCCTTCTTATAGTTTAACTAGCTAGTTTAGCTGGCGTGAGGTCCAAAGAGTTGTGTTTGTTCACAACTGTAAACAACTTTTGCATTGTTCGCCAAAAAGGTTAGGTTACACTACTGTTTCATGAACCTCCCGGTCCTATCTTCAGTAAGCTTTCGCTAAAATGTCGAATATAATAGCCTTCTACTCAGAATAATAAAAAGCTCCATTTATACAAATACAATCCCGCACAAACCACTCATGAGCATCGAAGTGAAGTCAAAGTGATTATATTTATTTAAAGTATTGTGACGAAATTAGTTTTTTGTCGATTTGAGTACAAGGTATAATAGCATAAAGCAAATATTGGATCTTGCTTTCACAACAGGACTATAAATTTTTATACTGTAACAGCGTAGACTTTACAAACAAAGGCTGTCTGTTATAAACATATTCGCCCTGGTCTACTAGGACTCAGATCGGTTTGATAATATGGAAAATCCACTGTCTATCGAAATCGGAATTTTTTAATGTTCCTGTTTTCAAAAACCGATTGTGTTTTTCGTCTTTTAACTTTAAATTTCCATTTATATTCATTTGGCTGTTTTAATGGGTAATTCTCTAATTTAATAGATTCAGAACATTTTCCTTTCTATCCCTTAAATTCGAAAATTAGTGTATCCCAAAATTATGTTGATTTTTGATTAGTAAAAAAACCTATTTATACGCTTCATCACGGATAACTTCCTTCCCATGATTTCCTCTATCTTGATCCACACGTCGACGTTATGGCTGATATGAACGTCGCTTTCGAAATCAGCATTCCCTTCTTCAACGTAAAGGGAGAAGTCTGCAATTTTTGCAAAATATTCTTACCTGTACTGTCGATTGGATTAATAAGTAGCTATTGACTCGTGGTGGCCGGGTGGCTCAGCGGCTAGTGTGCGCGACCGCTGTGCAAGAGGTCGTGGGTTCGATCCCGCCTCGGAACATCTAATGAAAAGTTTTTTCTTTGAATAAACTTTGCACCCGGTCACCCCTCTCTGCTGTTGGCGCCATCTTTGTAATAATTAGCCATGCAAACTGCCGATCGGACTCGGCGATAAACTGCAGCTCCCTTTCTCTTGTGCGAAAATTAGAAGCGCACAAGCCAAGAGATTGAGAGAAGCTCGGCTTTGTCCCTTTGGGGTTGTGTCAAGCCATTTTTTACTAAGGCTTTATAAAAGATGAAAGATTCGGGTTTTGAAAGCTGCAATTTTGATTTTTAGTTAATACAGATATTGATGCTGTATATTAATTTACCAAATTTTATATACAATCGCATACAGTTGAGAAGAGTCCAGTTAATAAAATTATTATCCGTATTTATTTCAACATAAAAATCCATTCCAAGGCTGAGGATTATAAGGCTTCCTTTTAGTACCCACAAGTAAACCTGAACATCTAGATATGCAAATGAGTAGCAAAATGTACAATCAGTCACGTACACAACCACAATCTCATGTACTAGGCTACCCAGGCGGTTTACCTGACTGTCTGTCCACAAATGCAAAGTTTCACTTGGATCAATGGATTGTTATTGTGTGCATGTGTTGCAATATTGTTAAGAGAATTCAAGCCTAAAATGCGCTTGTCTACATGTTGATTGACTGTTGATGCGGGATTTGTAATACCCCCTACCCATGAACCAAAAATTATCATCTCCAGCATTATCATAAGTGTGTGTGTGTGTGCTGACATTGAGAGCAGCTTAATTTCCGTAAAACCTGTCTGCATGTTTTGCTCCTTTTCATCTGCGTTTGTGTGTGTGTGTGGGTTTATGTTTGGCTTATACCTTTGATTGGCTGCTAATGCGATTGGCTTCTGTCAACGGTTTCTACCTGTCCCCCAATGCGGTTCAAAGCTTGCTATACTTGCTTCCTGAATGCTTTAACAGTTTGTATTTTAATTTCTTATTGATTAGCAACGACCAATACCAAAACCAACTGCAAAGAAGCTTTCGCTTTCGAGATTTGTTGCATTTGTCCAATTGAAGCATGTAATTTCATTTGTAACAATGGGGGAAATGGGGCAAATGAGGCAAATGTAGAGGATTTGTGATGGCCACAAAGCAATTAAATCTTGAATAATGTATTTGTGGAATTGTAAAGCTTACATTTCCGATTTATATTTTTAAAACTACCAAAATGCATAGTGAATTTAAGCTATTGAAAGCTTAATCGTGGTGACAAACACAATTATTGGACAAAAAACTAATTAGAAAAAATAAATATAATTTACTTATTCAAAATTGCAAGCAAAATACAATCATTCAAAATGCATTAAAAAAAGTTGAATTTCATTGATTTCATGCTTGATTTATTTTTAATGCATTCAAAATGAGTTAAACATAAATAATGGGGCATTTAGGATGTAGTTATTTTGATAGGAGGCAAATAATTTTATTCTGATTTGCTTTAAACACTCTCTTGTGATTTATGCAGGGTTGGCCATCTGTCAACACTATAACTTTTGACAGCGATGCCAGATCGATTATTTACATAGCGCCTTTGATGCGTCAGTCCAAAGAGGTTTATACCATGGAACAGTACACGCTACGCGTACTTTCTCAGATTGTTCAAATTTACATTCAACAAATCAAGTTAATTGGGAAAACTTAACGTGGACTTAAAAGAAGGTCATTTCAAGTTGAACGGAAAGATAAAGAAACAAAATTGCCGTATTTATGCCACTGAAAATCCTCATCAGAATCAAAAGGTACCTCTTCACTCTTCACTTTTCACTGTTTGGCGTTTGTGCTAAAGTCGTTATTGGGCCGTTCTTTTTCAAAGATGAAGTTTGCCAAATGTTTACAGTCATCCAGGAGCGTTATCGCGATAAAATAACCAATTTTTTTAATGTCAATTGTTCGTCGACACCAAAGCCGCGCTAAAATCGATTTTTTGAGGTCATTAGGGCGCTTTTTTTTAAATTTAGTAAAAACTTAGTAACGGCGCCCCCTAGAAATGTTCCTTTTGCATTATAGAAAATAAAAAAAAAAAAAAAAAATAGGGGAAAGTTAACTTCGGCTTGGCCGAAGTTTTGTATACCCTTGCAGCTTCCATTGAAAGCAAAAAAGTTTTTACAGCTAAGACTACTTTTTGGACCTTACATTTTTGTATGGGATCTATAATATATAGATGTCGATTTCGACCAAACTTGGCGAACTCATGGATAGCGTAATATACTGTTCATTACGAAATTTGGAGGCGATTCCATTTAAAACAAAAAAGTTTTTCTCACTAGAACTTCTTTTTCGTCCGATCATTCACACTGAAGCTATATACTATAGTCATCCGATATTGATAAAACTTTGTGGAAATGTGTTAAAGTATATAAAATAAGAATATGCCAATAAAAAGGACGTTTTCATTAAAAACCGATCGTTCCTATGAGAGCTATATGCTATAGTCATCCGATTTCGACCAAACTTTGTAGAATTGTGTAAAAGTATATAAAACAAGTGTATGCCAATGATAAGGACGTTTTCACTATAAACAAAAAAGGTTTCTCATTAGAACTAGTTTTTCGACCGATCGTTCCTATGGCAGCTATATGCTATAGTCATCCGATTTCGACCAAACTTAGTGAAATCATGGCAAAGGATAGTAGACTAAGAAATACGTACTTTGGAGGCGTTTCCTTAAAAAACAAAAAGTTTTTCTCACTAAAACTAGTTTTTCGACCGATCGTTCCTATGACAGCTATATGCTATAGTCATCCGATCCGGCCGGTTCCGACAAATGTGCAGCGTATTTGTACCAAAAGATTTCGTGCAAAGTTTGGTGAGGATAGCTTTAAAACTGACGGAGGAGACAGCATAGAAACAGACAGACGGACGGACGGACAGGCTAAATGAACTCAGCTTGTCATGCTGATCAAGAATATATATACTTTATGTCGTCGGAGATGCTTCCTTCAATGCGTTACAAGCATCCGCACAATTTTATAATACCCTCTGCAAGGGTATAAATAGAATCGGTGTTATTGGCGGCGACGAGGCCATAAAGTTTGCTTAAAAATTACCCACACGCCCCGTACTCTACATCGAAATGTTAACAATAAGATCTGTTCTACATTTGTCGCGTTGTCAAAGTTGGAAAGTCTCGCAAGTTGTTTTGATTTGGATTAAAAAATTCAACAATTTTTTCATGGGTTCGACAGTCGACTGTGTTGAGATGCCGACTTTCGTGTTAAGCTCAATTTACACCACCTGATCGCTCAGCTGAGTTTTTCTTACCTGAGTAGCTTAGTTGACACAGTGTCAAAACCAATTGTTCATTGAGCGTTCTTCTGTGCAGTATGTTCAATTTGATCCGGTTCTGTTACATCTGAGCGCTCAGCTGAGTAAGCTCAGACTCCTGTTTACACGGGCTGACAGATACTCAGATACAAAACTCACCTGAGAGATAAGCTTAACGAATGAAAGTACGAGGTCCAGGGTTCGATTCCCAAGCAAGGAACATAAAGTAAAATGTTATTTATTTTTTTTATAAATTTTTTTTTAATTGTTTCGATATTCTCTGGACCATTATAAATCATATTTCAAAGTAAAGTCTTAAGAATAAGATTATTAATCCAATCTTTTATACTAATTATGCAACGAGCATTAAGAGTATGAATCATTGTATTTGATAGCTTCCCCTATGGTTTTAGTCAGAGTAACTTTTAGAAAGTACGAAAAAATTTTGTTAAAAATCAACGCCAACTACAAAACTATATAAAGTTAAAAAGCAACAGTGCTTATGAGTAAATAAAAAACTTTGGAGCCCCGTCGCGTCCATTAATAAAACTTTTTGAACTTTTTCTCTTTTCTCGGAAAATATACACCATAAACTAGTGAAAAGGGGGAGCCAGTTTGACCTTAAATTTTCCAAACAAAAAAAAGCACCCTAGTTGGCCGTTTAATGTCAAAAAATGGTGATTTTGACTGGTTCACCAGATTTAACGCCAACAGACTTTTTTGTAGGGATATTTGAAATCAAAGGTATACATCAACAATCCAAGGACCCTGGAAAACCTGAAAAACAATATCCACAAGGAAATAGCCGCCATTCCGGCCGAAATGTTGGCTAAAATCAAGGAAAATGCTGCAAAACGAACATTCACGAGATATGATTTTGACTGGCCGCCTCTTTCACCAGATTTGTCGTCACCAGACTTTTTTGTACGGATATTTGAAATCAAAGGAATACATCAAAAAGCCAAGGAACCTGGAAGACTTGAAAAACAATATCCACCATTAAATAGCCGCCATTCCGGCCGAAATGTTGTCCAAAACCAAGGAAAATGCTGCAAAACGAACATTCACTAACAAGAAAGAAAGTGGGTCTAGCCCGACTATAGCATACTCTGTACCTGCGAAGTGCTGCCCATCACCGTTGCGACCTGATTACTAAATATTTTCCAGAAGGAACGAACCTTCTATCTATAAAACTGTGGAAGATATGAGTTTTTTTTTTCAATTTGCGGGGGCGGGAGGGGGCGTGGCAAAAATTGAATATGAATAAACTTGATCTGCCTGCAAGTATAAGAAGCATATATCCCATACTTGTCAAACCTCTATCTCTTACCATCACTGAGATCTGACTGTTCATACGGACAGACGGACATGGCTGGATCGACTCGGCGTTTGATGCTGATCAAGAATATATATACTTTATAGGGTCGGAGATGCTTCCTTCTGCCTGATACATACTTTTGCACAAACTTATTATACTCTGTGTACCTCTGGTACTGAGTATAAAAACTCATGTAAACAAATCTACTTAAAACCAATTAACTGACTTTTATCGCGATTAAAAATAATTTTGTTTTTCTTTGATATTTTAAAAAACTAGATTCGTCATATACTATGTAATTTTTAGTGCATTGTTAGTTGAGGCATCAGATGATAAAATGGGAAAATCAACTTTTGTAATAAATAGGTGTACTTTTCCAAGTGAGGCAACGCTTATTATCGAAAACTCAGCTATTTAGTTTCCAGCTTATACTTTGCATCACTTCTAATTTCGCCTTGACGTCAATGACCCCCCAAACACAGTTGTCCAAAAAAGTAAATGTTTGGACATAATTACAAATTATGTTCGCAAATTAAATAATAAATCTTGCTTATGTTTATAATGAAAATCCACTTAGTGCAAGGACGAAAAGGAACAGACAGGAAACAGTAGACACAGGCGCGATATAACAACAAGGGGAAAGACAGGACAAACCAAGGACGCGCTGAGAGAGCGTGTGTCGAACATTATTTAGCTGCCAGCGTTGGCATGTTAATATAATCTAACACAAGGTTTCCACACACCGATAGGAGCCAGCTCTTCAACATTTTAATAGCTTTTCCAACTGAAATGTCGACTTTAATATTGTTAATTTGTGAACATTAATTATGCTTAAAAAGTTTATGTGACTTAAAGTGACCCTGACACATGTACACTCACATATGCGCACACAAAATTGTTGCGCACGCGGCGTATGTGTATATTGAGCAAGTGATGAAATTTCAAGCATTGCTTTATGTCACTCGAACTGACATTTTTGTTAGATGAATGGCACATTACAGGGCAAGTGGCAGTTAAGTTGGCTATAAGAACCAAATCATAACTGACGACTGACAACCATGTTTTGTGGGAGGAAAAGCACATGTTGTTGTACCCTCTGGGGAAATGTTTGACATTATTTTAGGAGAGCCATTTTGTTTTTAGGTGAATATATATTAATAATCATAAGTGCTTGCTTACTATTTAATACCAAATATATTTGAAAAGTTAAACTAGTGATTCTTGCTTTGGGTTGACCCTTTTATTTATAGACAAGTAAAAGCATTTTCTTTATGCAAATATCCAAATGTTATTTTCATTTTGTAACCCCAAATTTTCTTTGCAGGTAGTAGAGTGCATTTTCGTTTTGGTCACCACTTAATAAAAACTTTTGGTCTCTCCGGCCAGTAGACACACTGAAATGCTGTGGCTTAATTAATACAGAAAATAAAGTGCAGCATTGAAAAATAAGATTTTATTCATAAAATATTAATAACCTTTCGTTTTTGAAAGTTTATGTGGGGAAGATGGGGTGTTTTGAGCCATGGGGTGTTGTGAGCCACCTGAATATTGGCCCCAAGTAAAAATAAATTACAGCTTTTTGGTTTATGTCAAGTTTCTCCCTTCTTATTACCTTACTTTTGAAGGGCATTCGATCAGTCAATACGTGGTTGGTCGACCAGAACTCGATTTTTTATTTCAAATATTTTTGTAATTTTTTTTTTTTTGGCTTGTGAATACAGTTTAAAATTTTTTTGGAATCCAAAAAGTAAGTATGTACAGTACAGAAATATCTTGCTCTTTTTGACCGAAATATGCATTATTTGAGAAAAAAAATTTTATTTGGGTTTGTGGCGCTAATCAAAAAAAAAGTGATGTATGGGGTTTTGTGAGCCACCGGAATTTGTCCCTTCAAAAAGTCGGTTTTGACTACCGAATAGAATGTTTCAATGATACGCTAAAAGGAAGATGCAAAACGCTCCAAAGAGGACAAAAAACATTAAAAAAGTTAGGCAAACAAAAAAGCAGCCACCAGCATAACGTGCTCGTAAATATAAGAAAACAAGGCGGCTGCCGATTTTTCATTGATATATTTTTATTCATGTCATAAGAAAAACGATTATTTTTTGGTTTAGTAAAGAATAATCGCCAAAAAACACGAATTTTTAACTTTTAAACGGGTGGCTGACAACACCCCACAAATTTTTGAAATGTCAAAAAATCACTTTTTTTCAAAATAATATGAAAAAAAAACACACAATTTTTCCAAAAACTAATGATGAGCAAAGTTACATGCATCTTTTAACTAAAATACAAAATTTACGAAATGAAAAAATATTAATTTTTGGCGAAGTTATATTCGAAAAACCTTACTATGATCACAACACCCCATTTTCCCCCTATAATAAATAGCAGTTAGCGTGCGTTGCTACGCACCTTTTAGTATTTTAAACAGATAACCAAGAGGATAAGCTAACTTCCCCTAACTAGCTTTTATACCCTTAAAAGATACACTTCCCCATTTATAACTAAAGGCGAGAACACCTCCCAAGGTCGGCAGATCTACTGTTTATGGGAAATAACGGGTGACAACTAAAAATCTGCACAAACTTTGAGAGAGCGCACCCTTAGCTGAGCTTTACATAAAAGCTTTCGGGATGACATTTCTTTCTCTTTGTTTTCCTGTCAACACGTTTTCATGCCCCCCTGACAAAAACTTTGTCAAGTAGTCGCCATCATGCCGTCCGAGCAAGAACGTCTTCGTTATTGCGTTGTAAAATTCTACGAAATGCATGTTGACAAAAGTAAAGTGCTTACAGTAAAACATTTTACCCAAGCGGGCAAGTCCAAAGGCACTATTTATAGTATTTTGCAACGAAAAATAATAAAATGAGATGTTGGAAGTGGTCGGAAAGCAAACGTTATGACCTGCCAAGCTGTCAGTCTGAAAATTCAATTGATGCCAACAACATATCAGTAAAGTGCTAAAAAATAATAATATTGTTGCCAGACGTAAGCAAAGAGCACCAAGTTACACACCTGACCAAATACTAACTGTCTCAATGTCGGTGGATGTGCAATAACGATGAAAGTTACTTTAGTCTGAGTCGCAGTCATGTACCGGGAAATAGTGTTTTTTACACCTCCGATGTATCGTCAACACCTGATGATGTGAAATATAAGTTTAAGCAAAAGTTTGAGCCCAACGTTATGCTTTAGTTACATTGCGATCTCTGAGAGGGGCATATCGAAGCCGTGGTTCTAGCCAAGTGGCATTGCAGTCAACAAGGAAGTGTACATAATTGAGTGTTTAAAGAAGGTGTTGATTCCTTTTTTAAGGAAAAATCATTCCGACAATAATTATGTTTTCTGGGCTAACAAAGCTTCTTCTCATTACGCTAAAATGACGACGGATTTACTGAGCAGCAAAGACATCCCTTTTGTACCACAGGAATGGAACCCAACAAACTTGCCGCAGTGTCGTCCAATTGAAGATTTTTTTGAAAGTCTGCATGCTGCAGTTTACAAAAACAACTGGAAGGCCAAAAACATTAAAGAACTGACCTACAGGATTCACTTATGTATCCGGAAATACGAACCCAAGGTCGCCTGCGGAGAAATTTCCCGGAAGCTACGACGAGTGGCTGATAACGGTTCTTTCGACCAAATCCATTGATGTAATTCTTTTGTATCTGCTGTATGTAAAGCTTGTGCGCAGATTTTTAGTTGTCACCCGTTAATGAATGTTTGAAATAACAAAAAATACTACAAATTTGGAACAGACTTAAGCCGGCAGTTTAAGAAAAAATATTCGATATAGCTTCCCTCCCTAATTACCGTTCTTCAATTAGTGGGGTAAGAAGTTCGGAGGGGGTAAGTGCAAAAAAACTTGGAAAAAATCATCAAAACTTTCCGTTTAGCTGAGTAAAACTTTAACCCAATTTAATAAAAATTGTTTTGCGGGATTTCTTCAAGCCCTTGTTTTAAGATTAAATCTCTGTATCCGCCCGGAAGTGCTACAAATCTTGCAAAAACCTTAAAAAAACTCATTTCCGACCTTGAACCAAAATCAGAGTGGTTGCCTTGAAGCCTTTACATAAAAATCTTGTTGGCTTATTTAACAAAAGTACCATGTAAACATAGCGTGTAAATGTATTTTTCATATGGTCTATTTTTTTTTTTTACTTCCTCTCATCTACTTTACAAAGCTTTCAATTTCATTTGAAAAGCATGTGTCAGTCCCGCACATTGATCTTGAGCTACAACATACATCTTTCACTTGGCTTCCTTTGACTTGGTGTATCGCGTGTATGCCAATCCTAAGCCAAACAAATACCCCAGGGCAAGTTTATATAGCCGCCTCCTTTTTCATTCTTTTATCTATTTTTTTTTGTCGGGCTAATGCCTTTGTCTAAAGCGCTTTTTGGCTCAACGAGAGGCAAATATGGAGCACACGCGCTTACACACACACACACACACAGAAGCACAATCATTAAATAGAAGAGCTTTATTTGTGTGAGTTTGGCACTTTTCTTTACAATGTCTTTTCACATTTTTTGTGGCAGAGACCAACAAACTTGCACTTGAATTTCAAGTCATCTTATCCATTATATAGCCATTAGTTTGTAGTTGCATTTGAAAATTTATTTTTTAATGGTCTTTTTATTGCATCTTTTATGGCGCTCTATCGATAAAAGAAGGCATTGAGTGTTAAGAGAGAATAAAAAATCAAATTATGCAAAGCTGTCAGCTTATTTGATTAATGTTAGCAGTCGTAAGGCCTTAACAATGGACAGCTTTCTCTGATGTGTGAAGCCTTTTTTTCCAAATATCCTAAGGATTTTCTTATTGTCTGTTTTCAATGTGAATTTTAAAGTCAATTCGCTTGAATTGGGATGAAAGTTATTTATGGCCAAAACCAAAGTGCAATTTTGGTTTCAACATTTTTCCTTTCCTTTTAGCTAATCAACAAAGGAATAGGCTTGGTAATACGTAAATTAATCAAGACTTGTGCCAAATTTAACCACAAATTTATGCATAGACACAGAAGAGCTTGGAGACGGCACAAAGCAGCTTTGTTTGTTAATGCCCTGGCGTACAATAGTGGGTATTACAAATGCACACTTTTACATATTGTACATGCGAGGACACAGCTCTATATTTAGTATAGAGTTTTAAGTTAAAGAAGCGACCGTGCTTAGCACACATTTAACTGCGGTACTGTACATATACGAGGTGTGCTCAAAAAGTATCGCGAATTTTGTGTTTTTTCAAAAATTATTTATTTATTCACGAATATCTATTTTGTCCCCTTCAAAGTAATCCCCATGAGATATTATACACTTGTGCCAACGGTTTTTCCAATCTTCGAAGCACTTCAAAAAATCATTTTTTTTTATCTTGTTCAGCTCCTCCTTCGATGCCGTCTTTATCTCGTCAAGCGTAGCGTAACGTCGTCCTTTCATGGGCCTCTTCAGTTTAGGGAACAAGAAAAAGTCACAGGGGGCCAAATCTGGGGAATACGGTGGCTGCGGCATCATTAGTGTGTTGTTTATGGCCAAAAAGTCGCGCACAAGCAACGATGTGTGAGCAGGGGCGTTATCGTGGTGCAAAAACCAATTTTTGTTCTTCCACAAATCCGGGCGTTTCTGGCGGATTGCTTCGCGCAAATTGCGCATAACTTGCAGGTAATATTCCTTATTGACCGTTCTTCCCTGTGGCAAGAGCTCATGATGCACCACGCCCCTGCAATCGAAGAAAACTGTCAGCAAAACTTTCACATTCGACCGAACTTGGCGCGCTTTTTTCGGTCTTGGTTCGTGCGGCAGCTTCCATTGAGATGATTGAGCTTTGGTTTCCAGGTCATAACCATAAACCCACGATTCGTCACCAGTTATGACCCTCTGGAGCAAATTTGGGTCGTCGCGGACAGAGTTTAACATCTCATTAGCAATGTTCATGCGATGCTGTTTTTGGTCGCAATTGAGCAATTTTGGTACGAATTTCGCGGCGACCCGTCTCATGCCCAAATCATTGATAAAAATCGAATGGCACGAGCCGATCGATATGTTTAGGTCCTCAGCAACTTCTCTAACGGTGATTCGACAATTGGCCAATACCATTTTCTCCACTTCATTAATTTTTCGTCTGTTGTTGAAGTGCTCGGGCGTCCGGCACGCTCTTCGTCGTTCACATCTTCTCGGCCTTCTGAGAACATTTTGTACCACCGATAAACGTTGCTTCGGTTCAAGGTAGCTTCTCCGTATGCCACAGTCAACATTCGGAATGCATCCGCGCACTTAATTTCGTTTTTCACACAAAATTTGATATAGGTTCTTTGATCCATTTTTTTGAATAGGTAAAAATCGAAGACGATCCAAAACACGTGCAAGCAAAGCAGCTGTCAACAATTAAGTGAACATTCAAAATGGCCGAGCTTGTCGGCATAAGTGAGAGACATGAGTACCAACATAACGCCACAAAAAAATCGAAATTCGAATATACGTAACCCGCGAAAATTAAAAATTCGCGATACTTTTTGAACACACCTCGTATGCGGTGGCTGGGTGGCTCAGCGGCTAGAGTGCGCGACCGCTGTGCATGGGGTTGTGGGTTCGATCCCGCCAAGAGTTTGAGAGAGGCTCGGCCTTGGCCCTTCGGAGCTGTGTCATATTGACAAGCTGATTTTACTTTTTACTGTACATATATAATGGATAATTTGGATTAGAGTGATGATTTCTAATGTTATAGTTGCTTGGTAATTTTGACAACCTTGGACCGCCGTACCGAACTTTTTCTATTTCAGAGGTTTGCAACCTTAATATTTTGTAGTGTTTTCGAGAATTAATCTCTAAATTTTGAACTCAGTCATAATGCAATCATTAAAACATAATGAAATGAAGTGTAAATTATCCTTATAGACCTGATAGTCCTAAAGAATTTATATATTTGAAAATATCGACTTTAGTTTAGTCTTAATATTGAAAAAAAAAAAAATATCTCTATAGACATTTGTAAAATATCCGACATCCAAAGTATGCAACCCAAGCTTTAAGAGCAACTTTAAATCCGTTTTATACACTGTTCCCATTAAAAATGGGGAAAAATGGGACCATTTAGTTTTGCCAGTCAAAGATCTGCAGTGAATGCGAAACAAATGCTAAACAAGTAAACTTAACACTCAAAGCTCGTTAAGCTTGTTCAAGCACCATGCACAAAAAAGAAATTCAAAAGCACTCGTGTATATGCGGATCATTGTATTTGCTAGCTCGTGTGTTGCCAAGTACAATACTATCGTTGGCTGGTAGCTTCGGCCGCGAGTTGCCGCAAGCCTTTGCTCAGCTGCTCGCTGGCAAGAAGCTTACTGGAGCTCGTTCAGCGGCGAGCTTGTTCTAAAGGGTGATTTTTTAAGAGCTATAGGAAAGTTTTCATAAAATTTAGAAAAATTCATGAAATCTTTATTTAAATCGATAGTAGGGTCCATATAATTTAATGTTTGAAGATTATTTCATGCAAATGTTGACCGTGACTGCGCCTCAAATGGTCCATCCGCTTAGTCCAATTTTGGCATACTCTTTCCAACATTTCGGCCGGTATCTCACGAATAAATGCTTCAATGTTGTCTTCCAATGCGTCAATTGAAGCGGGCTTGTCTGTATAGACATGAGCCTTAACATAGCCCCACAAAAAATAGTCTCAAGGCGTTAAGTCGCACGATCTAGGCGGCCAATTGACCGGTCCCGAACGTGAAATAAAATGTACACCGAACTGGCCTCTCAATAAGTCTATTGTTGCGCGTGCTGTGTGGCATGTGGCACCGCCTTGTTGAAACCACATGTCATGCAAGTCAAGCTATTGCATTTTGGGCAAAAAAAGTTGGATATCATCTCACGGTAGCGCTCACCATTCACAGTTACGTTACGATTCGCATCATCTTTGAAGAAGTACGGTCCAATGATGCCACCAGCCCATAAACCGCACCAAACTGTGACTTTTCCTGGATGCATTGGTAGCTCTTGCAATGCTTCTGGCTGATATGCACTCCAAAATCGACAATTCTGCTTATTTACGTACCCATTGAGCCAAAAATGAGCTTCGTCGCTGAACACAATTTTTCGGTAAAAAAGTGGATCTTCGGCCAACTTTCCAAGAGCCCATTTACCAAAAATACTACTTTGCGGTAGGTCGTTCGGCTTCAATTCTTGCACCAGCTGTATTTTGAAAGGCTTCACACCTAAATCCTTCCGCAAAATCTTCCACGTTGTTGAGTAACAGTGGCCCAATTGCTGCGAACGGCGACGAATCGATAATTGATGGTCATCATTAACACTGGCCGATACAGATTAATGTCCATTGCACGTAACGTGTTTAATGTCCAAGTAAATGCGGAAATTTAGTCACAATAGCCCGAATAGCCGCTTCAGTGGGTCGATTAAACTGACCATAAAATGAACTTTGAACTTTCTTAATAATAAAATTCAAAAAGTAAGACGATTCATGGTTAAATTATAGACCAAACTGAAGATGTTTGACAGTGAAACAAAATACGAAACGTGCGTGAGCTGTTTAAACCAGTGTTGCCAAAAAGATAATAGCTAAAAAATCACCCTTTATATATTTTATAGGGTCGGAGATGCTTCCTTCTGCCTGTTACATTCATTTGCACGAACTTAATATACTCTGTGTATCTTTGGTACAGAGTATATGCAGTGTTACCGGACTATTGAACTTCAACCATGATATTATTTATTTGCGTATAAACTAGGGCGTATTTCGACACGTATGAACTGGGAATATGAGCTCGATATCTTAAAACTGGTTGGAGTTATTCAACAATTGTATTGCGGGAGGGTGGCGTAGAAAAAATATGAAACAAACTTGATCTGCAAACAGACAAGAGGAATGCACATAACAAATTTGGTCTAGACTCTGAGATCTAGGCAGTTATATCATCATAGTTTTGGATTCTAATCAAAACATACTGTAAGCTTTCAAAAATATTTTAGAGCAGAGGTGCCCATAGCCAGCTTACAGCCGTGTGAATACCAATACAAATGAAGAAAACAATTTAGAAGCAACCACAACAACAGACAGCGAAACAGATACGAAATCACTCGTCGGCAACCTGAAGACAACCCATTCGTGTTTATTCCGTTAAATTTTGGAAGATACATTGGAGAGAGAAAGAAAAGTGAGGACACATTCTTAGTTGTTGTTGCAGTTGTGCTATGCGCATGGAAGTGTCTTCGTACAACAACAACAAATGCAAAAACAACCAATGACCCTGTTAGAATATAGTGTAGCCGGTTGTGGTCTAGCGCGTAGTGCTGTGCAATCTAGAAAGTCAATAGAAAATTGTTTAATTCTAAGGTGGCCCACCCCATAATTTAAATCAATTTCTATGATTCTAGAGCACGAGCCAAACTATCAAATTACCCTAAAATGACTTTCAAATTGCCATACTTTCTGTGTTATTATTATTGTTGTTGCTGTGTCTGTTATTGTTGCTGTTGTCACTCTTCTAGTTGCTGTCAACGTTAGACAAATAAAACTAACTTTGCCATTCTTCTCCGGTCTAGCTTTATCCTTTTCCGGCGTGTCCTTTGTGTAGCTTCGGTCTGGCAAGTGGAAAGGGGAAGGCGCAATTTGAATTATTTATGTGCGTTGTGCGTTGCTTCTGAGGCATATGGCAGAGAAAATGCAATTCACAAGGAAGGCTAAAGGAGCAGTCTGTCTTAGTTGGTTACTCTTTAATTGATTGGCGTCTTGATGGCGTCGTCGCTCTCGTTGTCGTCATCAACGTACGAGTAGGTATATAAAACTTTTAAAAGTTCCCTTCATATTGATTGGTTTTCCTTTGCTGGCGGCACTTAATTAGGAGTTGGTTCAAGTGTTTAATCGATCTGCCTGGGGGTGCTCCATGTTGATGTTTGCTTAAACTTAAGCCTACCATTCTGGTAGTTAATTAATGCCATTAACTTTTATGGGCCAAGGTTGTATTTGTGTCGTTGATTGCGTGTCGTTTAGAATGTCAATATATAATTTTACGAGTTGAGGGTTTCATTGATAAGAATTAGAAACATTTTTGTAGCATTGCTGGTACTCGATGGTTTTCCGGTCTTACTTTTTATACCCTCTTTCCATTGAAAATGGGAAAAGGGGGATTATGAAGTTGTGCAAAAGTATGTAACAGGTAGAAGAAAGCATTTGCGACCCTATAAAGTATATATATTCTTGATCAGTATCAACAGCCGAGTCTATTTAGCCATGTCCGTCTGTCCGTATGAACGCGTCGATCTCAGAGACTATAAGAGATAGAGCCACAAATTTGCATGTAGGTAGGTGTATACCAGATTCAAATCGAGTTTGTTTCAGATTTGGAAAATTCCTCCCCCTCCCCCTTTAAGCGCAAAGAACTGTCAGAGCCACAATTTTTAAGATAGACCTTTAAAACTTTATATATATCAAGTATGGCCAATGTCTATCTATTCTGAAAAGATCAATAAGATCGGACAAAAAACACCGAAGTTACATAACAATCAATTTTGCTTGTGGGAGAGTGGGGGGCCTTGTATTGACAGTTACCGCGTTTGCGCGTGCGTGAGCATACGCAGAGTGTATATGTGAGTGTGTGTATATGTGTATGAAAACACAAGAAGTCAAGGGAACAGGATATTTTGTAGTCGGGGCACTCGACTACAGCTCCCTTACTTGTTATTTTTGAGATTTTAAGGAAGCTTGCTTAAAGTTTAGAGCTAAGGAGCAAGGCTGGTAACAACTGAAGTGCAGAAAAAAACATATGAACTTTTTGTAAAGCTAAGGGTTCGATTAGAGACCAGCTATAATTTGTTTACACTTTTTGTGAAATTTTATTTATTGTATGATAAGACATTGGATTTAATGATTTTTGATTTTTGTTCTCTCACGAGGCATTTGTTCGTTTGCTTGTTGATTGTTGTTGTGACACTTGTTTCGTGTTTCTCTACTACGCATACAAGCGCAAGCTTGATCTTGTGAGTTTGGGCTTCACTGCACTAGACTAATATTAATATTGGTATTTTTATACCCTTGAAGAGGGTATATTAAAATTGTCCGGATGTTTGTAACGCATAGAAGGAAGCATTTCCGATTACATAAAGTATATATATTCTTGATCAGCATGACGAGCTGAGTTAATTTAGCCATGTCCGTCGGTCCTTCTGTCCGTTTGTTTCGATGCGATTTCCTCCGTCAGTTTGAAAGCTATCTTCACGAAACTTTCCAAGATTTCCAAGTATGAAAACCGACCGGATTGGACGACTATAGCACATAGCTGCCATAGAAACGATCGGTCAAAAAACTAGTTTTAGAGAGATATACTTTAATGTTTTGAATAGAAACGGCATCAGACTTCGTACTTATACGTTATCTATGCATTTTCATGATTTCACTAAGTTTGGTCGAAACCGAAAGACTGTATAGTACAGCTGCCGTAGAAAAGTTAGGTTTGAAAAAAGTCTTAGTCGGAGTCCTGAAAATTTACATGAGCTTCAAGGGTACATAAACTTCGGCCGAACCGAAGTAAGCTTCCCTCCATTTTTTTATATTATAATATCCAAAATATGAATTCTTAGGTAAAAGCATTTGCTAAAATATGTAAGAATAGGTGAAATTATGTCAATATATGAATTTCTCAAAGTACCATTCAAAGTTTCAAGGTTTCGATCAAAAGAAAGTACTGCTTACAGGCAACTACTGTAATTGGTTTGTAGGGTATTCTTCTAAGAACGTTTTCCGTAAGGTTAGGGTACACGTAGTACCTTAGTTTGCGAATGTATTCAGTTCAGGTGAGTTCTAAAAACTTCCGAAATCTTTAAAATATTATGAAAGCTCGAGTTTGTATTGCATCTAGCTGGCTTCTATTCTGAGTTACCAGCGAAAATTCTGGAACTGGTGTCAGCCTCTTTGTATTTTTAATAAACTAAATCTTTTTTGTAATTTTTGTGCTATTTCTTTGGCATCTATGGTATTTGATTGCGGTTCAGTAATAATACAATCATAGTAAAGACTAACGCTCATGCAATAGATCTGAAATGATATACCATTTGATCGCCCGAAAATGATTTATGACTTGTCAAAGACCGAAAATGGCTTGATTCTTCACAATCATTTTCCCAATTTCTAGTCTCTTTCGTTTTCTCAGACATATACTAGTAACAGAGTTCGTACTTAAAATCATTTTACACAAACTGGAAATAAAATTATTTTACTCACTCACGTGCTGCAATAAAAGCTGATCTTTTTTCGGAAGATTCGTTTCGATTCATTATTCCTCAGGGATGCAAACCTCTCGAAAATAAGTACTGGTTTGGTTCATTGGTTCACACAGTTTTTGAACAGCCGGCTCGGTTCATTACATGGTTTTTGGAGCTTACTGCACCGCGGTTTCGGTCCGGTTCAGTGGTTCATGAAGGCATATCTTGAAATGCTCTCGAATTTTTTAATTGCGAAATCGTATTCCGAAATCGAATGGAATTGCCAAAAATCGAGTTTGTTGTCGAATTCCGCAAATCGACAAGAATTGTTGCTTTCAAAACGTGTGCTGTAGAGTCAGCGGAGTTAAAAGTAATTGCTATTTAAAGCATTAAAATAATTCCCCAACATTATTGACTAAAAATTCGAAATTAGTTAAACATTTTTAAAATCTTTTAATGTAAAATGTAATGTAAGATGGCTTGACACAGCCCCAATGGACCAAAGCCGAGCTCCTCTCAATCTCTTGGCTTGTGCGTTTCTAATTTTCGCACAAGAGAAAGGGACCTACAGTTTAACGCCGAATCCGAACGGCAGTTTGAGAAGCTTTTAATTACTACAAAGCTGGCGCCAACAGCAGAGAGGGGTGACCGGGTGTGTAAGTTTATTCAAAGAAAAAACTTTTCATTTGATGTTCCGAGGCGGGATCGAGCCCACGACATCCTGCCCAGCGGTCGCGCACACTAGCTGCGGAGCCACTTTATTTATTAGTCGATTTCGACCTTCATTCGAAGGCTGCTGGGGGTTGCTTCATATTATTTTTGTAATCGGACATTGGTTTAAATAAATTTAAATGAATTTAAAGAGTAAATAAGAGCTTTGTCAATTTAAATTATAGAGATGATGACAACTATGGCTGCTGTCAATATATAGTACACAAACTCGTGCGCAGGCAGCCAGCAGTTTTTAAACCGAGTTCGAAAAATGAAAACGTAACCAAATCGTTCGGAATTGGAAACTGCAAATAGTGTTTTTACTTTTTGAAAACGTTCCGAATTCGGAACAGGCCTGATATAATTGTTTGAATATTGAACGAAATTGCAGTGTTCTGGAAATTAATTCGCTATAAAGAAACTTTGTTGTACAGAAGTTCGTAATAGAGTAGTTCGACTGTATTGTAATTTCTGTCGTAATGTGACTTTTCGCACACTTTGGAAATTGAATTCCTATAATCTATTTAAGTATCTTTAGGATCCTTATAAGAATGTCCAAACCTTATGAAGTCGGATCTGTAGGATTCGTTTGTAAGTTCTAGGAATGCACTTCGGAAACGGAGAATGTCGTCTAGAAAGAAATACGTACTATGCATCTTGCACCCCATATTAATCGTATGAGAAAAACATCTCTTGGCTAAGATTAAATTAAGGTGAGGAAGTACTACAGGATATTGAGAATATTGTCCAATAAAGGATGACAAATCAATTATCAACTTTCGAGAAAAGAATGCAGACTGGTGACAGTTATATTAAGAAATCGGCTGGCAATTGCGGTAAACTTTCATGACTGCTTGTTGTAAAATTTGTGTCAAGTCATCCTTAAAGATTGTATCTCTCCTAAGGAACAATTCGGTCTATCAGTGGTCCCCTTGGTGGAGAATTGAACTAAAATTATCTTAGGAAAACGAAATAAAAAGATATTTTTGGCTAATGAAAGCCATTCACGTTTTAAAAGTCATCAGAATCCTGAACCGATCCGAACCGCTTTCTAAAGGAAGCCGGTTTGGTTTGCTGTTTGGTTTACCAGTTGGAAAAAGCGGTTCAGTTCGGTTCAGAACCGGTTTGCATTCCTGTTTTCCATAGTTGAAATCTTGCAACTCGTTTATGACAAATCTTGCACTCTCAGTATCTTATCTGCTAAGTGCGAGCAAGCTCCCTACACTATCTTTTATCTAACCCAAAGACTTGATTAATTGCCTTACAACTCATTGAGCATAAATTTCAATGTTTTGTATGCCATGTGACACAACGAGCTATGAAAAAACATGATTGATTGCCACCAAAATAAGGCCAAATTACCCCCCCAACGAGTAGAAAAACAACAAAAAATTAAGGACAACCACAATAAAGGTTTTTGGACCACAGATCAGAGTTGTCCGGAAACCGCATTTGGTCTCATTAGGGGGAACACACAAGACACAAAACACGCCTAGTACACCACACATGACACATAGAACATTAAAATTTACCCGAGACAAGTTAAATCTGGCCTTGGAATTTAACATAATTTGTGTCTCTTTCTCTTCCTTTCCTACTCAACATAATGAAGATGAAGTGCGGCTGAAATAGACACGCACATTCGTTTAAGGTAGCATTTAAGAACCAGGATACATATTACATATGCATACATACATATATAATTGATTTGCAGTCGCTTGGACATGTGTTAAACATCAACAGTAAACAGCCACTCTGATATAGAAGAGGGCATGTTCAAGGGAAACACGCAACAGCACACAGCACACATCACTTAAAGACCAACAGGACAAGCCAAAACACTTGGCAAACACAAAAGAAAATATCTTAGCATGCAAAAATACTTACATATGTAGGAAAAATATTTGCAATCAAATGAAGAAAAGGTTAAGCGAAGCAATAAATTTTTTTTTGTAGGAGGATATGCCAATCGCATCAGAACACTTTATTTCGACTTGTTTCTGGTTTATTTCCCAACATAATCATCTGCTCCTTGAATCCTTTTTTCTCTTTCTCTTACTTCTGAGGGGTCAGCAATATGTACCTCTAAAAGTATAGTTAAGAAGATGTTTGTCGATATGTTTATCCGTTGGGACTTTAAAGCCCACATAAAAACAGACTGGTTATACCCTGTAACCATTAAAAATGGATGAAGAGGGTTTCATTAAGTTGTGCAAGTGCACAATATGTCAGTCACAAACTATCAATGACTTAGTCAAATAAATAAAATGTCAGGCATGTCTGAACTTCAATTCGTTTGCCCGCAAAACGGAAATGGATTTCACGCCGAATGTAAATGAAATAACTAAAAACATGCCATCAGCGTTGGATACGCACGATTGCCAATCGATTTGAAATGTGAAATTTTATGCCAATAAATACGGTTAGGTGAACTGACTGCAAGCAGCAATACTTTTGAAAATAAAACTCGTAAAAATTCAATTGAATTAATGACAAGCCAATGTGGCATGGCATGGCAGACAGGGCGTATGATTGATATCAAAACATTTTGCCAGAGACTGGCTAATGTCTTATTCAGGCGAGAAAGGATTGCTGTACAAATTGTAGAAAAATCTGTTTAAAGCGAAATAAATTCTTAAAAAACTAAATAAATTCTTAAAAAATTGTTGCTTTTAACGTCCCAAGGCAGCATTGATTTTTCCATTTCCATTTTTGGGCTTTCTACATATCTAAGTGCACTTGTGGCAAGCACTCGCGACTCTTTGGACAGTTGCCAAGCCCAGAATACCCAAATACAGACGAAGAGCACTTTCAAAATGCATTTCGTGCTCGTTTGTGTTTTTTTTGTTGTCTTCTTCTTTGGTAATTTTTTGGCTGAGTAAGAAAACCCGGAGCAATGTTGTGGGCGGCAACCATTATGCTTAGACCGGCAGGAGAGTTAAAGGCACTAGCAACTTCCTCCGGTAGTTTTTGTGCACTTTCTTTTGTTTCGCTGTCCATACGTAAGGATAGTCACTGGGTGCGGTAGTTGAACGGACATGTGCATAAAACTACAATCCTATGCGCAACGAGAATGCAGGCGAAAGATTGATTAGATTGGCTTCAAAGATATTTTGACTTTGTTGGAAACTAAATTCAAAGAAATAAAAATTGTTTGGCCATAAGTACGGTATTTAGTTTAATGTCAGAAAAATGTGGCAGAGAATAGATAGATGGAAGAGGTTGCAAAAGGTTAAGGAACAACTAGAAAATATACAGTATTGTACAGTGGTTATATACTCGTTACCATATGAAGTATTATTGAAATAATTTTAAATTCAAAACATCAATAAATAAGTCCGTGACAGCGAAACCCCGGAGGCGCCTCGAGAAAAAGTTGTTGTGCGGTGAACATCATAACTCGTTACCGGATCATCCAAACGTGATATCTTTCCTGAGTTAGTCGGAATGGGACTCGATTTTATTCTGCTTTAGACAGACAGACGGACATGGCTATATCGACTCTGCTGTTGATGCTGATCAAAAATATATATACATTACAGGGTCGGAGTTGCTTCCTTCTGCCTGTCACATACTTTTGCACAAACTTAAGGGGTCTACTCATTGTGTACCTCTAAAATATGCGATGGCTTTTTTTTGCATATAGCTTTGATTTTAACAAAAATATATTGATTTTGTAGCGAGTGCGAGTAAGCAACATGTAGCAAAGGTTGCATTGCTGGCAAAGGGCTTGTTATGACTCGTGTTATGAAAAACTTAAGGCGGGGTTAATTTTGTCTGTTTTAGAAAAATCGTAGAAAGATTTTATGGTGCGGTTAAGAAGTTCTCGGCCTTCAAAGAAAAGTCTTTAAAAAAAAAAAATCATATTTCTAATGGAACTAGTAAGTATGAATGCCTATATCGTTAACCTCCAGATAAAAAAATATTTTTTGTAGAAATGGCAGCCGTTTGAAAATACAAAATCGATTACACCTATTTTTGTGTCCAGTGTAGAAAAAAGTAAAAATTTTACGGCGATATACGGGGTCACACGATAGCGCCGGTAATTCTGCGTCGTTTAGCTCTTATTTCATTAAAATTGGTTCAGAAAAACTTGATATCGTGGAGCAATATGTACAGAAAAAGTTTAAACGGGTTGTCAAAGTTAGAGCCTGTAAGGGGAATCTTCTAAGCATTTTGTTTTGGGTTTTTAATTAAGTTTTTGTTTGTAGTTATGGGCTTGGGAGGGTTTTTGGGTTTGTGTGTGCCATGTAGCTAAGTCGTGAGAGCTAAGCTATTTTCATTTCCATGGATTAAAATATGTCGCATACTTTCAGAAGCACGGAACTACGGGTTAAAATACATACTAAAACAACTAAGAAAGTCGGTCAAGCCCGACTATAATATCCTCTGTACCTGTGAAGTGCTGCCCATCACCGTTGCTACCCATAATTGTTTGTTTTCCTTATAACTCGACTATCGTTCATCCGATCCTTACAATTCCTTTGGCGGATCGATAAATAATCCGGATTACCAAATATGTCCAGAAGGAAAGAACCTTCTATCTATAAAACTGTGGGAGATATGATGTTTTTTTCCAATTTGCGGTGGCGGGAGGGGGCGTGGCGAAAATTGAAAATAAACTTGATCTGACGGCAAGTATAAGAAGCATATGTCCCAAATATGCCAATCTTCAATCTCTTACCATCTCTGAGATCTTTGCGTTCATACGGACAGACAGACGGACATGTTTGCACAAACGTATTACACTCTGTGTACCTCTGGTACAGAGTATACAAATTTTACTTCAAAATACAAAATTAAATAATAATTTTAAAGTCTCCTTCTGCTAATTTTAATCTAGTGGTCATTCATTCATCACTTTAAGTTCTCCCCAGCTTTTCCCCGATTATGTTCCCGTAAGCCCTCTTCAAGTTTATTTGGATCTGCTTGGTGTCTGACTGATTTTGTTGAGGGGGTTCTATTTTATAACCTTCCTGGTTTTGTTGCTCTTACTTTTTACCTCCATTTGCATCTGCGATGTCGATGGTGTCGATGCTCTCCATACTTGCTCTTCTGACTAGCTCTCGATAAGTTGCGTTTTTTCACAACTATAAACCACTTAAGCATTGACAAACCAAAAAGAGCGTGCACAAAGCCAGAAAACATACGTTTAGGAAAAAATTATTTTCTGGAAATAACATTAATATAGAAAAATATCCAAAGTTATAGGTAAAAAAAAATAAAAAGCATTCTTTGAAGATTTTTTAAGAAATACCACCCACTAAGTGCACCAAAAAGCATGCCAGCTTAGCTTAGATTAAGCGCGAATCCACATTGAGTTCAACACCTCCAACTTCTAGCGACTACGCTGCATAGGGAGCTGAATTTTGTACTTGTTTAAGCGCCAGTTCATTCGAAACCAGCGCCTGGGATTGTCCAGGTCGGATGCTGAGCGTTGAAGTTTTGGTAGAGTTGTTTTGATTCCTGCGAATTAAGCTGAGGTGTCAAAGTCGGCTAGCGCGTTTCCCTGATCGCTTAGCCTATATGCAATTTAGAAGCATATGAATAACTTTTAAAAGACGGTCAGTTTTCTAAAATTTACTTCAATCTCCCAAAACTCCGTTGAACAAATTGTAGGGAAATAAAAATATTCACTAAATTTTAATGCCACTACTTTTTCACTGCATTTTCGGTGTTGTGATAAAATTTGCATTTGTTTTTCCTTAAAAGTGATAGGGCAATCATTTTTGTTCTTTTAAGGCTGTTTGTTTAAGCAAGACAGTCTGTCAGGTTGATGGGAATTTATTCAGCCTTCTTTGCTGTTTTCACAGATTTCTTGTCACACTGGAAAAAGCTGTTTTAAGAAGGAAAACTTTTACAACTTGTCGCCGTCAGCGCTCATTAACCTTTTCAGGAGAATATAGGAAAGCACATTTTACTTTTCTCTATTTTTTCAACTTTTGACACCTAAATTTAGTTAATCAATTTCTAAACTTTTATTATATGACACAAATATTTTCTCAGCTGATTTGCAGCATTTAACCTTTCATCTATTTATGACACTTTTCTCAATTGTCAGTTTGATTTTCAATTGCTCGCTTCCAATTATATATGCAGATCCAATCC
This sequence comes from Lordiphosa collinella, assembly GCA_018904265.1. Classification (NCBI taxonomy): domain Eukaryota; kingdom Metazoa; phylum Arthropoda; class Insecta; order Diptera; family Drosophilidae; genus Lordiphosa; species Lordiphosa collinella. The sequence goes on along the minus strand of JAEIFV010000552.1, from coordinate 6,817 downwards.
ATAGAGGAGAACCTTGCTCAAGAGTCACCATCGCCATGGCCATCCTCTTCATGCTGTGAAGGAGGAACAGAAGGGGTGGGGATTTTGACAGTTTGAGTGGTTTTAGTTGTCAGTTGCCAAAGCAAAATGAGTGAGAAGAGAAGCTGGGCTATGAAAATTTCCATCGCTTAACGTTTAGGGAAACTAGCGCAGATGAGGATTTCTTAGCTGGCAAATATTATGACCAAATGCCGGATGATGATGAAAGTGAGATGATGGTAAGAATGTTTTTAAAACGTTTATTTGACATTGAAGTGATATTAGCTTAGAAATCAATGGATGGGTTAAGTAGTGGATGCATCGGAACATCTAATGTAAAGTTTTTTCTTTGAATAAACGTACACACACCGGTCTCCCCTCATTGCTGTTGGCGCCAGCTTTGTAGTTTTAGCTATGCAAAAGCTTCTCAAAATTGCCGTTCGTACTCGGCGTTAAACTGTAGGTCCTTTTCGTTTGTGCAAAAATTAGAAGCGCACAAGCCAATAGATTGAGAGGAGCTCGGCTTTGGCCCTTTGGGGCTGTGTCAAGCCATTTTACATTTACATTTAGAATATATTTATTTTATAATGTTTCCTGAAGCTTGCTATTCACAGAATAATGGTTTTCCGACCTCATAAATTATATATAACCTCGTGAAGGATAACGATTGAAGTCGATCTGTCCATCTATCTGCTTTTAGTGGTGACTGTCAGTACATTGCTAATCCTAGCTTATTTCGAATTTGCCAATTCTGTTCAATTTATTTTCAGTTCTTAATCAAACCAAAGCACACAACATACCCTCTGACCAAAATCTTATCATTAATTAAACATCGCAACCAAATATAACATTTTCAAATTCTTGCTACATTTTCTTCCCATCATTTTGATATTTATGTCACAAACTCATTTGGTTAGATTACATTGTTTAAGTGCATAAGCCTAATTAGCCCACATGCCAGAAGCACAATATACATTCTAAATATATTTCAAATTCATTAGGAAAGACACACAAGCACAATCCACTAAAGCACCGCCCACTGCATGTAAATCACATTATGCGAAACTCGGTAATTAATTCCATAAATAAAACCACAGCCTCCACCAATTTTGTATAGAGATGTTGTTCAATTTGTTGTCGCCAGGCAAATGAACTGTGAATTGCCAAAGCAAATGCAAATCGTAGTAAACCCCAGGAGGGAGAGCGATTGCCATTTTAATATGCTGCACAACACACATACATATACCCCCCAAACGGAGGGATTCTTCTTTTTTTGTGCACGCATTGTCCATAAAATTGTGACAAAAGAATGGATCATGAACCCGGGCTCCCTGGGAAATTTGTGGCACGCGTAGTGAATAGTTTAAATGGCTACTTGTCTAACCAGAGATATTCAAAGTGGCAAGAGTAGGGGACACTTCATAGCTGGCAGGGATATGGTAATGAGGGACCTAGGCAATAAAAAATTTTAGTGCGCTTTTGAATACAAAGTCTAATGGATGAAAGTGGCACATTTGGTCGGCTTGCTGCGTACTAAAAAATTAACAAAACTCGCACTAAAAATTGGAAATTCGGCTACAATTTTCAGCCTTTTAGGCTTATTACACTGAACACATCTAACAGTCCACAAAAGCTAATATGCTTAATAACTATTTGCTATGTTAACCTCTTTAAAAATTTGTTTTGTTAAATTATTAAGGGGGTCGGCGTCTAATAGGAACAACTAAGCTAAGATTGCCTGCTGCCCAAAGGTATGCAATGCAACGCAGTTCAGTAGGCTAGGCATTTGTATACGAGGGGTGTCCCAGAAACCTCTAGAGGTTTTTGTATAAACGAATAGATTTTTAATTTAACTACACAGAGAAAAATATGTCGTTAAAAAATCGTCACCAAATGGTCATGATTTTGGTATGTTTTTTCGGTTTATAAAAATTGAACGGTGGTAATGAAAACAGTAAAGATGTTCATAAAAAGAGTAAAATTTTTAAAATTTTAATGACTAAAGTCCTCTGAGAGATATTAATTGGCGTGAAAGCAAAGAAACCCCGCGAAAGGAGAAAAAGAAGGGATTATAAATTAATGTCCATTCAATTTGGTTGATTTTGACGAAAAAATCAAGTTTTGGACCTAAGTGCATTGTAAAAAATATTTTAAAAATATAGACAATGTTACAAACACCAAAAACAACAAAACATAATAAAAAAGAAAAAGAAAAATAAGCTTTAAATTTAATGCCTTGAATGGGATTCGAACCCAACTCGCCGTTGCAAGGCAAATGTCTTGCTATTCGACCACCCGGCGTGTTAGATTTTATTGTTAATTGTCGTTTCGCCAGCGTCACGCGCGACCCGTTTGTATCGGTGAGCGTTAAGATGTCCGTCATTTGTGTAGAGTGCCGAGGTTCTGAGTTCGAATCTTAGACAAGGTAAGTAAAATAAAAAAATAAAGAAAAATAAAATCTCAGGGGGTGGAAGTGTGGGGGGGCGCTTTGGTGAGTCCGGGTCGGGTATTTTTACTCTGTGTAGCAGTGACAATACTAATGTGACAATACTAATGTCGGCTACTAGATTTTAGGGAAGGAAAACCGTACGCATCAAAACTACTTTGACTTGAGCAGTCGGTTTTAAATCTCTCAACTTTTGTCATCTAATCTAGTAGGATAGCATTTTGAAGACACTTCACATATAAAAACAAGCACTTTTATTTCGAAATGAAACTGTTTATACGAAAATCTTTAGAGATTTCTGGGACACACCCGATAGAACTCTAATGCAAATATTCAACAGCACCCATTGCATACTTTTAAGCGGTTCTCAACTTTGTAGTAGTGTGGTATATCTACATTTAAAAATTTCGTAGAACTGTTTGCAATTGTTTATATCAAAGTTAAGGAGTGGTACGTTCCGGAAAAAGTAAACATAGTCAAAGCAAAAAAATGGATTTCCCCAAACAATTACGACCAAAAAGTGTCAGAATAGGCATTTTAAGCAAGTTTTTGTCATTCTACCAAAAATCTTGGAGGACCCGAGACATGTCATTGTCATTTCATGAAAATTACACAAGGCAACAAAATTATACTTTTTTCAGTATATTGAATGGTTGGTACACAACACCACCCACCCCATCCCTCTCACTAAGACTAGTTTTTCGACCGATCGTTCCTATGACAGCTATATGCTATAGTCATCCGATCCGGCCGGTTCCGACAAATGTGCAGCGTATTTGTACCAAAAGACTTCGTGCAAAGTTTGGTGAGGATAGCTTTAAAACTGACGGAGGAGATAGCATAGAAACAGACAGACGGACAGGACAGACGGACGTACAGACAGACGGACAAGGCTAAATGGACTCAGCTCGCCATGCTGATCAAGAATATATATACTTTATGTGGTCGGAGACGCTTCCTTCAATGCGTTACAAACATCCGCACAATTTTATAATACGCTCTGCAAGGGTATAAAAACTTGTTTTCAATTGAAACGCCTCCAAACTTCGTATTTCTTAGTTTACTATGCTTTTGCGTGATTCCACCAAATTTGTTCGAAATCGGACATATATTTAGTTTAGAAAAGTAGTCTTTAGAATTTATTTAGAAAATTAGAGTCTGAAAAGTAGTCTTTTTTGTTTTCAATGGAAAAGTCCTCAAAACTAGCATATATTTGTTTTATATGCTCCCACAAAATTTTACAAATTTTTTTTACAAAATTGGATGACTATAACATATAGCTCCCATAGGACTTCCCCTATTTTGAAGCTTAAAATTTTCCCGGCATTTTTTTTTTCGGTGTAGTGATTCTAGATGATTTTTATGTAATACACATGATCCTGTTTCCGGAAACGTCCATCACGTCTAGATTTATGGTAATTTGAACAAAAAATGGTTTAAAATGCTTATTTTAACCCATTTTACACAGGTTTTATGAGGAACCTATTCTATTGATTTAACTCTCTTTAATATTGTCGCACAGTATTACTCCTAAGCTTAAAATTACCTATCCCAAACAGTTTTGCATTTCTTTTAAGCAAAGATATACCATTAAGAATACATGTATTCAAAACTATTAAAATATCTTCTACTAAGTCTCTATAGTTGCCTAGTCTTTGGATTGAATTCTCATGAAAATTTGCAACAAAATTCATTGCATATCTATGGGCGGTACAAAATATGGTCTTTTTGAAATCATCTATTTCCTCGCTTAAAAAAAATCAAATTCACACTATATAGTTTTATTTAAACCAATTTATCTAACTAAAGTAAATTTTCAACATGAACTTTCTAAATCAATTTCTCTTCTCCTTATCTTCTCGTACAAGGACTACAATTTCCCTAAAGATTTATTCTGTTCAGGCAACAGTTTTCCCTTATCCAAATTGACATTGAAAGCAACAGCTGCACTTTGATTCTTCGCCTCCAGGTGACATGTGGCCGGTTCGGCCTTTCTCTTGTGTCAAACTGAGAAGTGTTCAGCTTCTCCCCCAGCAGCTACCTGACAGGACTAAATGATTAGATGATGATGACTCCCAGTCATCATGAAAATTACATCATCTGATTTCAATTAGACGCAATTCAAGCTCAAGTCAATTAGCTTGTGCACGCTGGCTAATGAGTTTCTTTCTCGTCCGTAAGTAGCTGCGACTAATTAAAACATAAAATGTTTTAACTGAACGTCGCCTAAGCTTCTGCAATTAGATGAAGCTTAAGGTAGTGGCTGATTAAATTGAAGCGGGTGGCAGCTTCATCCGGCTATGCAACAAAATTGCGTATACAACCCGTCAACGAGATTTCTGTGCTTCAATGCGCTTTCCAGAAGCCGATTTCATTAATTATTCAGAACACAGTCTTTGCCTGCGGGGTAGTTGCTCCCGCTGCCGCTGTTACTGATTTAACAGGAGAAAGCATTAGCTGGCACTTGCGGAGGAGAAGGCCACGCACATGGCGGTGTTAAGCAAAACATGCAAGGACTATTTAATGAATTCGATTTGTTGATATAGGTTCGGTTAGTTGCTCCTGTTCTTGACGTGCAATTAGGTTATACGATTGTTTGGCATTGATTACTCCAGTTGAAGGTTGAATGCTTATTGGATGGTGGTTAAAATGGATTTTAAACCACTCAGGAGACAAACTATTTAAAATATTTTAAAATCTCACCGCAAAAAATTCATGTCAAACTTGTTTTCATATATTCAATTATCTTTCCACCCGCTCCAAATTGCTTTTAATTACATTCCCCCTTAAGTGAAGCCCAGCCTCGCACCCACCACTCATGCATATTAAACTTAATCCTTTCATATGAAATATTTAATAGGTGAAAAGCCTTTAGTTTTACAATATTTTTAATGTCTGTAAATTTTACACATGGGTGCCATAAAGCCGGTCCAACAAAATGGATGTCCAACATTGGTCCTGGTCAAGAGGTGGCTGTTGTCCTTTAACGCCATTTGTGGCACATTTTTATTGATGCACAGAACTCTGGTTGAGATTAATGTAGCCAGGCAAGGCAAGCAAAGGACCAGCCAGCCAGTAGACTACTTGTACCTATCTTTTCCTGTTGAAGAGGTTGAGAGTGCGGACAATGTGGAGCGTTGCTTGGTCAGCATAAATTAATTGCATTTGTGTAGCAAGGAAAATGGCAAACAGCTCTTGCCGGTTATTTCGGAGATGGGTGTGTGTGTGTGTGTAAAGAAATGTTTGGGGAAAAGCAGCTTAAGGACATATAAGTGCTACGACAATTACTTGCAAATTGCTTTAAATGTAGAGAGAGATTTCTTCACAAACTTGAGCTTAAAATAATTTTGTTGGTTTTCCTTTTATTATTTTTATATTTTTAATAAGTGAATTCCTTTAGCACACAATTGCCAAATAATCGTGTATGCAAACCTCTTAAAAATGAGGAAGGTTTTACTCCGGGAAGCATTTTTGATTTACGTTCATGGAACGGGTTCATTAGCTCTGGATCCCAGGTTCAGGTTCAATCACACTGTCTGCCTTCACATTAGTGGGATTTGAAAGGATTCTATGAATTCAATGGCTTTATCGGAAACTGTATAAAATATGACAAGCTGGGTTACTAAGATTTGGAGGCTAGCCGTGTCGTAAAAGCAATTTGTTACTGCGGGGTCTTGGGTACGTGCCAGAGAATGGCTTCTGGTGATTGCAAAACGTTCATCAATAATCCACACCGGAATCATCTTCAAACTTGCTCACTCACACATATTCGCTGTTAAGTTTTGTTCATTCAAAACAATCAAACCTTGTTGGTTGTCAGATTACAATCATCTTCATCTTTACTCCGCTCAATTCGGGTGTTGGTTTTTTTTGGCTCAACATCGATTGAGCAATAATCACCTCGTATGAGTTTTTGAATGGGCTGCGACAGCGCCGCTGACAGCGCTCCTGACATGAAGGAGAGAGAGAGAGTTTGCTGTGAAATTGTTATCTGGGCCAGCCAAATGGACAGAACAGAAAAATAAGTTTGGATTGATGAGCACGAAAGCCGCTCATGGGATGTGTGAAAGTGCATGTATACATTTGTCTAGAAAATGGCAGTAAAGGGTGGATATTTCAGTAACTTTCTTTTTGGGAACACTGTTTTTGGCAGCTCAGCTGTTTTCGTGTCACATTTTACTGTCAAACTTGTTCAATGCTTGGAGATTATTGAATTTTACTATCAAAATTCATGCTCGGGTAAGAAAGTGCATCGTGCACTTCTTCCATTTTACGGTGGTAATTTTGGGCGAACTTCTGAGGAGACTATTCGGAATCTTGTGACCAAATTTACATTATTGAACATTAAGCCAG